>CM060948.1:19779405-20189405 GCA_030765055.1 Mantis religiosa
AAACTAATTCGCAGGAACTAATGTTTATTATAAACAATTTTTGACATTTTATTATAATTTTAAACCAGGGTTTAATTACAAAATATT
Source organism: Mantis religiosa (assembly GCA_030765055.1). Classification (NCBI taxonomy): domain Eukaryota; kingdom Metazoa; phylum Arthropoda; class Insecta; order Mantodea; family Mantidae; genus Mantis; species Mantis religiosa. The sequence goes on from CM060948.1 coordinate 19,779,493, forward strand.
ATGCTAACGATTTCATTTGCATAAGCCAAGCAAAGTTCTTAAGTTTTCACCATCGCTTCACTGGTTCTTTCCTACTGTATAGACTGTGAAATTACTGCATTATACTCTATTAAATTTAGGTTAACATTCATATAGATTCTCGTTGTTAGTAAACGTCGAAACAAAGTTTGCAAAAATGCATTAATCTAAAGTGAATTTATCCTTCAAAATCAGCCAGATTTACAAGAGAGAAATGTTTTTCTGCGACTAGACTTTATAGTTATTTTATTCTTAATTTCCCAATTTCAGCTAAGATTATTACACTGCAGCAAAACAGAACATGCTGTTCTCCGCATTAGAATATACAGTGCCACCCATACAAATCTGAACCGTTACAATAGGCCATAATTTCCCTTGAAAAGCTGGTACAATGTAGAAATGTGTTTTAATGATCTCAGTGGCTCTAGCAGAATTGACAACTCTGAAAATTGTTGGCAGTTGACAGTCTTCCTTGATACGACTGTACACACAGAAGTTTACATGAATATCTTCAATACATTTGTGAATCAGCTGAATGATATCGAATTGAGAGACCATTATTTCCAGCAAGATGGGGCAACGTGCCCTATATCCGACACCATGGTGCTTGTAACCAGTTTCTTTGATAATCGAATAATCTCAAAAGGTCTGTGACCTCCCAGATCTCCTGACCTAACCTTACTGGATTTTTTCTTGTGGGGGTATTTAAACCAGAGAGTGTACGAGAATAGGCCACGGACAATTGATGCTCTCAAGGAATCCGATCGAACCGAAATAAGTAACATTGGCGAGTATACTCTCTGTAAAACTTTAGAGAATATGGTGAGACGAGTACAAACATGTATAGATGCTGGTGGAGCACACTTCCAACATTTTATCTGAGATGTAAATAGTGTAATGTAATCTCCCAATTGTGTATTATATTTTCCCAAAGTTCCACATATGTCCTGTTTTGGTTCAAAAGTTATGGCGTATTGAAATGGTTGAGGTTTATATATACAGTCTGCAAGTTCTTTTTGTAGCTTCTCATTCTCGGCTGTTAAAAACAGGTTGACTAAGCTAGGTGATGGTAGTAAAATGCTCAATTTTAAAAAAGGGAACATATACTAAAACAATGAAGACATATTACATACGTCGATATATAAATTCAGAACTTCTAAGGTATGCAAATCTGTTTCAAAGGAACTTCTAAAGAAAATATTACAAAGAAAAACGCATAGTTATAGCCATAAGGCTTTTACATTTCACTGTAAAGTGTTTTTGAAACATTGAGTTGAAAAAGAACTAAAACAAAAGAGAACGTATCAAAAATTATATATCAGGACGGACTTCAAAGTACGCACGCATTACTTAAAATTTAGCCATTCCATGCAGATTCCCTTCAAAACTTCCGAATTTTGCATTACACTTGTAAACAAAAATACAAATATGTTTCATGAAATAGTCAGAACCAAAGATCTATCTTAAGCATAAATAAAGTTTTCTTACATTTCCATGTTAAACTTTCAAAGACTAATGGTGCAAATTTCTGAAAGAATGAAATTTGGGAACATCTGAATTGAGTAAAATGCTTCAAATTAAGTTTATAAGAAAAATCGGAATTATTTTGTAAGTTTCTTATCCTTATAATAGGATTGTGACGTTTTAAATAATCGTGAAGGTTAATTTACTGTAAAGACGGTATAAGATTCATGAAGAAAATTAATTTGTGAAGTTAGTGATATTTCTTACTGAAAAGAAAAGTAGAAAATGACTTTTGCACCTTTTTATCAAAATATCATATGAAGGTTTGCTAAGTAATATGCGCCGTTATTTTGAATAAAATTAAGTAGTGTAAATAACAGAAATATTGATAGAGTAAGAAAAAGATGGATACCACACTTAATTTAAAGTCAATGAAAAGTTGATCATGATGATCATAATAATGATAGTTTTTTGGGGGGAACACTAAATTCCACCTCTACGTTATGATCTAACAGCACTGTACGTAGTAAAACCAGACATAGAGCCGCTTTATGGGGATGCAGCACTGAAAACCAATCAACCAATCTTTGTGAAATTTTTACCACTTTAGTTCTGATGCATAGTGGACACAGAATTCAAAATTTGGGTTTTGTATCCTTAATAGTTTTTGAGTAATTAATTTGTGAAATTCAAATTTGGGCATCCACACGATGAAAGTTTTCAAAATTATTTCTAAAAATATTCAGATGGTTATGAAGAAGATATTTGTCATATGAATTTCTTATACTGCCTTTGTTACAGAGAGAAAAGTAAGGTATGGAGGAAACAAAAAATGCAAAAAATGTTTAAATCTTTCATTTTATATATAAATAACCTTAAAAATATAATAATATAAAAAATTAATATGATAGAAACCTTTTGTTTGCTTTCTAAGAACATGTGTCGAAAATTGTAGAGCAATTGATTCAAAACTTCATCGTGTGTAACATTTTGAATAACAAAAAATGTTGAAAAAACTGAGTAAATCAAATTTTAAAATCCAAAACAATTTCCTTCTCAGTTACATAACTTGAAGTGTACTAAAACCCCCGTATAGGTAAGTTGGATTCTCCTGCTTCTTCATTCTCTTTTCTGCAACACTTTTCTTCAATTTTAGTTTCCTTCTGGATGTTTTGGAAGTTACCTTCACAGAAGTAACTAAATGAAGTCCTTCCCTTGGCTAATTTTTAGACATACCGGTCAAATCTCAGTGTCCATTACTTTTCACTGCAGCTTGAGTGCGGATTCACTGAAGGCTGATATCACAGCAACCTGAAAAGAACAAAAGAGAACAAAAAGAAAAATAATCATTTGTGGTGACATAAATGTAGATTATCTGAAATCAAGTCTTCAAAGGGAACAGCTTAGCTCTCTATTTACCACATACCACATGACACACACAGTTAACTTTCCAACAAGAATCCAAAATAATTCATCCACAGCTATTGATAACATATTTGTAAATTCAGATATAACTAAATTTTGCTCTGTCTCATCAAAAACTAATGGACTATCAGATCATGATGCACAAATTCTAAGGATTGATAAGATAAATTTAAAACTCAAACCTAAATACACATATATTAAATATAAGGAAATAAACGAAAATACTCTGAATGAATTTAGTAAGAACCTTAAACTTGAATCTTGGAAACAAACTTATGAGGTTAATGGTACCAACAACAAATATAATAGCTTTCTTCAATGCTTTAAAACTCAGTTTGAATTTTGCTTCCCATCCAAGTATAAAAAAACATTTAACTTTAAAAAAGACAATTCCTGGTTCACTTTAGGAATTAAAACCTCATGCAGGCACGAAAGAGAACTATATCAGCAAGTTAGAATCAGTACCAATTTGTATTTAAAAAACTACTACAAAAAATATTGTAAACTTCTAAAGAAGGTAATAATAGCAGCTAAAGCATTGCATTATAATAAACTAATTCAAAACTCAGACAATAAAATAAAACCCACTTGGAATATAATAAAAAATGTGACACGTAAACACTCATCAGAAAATTGCCCAATAACACTCAATGTTGACAATCATGAAATTGCCAAACCTCATGTAGTTGCAGAATTGTTTAACAAATTCTTTTTGGATGTAACAAAAAATTAAATATTAATTATGGAAGTAAAGATGCAGCACTAGAATTTCTAAGATCAAGTTTCACAAACTCTGTACCTACATTTAAAATCAGTTTAGCTACACCTTCCGAAATAAATAAAATTACTGACTCTTTAAAAATGAAGAATTCTTCCGGTTATGATGAAATAACTACAAAAATCCTAAACTCTTGCTCCTCACAAATTAGCATTCCCCTTAGTTATTTATGTAATGACTCTCTAAAGACAGGTATTTTCCCTGACAGAATGAAATACTCAGCTGTTAAACCTCTTTTCAAAAAAGGCGAACGCAATAATGTTTCAAATTATAGACCAATATCTCTCTTGCCAATATTTTCAAAAGTTCTTGAAAAAGTAATGTCCACCAGACTGTATAAACACCTTGAATGTAACAACATACTTGTCAGTGATCAGTTTGGATTCAGAAAGGGAATATCGACTAATAATGCAACTTACAAACTTACACATGAAGTGTTTACTGCCTTAAATGATAAAAGACATGTAGGTGTAATTTTTTGTGATCTAGCAAAGGCTTTTGATTGTGTTAATCATGACATTCTTATAGCAAAACTGGAATTCTATGGGCTAAAAATGAACAGTTAAGATGGTTTGTATCATATCTAAATGAAAGAAAACAGAGTGTTGAAGTAGCTGTCAGTGATATTGGTTATGAAAAACAAACTTCGAACTGGAAAATAGTAATTCATGGAGTACCCCAAGGTTCCGAGTTAGGGCGTTTATTATTTCTTATCTATATAAATGACCTCTCACTTTATATAAAGGACATTGCAAGTACAGTTCTTTTTGCTGATGACACTAGTGTCCTGGTGACCAGTACAGATTTAAACGAGTGTATAATTAAAATGAATTATGTTTTGAACTGTATGTCATGCTGGTTTAAAGCAAACAAATTATCTGTGAATCTAGACAAAACAAAAGTGGTCAAATTTATATCCTGTCGTACATCACATACTGAAATTGAAATCGGGATTAATGATATGTTATTAGAAGAAATTGACAGCTTAAAATTTCTGGGCCTTCAAGTGGACAGATGTTTAGGTTGGAAAGCTCACATAAATTATATCTTACCTAAACTCAGCTCTGCCTGTTATGCTATCCGAGAGCTGGTTAATGTGAGTTCTAGTGACACACTTAAATTAGTATATTATGCATACTTTAACTCTATTATGGAATATGGAATATTATTTTGGGGCAACTCAGTAGAAAGTAAAAAAATATTTCTTATGCAAAAGAGGGTTATAAGAATCATTACTAACACCCACACCAGATGCTCCTGTAAAGATCTTTTTACAAGATTGAAGATATTAACGCTTCCTTGCATGTATATATTCTCGATCCTAAAATTCTTTGTATGCAATCGTGCCTTATTTGCAACAGATAATGTAATTCACAAAATAAACACTAGACAAAAGTATAATATCCATTATCCCAGTGCTAAACTTTCTTGCTTTCAGAAAGGTGTGTATTATGAAACTATCAAAATATTTGGCGCACTTCCTAATGTTCTTAAAGAAAAAGTTGATAATTTCGGTGCTTTTAAAAAAGCTGTTAGAGAGTACCTTTGCTCAAAATTTTTTATTCTGTACAAGATTATCTGAATGACAAATTATCCTGATAATGCTTCTATAGCTCTATAAGTAGTATCTAACTGTTCCAATGACAAATCATTACTTATAAATATTTGATGCAAGTTGAAAGTTTATTTTTAATCTATTTGTATTTAATAAATAACAAGAATGGTATCCATTACAAAAAGGTTGAGACGTACTGGCATAAGCCAAGTGAAAGCTGGTTTAAAAAGTGGTTCATTTTGTATCATATATGTAATTATCCCTGCTTTGTTTTCCATATTGTTGTTCATATTGCCTGTGTACTATAATATGTGTCTTATGTTAACTTTTGTACATATATATGCTATTAAACTTTATACCTCTAGACATGTTCAATGTTCACAGCCTTTGCTGGCTACAAGTGAACCTACTGAACGCAAATCAATCTAATCTAATCTAATCTGAAGTGCTGCAGTGATCTTTTGAATGGCAGATCATCTGGATGGTCCTGGTTCGTTTGCACATTCTGGGGCAGGTTCACACACAGTTTCAGTAGTTGTAGCATATGTACAATAGGATTCACTATTATCCACAATAGATTTCTAACGTTTATTTACTAAGCCTGATCCTTGTTTAGAACGTTTAGAGTATTTTGCCCTTGATGCGTGTATCGTTTAGACTATTCATAATCATAACTATGTACACAGTCAACAAAAGGCATGTTGTTTCAGAAAATGGTTTACCTATAACCTATATAACAGTTATATGCACGCTTAGGTGTATAAAACACGTTTATAAATGTTGAATGGCACACTAATTATATACTCACTCATTAATTATATACAAACAGTATGTAGTACAACGAGAACCACAAGAACATCACGACCAATTTTGAAACTCACCCAAAAGCAAAATATAGACATTACTATTTGGTTTCAATGTTTGCAGTAAGTGTTTTGTTTCCATGGTGCCACTTATTGTAAGAAATATCCATGATACCAACACATAAAATTCTAGCAGAAACTAATTGTAATGTAAAGTATTAATTTAGTACATTCAAACGAACTCAAATTACAACTTTCTGTCAATCCAAGGAACGGCATTCATGTGCGCACGAGCATTAAATTGTCATATGAAGGTATTTAAATTTCCTGAAACTCATAAATTTAGATGGATTATGATACTATAAGGTTCAAAATATTTTATTAGCTCAGAAACAAAAACAAAATTTTTTTCGCATATTTTAGCCAATTTAAGGTGCTGCATTCCCTAATATTTTGTGACAGGCGGTTTCTTCTTGTTTTTTATTTTTTTAAATTCTTTTATTTTTTTATTATTTTGAATAATCAGGACCAGAAAGGGGAATTCTAGAGTGGGAGGTCTTGTTTTACTTTATGTATTCATGTTCAGTTCCCTTTTTGTAACATTTTAGAAATGTGTACACCCGCGCGAAAGTTGGCAAGTGAGATCCAGCTGATCATTTAACTCGGTTCACACATCATGAAATCTACGCACTTTCTTCTGTTCTCTGAGCCACTTATTGAATGCAAATAAATTGGGATAATCGGCAGTTGGGCAATGTTCGCAAGTTTTCTTGTTAGTTATGCTTAGAGTGACCGTTGTTTCTGCAACCCGCATTACAGTAGTGCTAGAGAAGTTGCCTGCCTTTAAGGAGATCCCTAAGATCAGCAATAAAAGCAGCATCAACTGCAGCTCCCCAAACCAATTGCGTAATGTAAGTTATATAGTCACTCTTCAGCAAACAGTAAAATATTCCGGGTACTAAAGGAATTCTCTTTACGAGATACCGTGGTGGGGGTGATCTTTGCTTCCATACTGGTCGCTGAACGCCAACGATAGGGATTTTTTTGCTGAATTTCTTAACCACGTCATAAGGGGAAATAAGGAATACCGTTATCTTTGCGACAACTTCTTTTAATTCCTAATTCTCCAGCAAACTCAACTGAAGCTTCATTTTTCATGGTTTCTCTTCCAATTACGAGTAACTCATACATAGCTGAAATTTTTAATTATACTTCCTGGGCATCGCAAATTTTCGATAGAATAATGTTAGCTAGACCTTTCGCGTAAATATAATCAGACATTCGCATAGTATATATACATAGGTGGAATGAAAGGTTTCCGACCAAATAAAGATACAAGACATTTTTTCAATTTTTTTCAACATAGTCTCCTTGTACCTCTATCCGCTTCTATCAGCGATGCTCTCATCTCTGTAACCTGTCCAAATAGTACTCGGCGTCTTCAACATAGTCTCCTTGTAACTCTACACACTTCTCCCAGCGATGCTCCCATCTCTGTAGCCCGTCCAAATAGTACTCGGCGTTTTTCAACGTAGTCTCCGTGTAACTCTACACACTTCTCCCAGCGATGCTCCCATCTCTGTAGCCCGTCCAAATAGTACTCGGCGATTTTCAACGTAGTCTCCGTGTAACTCTACACACTTCTCCCAGCGATGCTCCCATCTCTGTAGCCCGTCCAAATAGTACTCGGCGTTTTTCAACGTAGTCTCCGTGTAACTCTACACACCTCTCCCAGCGATGCTCCCATCTCTGTAACCCGTCCAAATAGTACTCGGCGATTTTCAACGTAGTCTCCGTGTAACTCTACACACCTCTCCCAGCGATGCTCCCATCTCTGTAGCCCGTCCAAATAGTACTCGGCGTTTTTCAACGTAGTCTCCGTGTAACTCTACACACTTCTCCCAGCGATGCTCCCATCTCTGTAGCCCGTCCAAATAGTACTCGGCGATTTTCAACGTAGTCTCCGTGTAACTCTACACACTTCTCCCAGCGATGCTCCCATCTCTGTAGCCCGTCCAAATAGTACTCGGCGTTTTTCAACGTAGTCTCCGTGTAACTCTACACACCTCTCCCAGCGATGCTCCCATCTCTGTAACCCGTCCAAATAGTACTCGGCGATTTTCAACGTAGTCTCCGTGTAACTCTACACACCTCTCCCAGCGATGCTCCCATCTCTGTAGCCCGTCCAAATAGTACTCGGCGTTTTTCAACATAGTCTCCTTGTAACTCTACACACTTCTCCCAGCGATGCTCTCATCTCTGTAACCCGTCCAAATAGTACTCGGCGTTTTTCAACATAGTCTCTTTGTAACTCTACACACTTCTCCCAGCGATGCTCCCAAGTAACCCGTCCAAATAGTCCCCGGCGTTTTACAACATAGTCTCCTTGTAACTCTACACACTTCTCCCAGCGATGCTCTCATCTCTGTAAACCGTCTAAATAGTCCCCGGCGTTTTTCAACATAGTCTCCTTGTACCTCTACACACTTCTCCCAGCGATGCTCCCAGCTCTGTAAACCGTCTAAATAGTCCCCGGCGTTTTACAACATAGTCTCCTTGTAACTCTACACACTTCTCCCAGCGATGGTCCCATCTCTGTAACACGTCCAAATAGTCCAAATAGCGTTTTTCAACATAGTCTCTTTGTAACTCTACACACTTCTCCCAGCGATGCTCCCAAGTAACCCGTCCAAATAGTCCCCGGCGTTTTACAATATAGTCTCCTTGTAACTCTACACACTTCTCCCAGCGATGCTCTCATCTCTGTAACCCGTCCAAATAGTACTCGGCGTCTTCACCATAGTCTCCTTGTAACTCCACACTTCTACCAGCGATGCTCCCATCTCTGTAACACGTCCAAATAGTACTCGGCGATTTTCAACATAGTCTCCTTGTAACTATACACACCTCTCCCAGCGATGCTCCCATCTCTGTAGCCCGTCCAAATAGTACTCGGCGTTTTTCAACATAGTCTCCTTGTAACTCTACACACTTCTCCCAGCGATGCTCCCATCTCTGTAACCCGTCCAAATAGTGCTCGGCGTTTTTCAACATAGTCTCCTTGTAACTCTACACACTTCTCCCAGCGATGCTCCCATCTCTGTAACTCGTCCAAATAGTACTCGGCGTTTTTCAACATAGTCTCCTTGTAACTCTACACACTTCTCCCAGCGATGCTCCCATCTCTGTAACACGTCCAAATAGTACTCAGCGTTTTTCAACATAGTTTCATTGTAACTCTACACACTTCTCCCAGCGATGCTCCCATCTCTGTAACTCGTCCAAATAGTACTCGGCGTTTTTCAACATAGTCTCCTTGTAACTCTACACACTTCTCCCAGCGATGCTCCCATCTCTGTAACACGTCCAAATAGTACTCAGCGTTTTTCAACATAGTTTCCTTGTAACTCTACACACTTCTCCCAGCGATGCTCCCATCTCTGTAACTCGTCCAAATAGTACTCGGCGTTTTTCAACATAGTCTCCTTGTAACTCTACACACTTCTCCCAGCGATGCTCCCATCTCTGTAACTCGTCCAAATAGTACTCAGCGTTTTTCAACATAGTTTCCTTGTAACTCTACACACTTGTCCCAGCGATGCTCCCATCTCTGTAACCTGTCCAAATAGTACTCGGCGTTTTTCAACATAGTCTCCTTGTAACTCTACACACTTCTCCCAGCGATGCTCCCATCTCTGTAACACGTCCAAATAGTACTCAGCGTTTTTCAACATAGTTTCCTTGTAACTCTACACACTTCTCCCAGCGATGCTCCCATCTCTGTAACTCGTCCAAATAGTACTCGGCGTTTTTCAACATAGTCTCCTTGTAACTCTACACACTTCTCCCAGCGATGCTCCCATCTCTGTAACTCGTCCAAATAGTACTCAGCGTTTTTCAACATAGTTTCCTTGTAACTCTACACACTTGTCCCAGCGATGCTCCCATCTCTGTAACCTGTCCAAATAGTACTCGGCGTTTTTCAACATAGTCTCCTTGTAACTCTACACATTTCTCCCAGCGATGTCCCCATCTCTGTAACCCGTCCAAATAGTACTCGGCGTTTTTCAACATAGTCTCCTTGTAACTCTACACACTTCTCCCAGCGATGTCCCCATCTCTGTAACACGTCCAAATAGTACTCGGCGTTTTTCAACATAGTCTCCTTGTAACTCTACACACTTCTCCCAGCGATGTCCCCATCTCTGTAACACGTCCAAATAGTACTCGGCGTTTTTCAACATAGTCTCCTTGTAACTCTACACACTTCTCCCAGTAATGCTCCCATCTCTGTAACACGTCCAAATAGTACTCGGCGTTTTTCAACATAGTCTCCTTGTAACTCTACACACTTCTCCCAGCGATGCTCCCATCTCTGTAACACGTCCATATAGTACTCGGCGTTTTTCTCTGCAAAATAATTGTTCACGAAGGTGATTGACTCTTAATTTGACGAAAACCTCTGGCCTCTGAGCCCAATTTTCAGATGACGATGAAGATGGCAGCACTCGTAAATAGCAGCTACGGAATTTCGTTTTTCAGGCGCTAACAGTTACTTGCCAAAGTCACAGCCATTTTGGACGCTCAGTTGTTATGTAACAGTCGTTTGAGTGAGTTGATGTGGGTGTTTTCATGAAATTTGACAAAATATAGCATCGAGCTGTTACTAAATATTTATTTTTGAAAGGCAATACGCATACGCAAATCAAAGATGACTTTGATTCTGTATATGGAAAGTCTGCCCCATCATTTATCACAGTGAAATTTTGGGCAGCTGAATTTAAGCGTTGCCGTAACTGTTTGGGAGAAGATGAAGGTTCGGGACGTCCAAAAACTGCAACTACCGACGAAAACATCGCTAAATTCACTAAATGTAGCCAGACGGCCTCCGAATTTAAGTGTGAGAGATAGTAGAGGCTATGAAAATGTCAAAAGAAAGGGTTTGTTACATATTAAGTGAACATTTCGACATGAGAAAGCTGTCCGCATGTTGGGTGCTGCGTTTACTCACGTTAGACCAAAAACGTGTTCGAATGAACATTTCCAACGTTGGCGTAGTTTAGGACCAATAAATCCAAGTTTTGGCGCCGATTAATTACTGTACATCAAACTTGGATACACCATTATACGCCCGAAACAAAATGCAGTCCAAACAGTGGACTGCATAGGTGGACTGCCTCCAAAAAAATCAATTTTTTTTTTTTGGTTGCGAAAGTGATGGAGACTGTTTTTGGGGCAGTGATGGAGTTATTTTAATCGATTATATTCAGATGGGAAAACCATTAGAGGAGCATACTACGCATCACTACTTGACAAGCTGAAGGCAAAACTTGAGGAACAACGGCCGCATTTTCAGAAAAAGGAAATCCTGTTTCACCAAGACAACGCACCGTCTTACACCTACGCGGTTGCAAAGGCGAAAATGCACGATTGCGTTTTGAACCGTTTGACTCACTAGATCTAGCCAAAACGCCGAATACTATTTGGACGGGTTACAGAGGTGGGAGTATCGCTGGGAGAAGTATGTAGAGTTACAAGGAGACTATGTTGAAAAACGCCGAGTACTATTTGGACGGGTTACAGAGATAAGAGCATCGCTGGGAAAAGTGTGTAGAGTTACAAGGAGACAATGTTGAAAAACGCCGAGCACTCTTTGGACGGGTTACAGAGATGGGAGCTTCGTTGGGAGAAGTGTGTAGAGTTACAAGGAGACTATGTTGAAAAACGCCGAGTACTACTTGAACGGGTTACAGAGATGGGAGCATCGCTGGGAGAAGTGTGTAGAGTTACAAGGAGACTATGTTGAAAAACGCTGAGTACTATTTGAACGGGTTACAGAGATGGTAGCATTGCTGGGAGAAGTGTGTAGAGTTACAAGGAGACTATGTTGAAAACGCAGAGTACTATTTGGACGGGTTACAGAGATGGAAGTATCACTGGGAGAAGTCTGTAGACTATGCCGAAAAATAAAAATAAAAAAAATTGATAAAATCTCTTATATTTATTAGTTCGGAAACGTTTTATTGTAAATTTGTGCATTTATAGCATAATATTCAATAAAAGCAACTAAAGCTACACAGGGATAGCAAATAGGTACAGTAATTTATAATTATAAGCTGCAGCACATTTCGTGTGTATATTCAAATATTTAGTGAAGGAAACCCATACTAACATAAGTATTATGAATGTAATTAGCATTCTAAAGATATGACGAGGAGGCTGTTCTATCACAAACCCCATCTGCAGCCTTTGTGATCGCACCCGAATCACTTTGCTGAAAATTCTGTCGACTGTGGTATCATCCAAATCAAACGGCGCTTTTGAATTTTCATGTAAAGTAATGGATGCTATTTCTGGTCATTTCTGATCGGAAATATACGTGGTATCAAAATGTTGTAAAGGTAGATCTGAAGTAGGCTCCATATCCTTTGTTCCCAGTACACCAATAAACCCGAAAATGGCTGCGCTACCTTTTGTCTCCAAGAGGCCATTTATTTTGCAGTGATCGTTATCAGATGCTCTTTGTGTTTATGTATGGTGAGAGATGATTTATAACATGTGCTGGATTATCTGAAGGCAAGATAGAGCTTTGAGTGTTGGTCAAACCACTTCCTTTGTTTGGTATGATTATTAAACCTGCTTCACAACGTTTTATGAGAATTAAGAGGATTAAATAAATGTCTTATGGTGCGTTGCGATCAAGATAAAACGTGGTAATCGTTTAAGGATATGTAGATATTTACAAATGTTTTGTTCTAGTCAATTTGTGTGCCATATTTTTTTACAAACTTATGCATGAGTGTGTAGTTTTGCCATTAGCAACGCCATTCCTTCTCTATTTGAAGCTAGATTCCAGTGAAATTGTACATCTAAAGATAGATGGCATTGCGTGAGCGTATTGTTAACCTCACAGACTGTAAGCACCCTATAATGTGTTTCAAATGGGGTGATGTTTGTCTTTGAGCGCTACTACACGAGCAATCAATCGGAGTACTGAGGTGTTGACGTATGGCATTTCCCCTAAGTGATGTGTGACGAGCGCCAAAATTAATCAATCTCTAATAAATACTATTCGCGCTTAGACAAAAATTCGATTTTGCAAAAACTGATCCATGTGGTAGGAGAGAGTAATGTATCTAACATAACCGCAAAACCCCATACTTTTAGCTCAAACAGTTTTCCTAATACAAATAAATAAAGCACTATTATATTATAATAATTTATAACGACATAAGCAATGTAATGAATATCATTTTTGGTTGGCATGTATGCGTGTACGTATATTTGAAATTACTCAGAACTGAAACGTAAATGTTTGACACGACGTGATAAAAGAATTACTTTGAATAAGCCAAGGTGTTTGTTAAATTCGAGCGAGAACAAACAATACACTTCCTACTGGCTTGTAGAATGGTGCATCTGCTGAACATGACTTATCATAATATATGTCTGTTTATGAATCATACGTAATCTCTATTTACTCTAGAGAGTTCAAAGCAGTATTATTCAGTTGTTCTTCCGTTTAAAAACCAGGGAAAGTGTATCAGCTGAATCAGCTTGCAATTGAAATGAGACACGAGGTATTATAAACCACCTTCCCCCTTACTACTGACAGAACAATCCAATTGAGTTAATGTGGGCTCAAATTATGTTGCAAACAGAAATAATACTTTTAAAGTGACTGACGCTGAATGACTTATTCACCAAGACATTGACAAAGTTGCACAAGACTGGGAAAACTGCATGAGACATAAGATAAACTACAAGAACACTGCTTTTGGAAAGAAATAGCATGTGACGAGATTTTGGAGCCTATCATCATAAACTTGCAACACTCAGACTATGAAGATAGTTACAATGACGAATTGTCTCTTAACGGAAGTGACATTCATAGCTATATGAATGCGCCGCTGGCAGTTTCGTTGGATTAGAAAAATAGGTAATTTATAAACTATAATTATTTTTAAACTATATATTTAAAACATGTTCGTAATATACAAATATCCATATTGCAATTGTTATTTGAACAACTGCATTATTATATAGCTTAGTAAAATTCAGTTTGCGTTCCCTTACGTCTAGTGCCAAGAAGACTCGCAAGTGTGTGAGAGAGAGGGAGGGAGATATAAAAAGAGTGGGGGTAACGAGGTGGCAACGCTGAAGTCTCTAACGCATCTCTAACAAGCCAGAACTCTTCCCGTTTGAAACACATAGTAAGTACCATGTCTTGAACTACATAGACATAAACATTAAACAGATCATCTTCAGTGATCCTTTACACAGTAATCACAGAAACGCTCATTAGCGCGTCCATGGTACTATCACCACAGCCTCACTCAACTGCCAATGAATTTCAATAGGTGTCACACCACAAAAATGGAGAAATCGAACGATTACATGCTGTTCTTGTAATAAAAACGTCGCCATTTTAAGTATCAAACACTGTCCTAACTCTCGTCGCTGCCACTAGAGTTGTATCCACTGTACAGTGCTGACATCTGTCACGTATTCACAAAGAGTCCATGCGTATTTAAAAAAGAAACAGAAGTTCCTATCTGGTCCCAGTCTTGAAAAATAGGAGGTGGTATAATTTGAACACACCTTGCACGTACATAGCAGTGCCGTAGGCATTGATTTTCAGATATTTATGGATAGTTCCCAAACAAATTACTCGCATCATTTTCAAAATAAGTTTTTGAAACGGTATTTGAGTATTGCGCCGGACCCTCCCCCTTACGACTGTGTAAACAGCAAAACAATCTCAAGTGACGTAAGTAAGTAAACAAAAGTATCCTCGCACTGTAAGAAGGAAGACAGGAGAAAGGTTAATTGCTAGAACAATCAGTTTACTGAACTTGGCCCACATCATGAACGTACCATTCTTAATTAACTTCAGTGTTTTTGTTTTTGGTTGTTACTTCTTTTGCAAGCTTACATCTACAAAATACAGAAGGAAATAAAACCTTAGAAATGTAACAAGTAAACTAATGAGACAAGATGATGAACACTTCAATATAAATATACTATATACATCTACCCATGTAAAGATTGATTAATAGAAAATAGTTTACAGAATGAATTAACGTAACATCCAGAATTCAAGAATAAGTAAACAAAATTAGATCGCTGCTATAGCAAATCAAAGAGGGCAGACCTTGTAGCGAATGTGCCCTTTACGAACATGAGATGGCGGAAAGTCGTTAATAAAAAATAGTAAAATACAGAAGTAGTAATTGCACTAAGCCAATAATTGCAAAAAACAAAAGAAACAAAGCGTGATTCTATACAAATTCCATATAAAATTCCATATCAAATTCTTTATGAAAAGGTATAATATAAAAATTCTATATAAAAACTATCACAATTATATCACTGTGTATACACCTTGAAGCTAAAAGACCTCGGAATTACCTTCCCCACTTATTAACTGCATCGTTTACTGCGAAACCCAAGAATTCGATATTCAAAATATAGTTAAATGTATGCACAAATACCTGTGGCACAAGTACAGAAGCAAGATTGAGCGCTAAATCAAACTAGTATGTACTATGAACGGAGGAAAACCACGATAAGGAGAGCGTAACAATAACCATTGAATATTACACTACTGTAAAACCCATCAACGAAGGCATAGAAGGAACTCACAACTTAGTCTACAAAAGTGCAAAAAGCAGCGACCGCCAGGCACTAGCAAAGAACACCTCTCTCCTCTCCCGGCTCACACAAAAACTTCCCTAACCCACGCTCGTCTCGAACCGACCCCGCTAGGCTCGAGTGGCCAGCTAATCCAAGAGTACCAACATGTCCCGTAAGAGGGAGCGCTCAGAAATCGGAAAGAACCAGAACAGAGAGAGTAAACTCCGCGGTGTGTGTGAAATGTGTAGTGTTTAACGCCCGCTTTTACTACATACGGCACCGCAGGCGATGACACTGATGATACATGAGATGAAGATGGAGCACCGGTGGAATGAGATGGCGGGGGAAACCGGAGATCCCGGAGAAAACCCGCCCCAGCACCGTGTTGTCCATCACAATCTCACTTTGCGGTCGCCTGGGATCGAACCCGGGCCGCCTTGGTGAGAGCCAAGCGGTCTAACCACTGAGCCACTGCGTGGCCAAAACTCCGCGGTGGCAAACTGGATAAGGCTAGGATAACACAGAGGGTCACTCGGTGCAGTATTAATAAGTATTTGAACGTAAAGAGATAAAGCAGGTTTTTCACTTACGAGGGCTGTTCAATAAAGAATTATCATAATTTTTTACGGTCATAATTTTTCGAAATAGAATTCAATCTTATTATGTTCTGTTAGCTTAATGTGAAACAAACACGCCGCAGTAGTTTCATTGTTGGTACTCCTGGTTCCC
This sequence comes from Mantis religiosa, assembly GCA_030765055.1. Lineage (NCBI taxonomy): Eukaryota > Metazoa > Arthropoda > Insecta > Mantodea > Mantidae > Mantis > Mantis religiosa. The sequence goes on from CM060948.1 coordinate 19,795,901, forward strand.
GCCTGTGAGAACCAGGCAAGTTAAGACATTTTCAGTGTCGCCTACCGCTGTAATGGAGGTAACAGGCGAGGAACAATATGCGGTTTTGAAATTCTGCTTTCGTCTCAACAAATCTTCAGTTGAGCCCTATACAATGTTACAGGAGGCCTATGGAGAGTCTGTTCTTCCCTACAGCATAGCTCAAAGTTTGCTTAAAATGTTTAAAGAGGGGAGACAATCAATTTCAAAGGAAAGTGGCAGGTGCTGCAGTTACTGCTCTTATGGAAGAAAACATCAACACTGCAGCTGCCATTATGAGCGAGGACCGACGAATTACCTTAATTTCACTTTTTGAAATACTGAACATTTCATTGGGTGCCATCCATACGTTGGGACAGAAACTCTACACATGAGACGTTTTGTGTGCGATGTGTTCCAGGACTGTTTACTCCCGAACGAAAGGACATTCGCTTTCAGGTCTGCATGCAGTTAAAGTTGATGTTAGAGGAAGATTCGGAGTTTCTTTCAAACGTAATCACTGCTGATGAAACTTGGCTATATCATTCTGATCCTGAGAGCAAACAACAAAGCTCAGTGTGGAAATCTCCTTCATCACCAACCCCCCCCCCAAAAAAAAAGCATAAGTGGTTTCCTCTGCTGGGAAAGTTATGGTCATCTCATTCATTGATATTCATGGAATGGTTTATGAGCATGTTGTACCTGCACACACATCAGTAACTGCACAATACTACAGGGATGTCCTGAAAACTTTGCAAGTCCATATCAGACGCAAAAGATCACATTTGCGTAAAGCAGGCTGGACGCTGCACCAAGATAATGCGTGGCCGCATATTGCCAATATTGTTGCTGAATATATTGCAAAAATCAACATGAAGTGCATCCCTATAGTCCGGATTTAGCCCCTTGTGGCTCTTTTCTATTCCCTAACTTGAAGAAACGCCTTCGTGGGAGGCGTTATCCATAATCAGAAGCAGTGGTGAAGGCTGCGAATGCGATTTTGAAGCATCTCTGAAAAAATTGTTTCCAGCATGTCTTTGAAGACTGGCAGAAACGCTGGGACAAGTGCATCGCACTCAGGGGAGACTATTTTGAGAAGGACCATCAAAATTATGAGGATGAGTAAAGGATTTGTTGTAAAAAAATTGTGATCATTCTTTATTGAACAGTCCTGGTATATTTGATGCGCAACTGACTGTTTCATTTATCTTATGGCATGACCATACGTGAGCCTTAGAGTTCTGTCTGATAAGGTAGCAATCATACTGACTTCCGTTGAGCACACGTTATTGAACGTTGTTGTGTCTGAGGCTGCAAGGACTACGAGATGTGTGCGGTTTGTCGCCAACCTGGTTCCTCAGAACTTCAAAAAGAGACTTCCTGCATGTCTTCACAGTCAGAAGTAATCTCTGAACTCTGCGCCGTTTAGCTACAGCCTGATTGGCAGCTAAGGAGCACAACAAAGTGCTAAACAGAACTGGAGTAGGATTATTTTCACAGATGAGGTGACTTTTCATTGCAATTGTGTGCTGGCGCAAAGGAAAGCGATTTGTGGTAAACCACGTGGAACAAATCGATCGCCAATGTGTCTTGTTAGGGTGGTTTAGGTCCATTGTGAGAAATGACAAACATCATGCTTCCTTCTATAAAGATCGAGTATGCCGAATGAATGATTACAGAATAACCGCCCTACCGGTTTCAAAATGGTTCTTGAAAAGACAAGATATTGCCGTGCACAAAATCCAAAGTATTATATGTAGCAGTTGTTTTTATACTTCATGTTGTTAGGAATAGCCAAAGATGTTAGTATTTATAATAAAATAAACAAGTGATGTAAAGTTTGTAATGATGTAATCATGGCAACAGATCATGGTGGGTTGTTGAATATTTTAAAAAGATTTTGTTCTTCTCCCTATGAAAGTATTAGGGGTAAGACGTATATTTGTCTATCCAAGTGTGTGCAGAAACAATTTTGTGTATGAATCAAAGATGAATAAGTAGCTTGTGCTCATCGTGGAATATACCACTGGTTGTTAAAAGGATTACATTAATAATATTTGTGATTGTTCCAAAGAATTTAAAATTGTTTATGAGGACTTAAATTTCCATATTTGAACAAGAAAAGTATTCTGATAGATAGAGTAAACATGAAAAATTCAATACCACGGCCGGGATTTGAAGCACGGATCTCCTGGTTTCCGTCCAGTTGCTCTAATGCTGTAAACCATTGAGCTACCATGGCCAAATTACCGTCATGACATTGAATTCTCCATTTGACTCGTATATTTCCCCGGTAAACCACTAGGGGCTCTCGTATCCGAGGTACACGGTTTGTGGCAACTTACTATTGTAAGTACTTGAGTCCCAGGCTTCATCATTTAACTCTTATTATCATAAATTTGCAGTACTCAGAAGATAATGACAATGACGAATTGTCTCTTAACATAAGTAACATTCACAGCTATACGGATGCACCGCTGGTTTTTTCATTGGATTAGAAAAATAAGTAATTCATAAACTAGGATTAATTTGAAACCAAATATTTAAACCATTTGCGTAATCTACGAATATCCACGTTGTAATTGTGATTTCAACAACTACATTATTATAAAGCTTTGGAAAATTCAGTTTTTGTTTCCTTACGTCTAGCACCAAGAACACTCGCAAATGTGCGAGAGGGAGGGAAATATAAAAAGAATGGAGGTAAAGAGGTGGCAACGCTGAAGGCTCTAACGCATCTCATTCGCTAGAAGCCAGAACTCTTAGCAAATGAAACTCATGGTAGTTCCGTAACAACAATCTTGTACATGTAGATGAACACAAGTTTGGATGTTTTTGTAAGAGGCCGTGTTGTACACTTAATATATTAGTGCTGTTAAAAATGCAATTAGTCTAGTTAATGTGTTGTTGTCAGCTCAAAACTTCAGGATAATGAACCTGTAATAACTAACATAATTTTTACCCTTATCTTATCTGTTGGAATCACGTAATGTTTGCGTGCTTGTTATTTCTGCGCTGTCATAACCAACGCCTTCTTTTTCCTTTTCATTTGTGTTGCATGAACATTTGTTATTTGTGTTTTGTAACCGACAGCAGCGCCAACATGCGTCAATTACTCCAAGGTCGATTTTGATTCTGTTATTTAAAATGCTAATGTATTTTGAGCGTTATTAAAATGCAATTTACTGGTGAAAAGACCGTATTCTTTGGGGAGTTTTGGGGATTACAAAAAGCTTCCTGAGACCTGAAACATCTTATCTGCATAACATCGTTATACAAATGTTTAAACAAGTGTGGAAGCGTCACTGTTATCCCATTCCGATGATCGAGTTTAGAGAACCAGAGCTCAAAAGTGGATTTGACTTGTGCTGTAAAAATATCAGCGAGAGACAGAATTCTTTTGTGTACAGTTCTCAGGACCTCTCTTTGAGGAGATTCGTTCGACTTACGTAATGCAGATATTTCTTTTTGCATCTTCCATTTTATTTTCTTTCTTCCCTGCTGGGACTGGATTCCATTTTCCCTTTAATATAATCACTGGCGTCAAATAAAAGAAAATATATTTTTATTAGAGATTATGATCAAACACTCCAAATCCTCTTGTTCGCATTCACAATCCAAACACTGAACAACAGTCTTTCTCCCAGGTTTAAAATGTCTCTCTGTAAAATTGTTCCTATGTGTGTGTGCTCACAAATGAATATCCAAGCAGTTTCTGATTGTCAGCAACACACCAAATTAAGTTATATGAGAAGAAAGCAAAACAAAAACACTTTACGAACGAATTTATATTAATATGTAGTTTGAAGCTGAATTGATATTTTTTTATATATATATATATATATATATATATATATATATATATATATATATACATAGGAGAACGCACAGGTTTACTACGAGGTGCGTTCAAGTTGTAACTCATCCTACTGTTTACAGAACTGGGACTAGATAGGAAATTCAGTTTTGTAAATACACTTGGACTCTTTGTGAATGTGTGACAGATGGCAGCACTGTACCGTGCATATTACTCCAGTGGCAGTGACGAGAGTTAGGAATGTTTTTCATACTTAAATTGCCGACGTTTTCATTTCAAGAGCATTGTGTAATCATTTGTTCTCTCCATTTTCGTGGTGTGACACCTATTGAAATTCATCGCCAGTTGAATGAGGCATGTGGTTTTTTTTTTAATGTTACGTCCTCAACGTTAAGTCATATCGGACGATGAATGAAATGGGTGAAATGATGCTCAAATGTGTCCAGGGTCCGACACTCGTCTTTAAGGATAAGGTAAAACACCGGAAAAACCTTATCCAGGTAGCTCACCCTGACCGAGATTCGAACTCGGGACCTCTTGAACATGAGGCAGACACGCTACCATCTATACCACCAAGGCGGGTGAATGGGGTGTTGATACTATGGGTGTGTCTAATGTATGTTCCTGGGTGCGACAGTTCAATGAAGGCAGAAAATCGTGTGACAACAAACCAAGACTGTTGCAGACATCGCCTCCAAAATTAGCATTTCCGTGGGATCTGTGCACACAATCCTGCATGAAGATCTAAAAATGCTCAATCGGCGATCCTTTAAAACAACGTTCTGCACTTGCTGGATCATGTCAGACCGGCTGGTACGAAGCCGTGACCACTACTGTGATTTCCCCTTTTCGCCTCCATGTGGCAGAAGTTTCCATTAAGCAATACCAAGCTTGTGTATCCACGTGTGCTATAGTCGGATATCTTCTTCCTCTCTGCAGTTGTTTGTCTGGTCTGAGTGCTTGATGGTAGTTAGTGTAGCTCTTAGCGCACGGAAGATATTCTGAGGTCTATAGCAGCGCTATATTTGAGCTAAACATTTGTGAACTGAGCAGAAATAGTGACAATAAGTTCCCATGCTTTTGTATTCTACTATTGTTCTATATGTATCACTGACAATCTATATTGTAACAGAAAAGTTAGTGGCCGATACTGCAAGACACTTTCTACAAGCTTTATAATTCTAGCTTTTACACTTTCGATGTAATAAAGTACTATAAATAAAAAATAAAAATCATTACATTATACTATCTATAGAACATGTCTTGAGGTAAGAGAATAATATAGTAAGATTCCGATTAACCACCACAGTTACATAGTAAACACAAGAAACTTACCCGGCCGATACTGCACGAACTTCATCTATGTGCGTGCGCGCGTGTGTGTATGTACATCCTCATATTCGTGACATTAAAGCCAATTCAGCTATCGTGTACGGATGAAGCATTTGAAACCAAGGAAAGGAATCATACATTACATATCAGGACATGGATCAATCGAATAGGCAAAAGACAAAATAGTAATCGTGATATCTGCAATGTCCCAGGTAACCCAGAGCATTCATTGCTTGAATGCAGTAAATATATATTCGAATTACAAGAAGGTAGAACAAAACTACAAGAAAAACAAATATGGAATATAGTGAGGTAAGAAGAAGATTATAAAAAGTTAGAAATTATGACAGAACTAGTACCCAATTTAGCAAAGGAGGACTACAACCAGAACAGAGCACAACTACGGAATAAAAGAAGGAGGGGAGAGATAACACATCAAGATAATACCCCGATACAATTGAGATCAACAAGATTTATACAAAGATATGACATCAATTAACATCAACATCTATTGGGAGAGCATCAACATTCATAGGACCTTCATAAAGAGATGGTATCATTTAATATTATTATTTATTGGAAGGAGATCAATATGAATTAACGGAGAAGGAAAAGAAACCCAAAGAAGAAGAAGAAGAAGAAGAAGAAGAAGAAGCACTCTAATATCGTCGAAGGTAACCAGGACCATGAGTAAGAAGAAACAACTAAAGAAAATATCTAAAACTATCAAGTAAATATTGGATGTCCAATCAACGTGGGCTACCAACGAAATTTAATGGACTTCAGGATACAAGGTTGGGAAAACTTCAGTTGCAGGCGCAAAATATTAGAAATAGGTCAGCAGCCTTCAGTCAGTATAATTTATTATTCGGAATAAAATTGTAACTTAATTATGTATTAGAAAATGTACATAGTAATAAGGCTGTAGTTAGTTTAGATTTAGTTGTAAGGCCATTGGCGACAGTAGCCATTAGGTTAGCTAATGTAGGCGTAAGTTCTGTCTGCAAAAAGAAAATGTTCATTAATTAAATGTATATGATTTGTAATTTCTTAAATAATAAAGAGCACAATAAGTCCAGGTTTAGACTCTAGATACCTGGACCTAAACTCGCAGATTAAAATAATTAAATAAATATGGTGTAGTGTACTGGCCTAAGTGTGCATAATACAGCAGTAATAAATGCTTAAATCTGAGATTTAAATTATTTCTCATTTTATAACGGTTTGGCATTTACAATTCATGGGCATATCTGACCTAACGGGCCTTTCACCTATACCGACTCACTAACTGGATTCCTCGATAGCGTGTCTACTTCGCCTTCAGGAAGTCCGATTTCGAATCTCAGTCAGGTTGAGTTATCTGGATAAGGGTTTTTACCTTGTCGCGTAGCTCTAAGCTCTATGGACCCTGGGCTTATTTGAGCATCATGTTACTGATTTCGTTCATCGTCCGATACGAGTTTCGTTGGAGTATATAAATTAAGGAAAACTCGTACATTCCAGAAATCGCGGAACCTTTGTTTTGTGAAACATTTTGAGAGAATGGCTTTTAGATACCCTAAATAAAGTATATACACGTCTAAATATCAACGAGTTTAACCTAGGAACCTGGATTGAATGTGTGAACGTTAATGGAAAGTATATAAAACTGGTGCGCCATTCACTGAGATATAAATGAGCCACCGCCAACATTCGCCAAGTTGAGTGCTTAACACTCCAGTATGCCCTTTCATTAGGGTCCATTCACTAGCTCAGAAAGCAACTTCTTGTCGATAGACTGCGTAGGTATCAGTTAAAATAAAGAGCACTTCTTAAATCACGAAATGCGAAAGTTTCTACAGCACATTGACATTTTCTTCTCCACTCAGGTTCATGTTCTCATCCCTAACTCGGCTGCATGTCTCTTTACCCCTGTTCCGTGCTACATGGCTGTGTAATTCCTATCCAAGACAGGTAGTTGCTCTTTCTTAACAGAGTTTATTTATTTTGTTTATCTAGAAAGTTTAAACATCGCTTTTTTCTATTTAATGCATTCATATACCAGGTGGGTCAGCTAGCCCAGACGTGGCTAGTCCGATGAAGCCCCAATTTCCTTGATGGGCTGGTTCTTAAATGGACATTTCGTCACATAGTTCTGTTTAAAAAAAGTTCCAACCATACAACATATACTGACAGACAAGCACAACAATAAAAGGTGAAGGTTTTGTTCTTGAATTTGCATTGTCGCGAACGCATTGTTGAGGAGAGGTGGCGTGAGGGACGAGTTCGAAGAGACGGGCAGTGCAGTGCGGAGATAAAAGCTCGCCGAAACGTTGGGGGAAGGAGACGGATATCTTCTAGCGTTGTCTTGATTGTTTTAGAACATTCCGGAATAGGAGTAAGCTATAAATAAGGAAGCCGCAGCTCGTCAAGGGGTCAGTAGTTCATCGAACTCGTGTGCGCGAACAGCTGTGTGCACTTTGTTTGTGGTCGATGACATTTCAAGTTGTATTGTGTATGTGACGTAATTCTGCGACTGTCAGGTTGACTAAAGTGTGTTTCTACGGAAATAAAGAGCAATTTTTAGTGTTTGTAACCTGGACTTTTAATTTCACGAACCCACAAAATCACAATATTCATTCTTATGAATTCCTCTGGGGTTTTCCATTCTTTGTTTCAAATTCAAAAGACAAACATGCTTATCACATTCCATGTAGGAATAGCTGTCTGAAGAGGTAATGGTGGGATACGTCACTATGACAGTGTCTCTGTTGGGAAAGATCACTAGCCGAGTTCTTTCGCGGGAAAAAATGACTTAGCTGGTGCTTTTCCTCTACGCCAAAATTCAACGCCAAGCAACCCCATGACTAACCAGTTTTTCCCTGTGCCATACCTAAATGATGGGTATTTCCCTTGGAGTATCCAATGACATGTCAAACTCATTTTGAGAAAAAAATGGACTTACCTGATGTTTTCCCTGGACCCTTCATTTGATGTTTTAAATGTTAGTTTGATCGTTTGGAAACAGAGATGCGGTAAGTTTGAAAAAGTAATAATTCTGGGATAAAGTATTTGAAGTTAAATCCAGAAGTAGTGAAAAACCTCAGTAAAGTAATATATTCAGAGAATTTTTTTTTTAACAAGAGTCTCGATTTGTGATTACTTACAGTTATCAGTTAGCTACGCTTAATGAATCAAGGCCTCCCATTCCTATTTATGGTGGGCATCGTTATGCTTATCAACAACATATTTCAGTCGTGACTTATCGGCGCTCTAACGGCAGAGAGCAGTTTCTCCCGTAGCAAGAGGTTACTATACGAGGGCTGTTCAATAAACAATAATCACAATTTTTTGACAACATACGTTTACTCATCCTCATAATTTTGATGGTCCTTCTCAAAATAGTCTCCCCTGAGTGCGATGCACTTGTCCCAGCGTTTCTGCCAGTCTTCAAAGACATGCTGCAAACCATTTTATGAGATATCCTTCAAAATCGCCTCCGCAGCCTTCATCACTCCTTCTGGTGATGGATAATGCATCGCACGAAGGCGTTTCTTCAAGTTAGGGAATACAAAATGTCACAGGGGCTAAATCCGGACTACAGGGAGGGTGAGAGATGCACTTCACGTTGATTTTTGCAAGATATTCAGCAACAACATTGGCAATATGCGGCCGCGCATTATCATGGAGCAGCATACAGCCTGCTTCACAGAAATGTGGTCTTTTGTGCCTGATGAGGACTTGCAATGTTTTCACGATATCCCTGTAGTATTGTCCAGTTACTGATGTGTGTGCAGGTACAACATGCTGATAAACCATTCCATGAATATCAAAGAATGAGATGACCATAGCTTTCCCAGCAGAGGCAACCACTTTTGCTTTTTGGGGGTTGGTGATGAAGGAGATTTCCACACTGAGCTTTGCTGTTTGCTCTCAAGATCAAAATGATGTAGCCAAGTTTAATCAGCAGTGATTACGTTTGAAAGAAACTCCGGATCTTCCTCTAACATTAACTTTAACTGCATGCAGAACTGCATGTGAATGTCCTTTTGTTCGGGAATCAACAGTCCTGGAACCCATCGTGCACAAACACGTCTCATGTGTAATGTTTCTGTCACCAACGTGTGGGTGGCACCCAATGAAATGTTCAGTGCTTCAGAAAGTGATCTTAAGGTAATTCGTCGATCCTCTCTCACAATGGCAGCAGCAGTGTTGATGTTTTCTTCCGTAAGAGCAGTAACTGGAACATCGGGTTCACCTTCCTTTGAAATTGGTTCTCTCCCCTCCATAAACATTTTAAACCACCTTCGAGCTGTGCTGTAGGGAAGAACAGACTCTCCATAGGCCTGCTGTAACATTGTATAGGCCTCAACTGAAGATTTGTTGAGACGAAAGCAGAATTTTAAAGCTGCATATTGTTCTTCGCGTGTTACCTCCATTGCAGCGATAGACGATACTGAACATGTCTGAACTTGCCCGGTTCTCACAGGGGGGAACCAGGAGTACCAACAATGAAACTACTATGGCGTGTTTGTTTCACATTAAACTAAGAGAATATAACAAGTTTGAATTTTAGTGCGAAAAATTATTATCGTAAAAAATTGTGATCATTCTTTTATTGAACAGTCCTCGTATATCGAAGTGTATATGGGATCCTTGGAGCAATCTTTCCATGGCTTATAAAAGCATTGGTAATTTGTTCCCCTTAGGAGAGTATAAAATTAAAAGTACTACTCTCGTTCTAGATCTTCTGTGGAAGCAAGTCAGGTGAAAAGACGATTAGAAATCGAAATTTTGGAAGCGTACATCTCTTCCCATCATCAGGATATTTATGAAATTTTATAACCACAAGTGTATCACTGAATATAAAAAATATAAACAAAGAGAGAAGACTATCAATACCCGCATCACTGAACAAAAGACTGTTTTCAGTAAATTAAATACTAGGTCAGCAGATGGCGTGAGTATAGATACTTAATTGGGTCAAAGAAAGGTAACTACATAACTTGATGCTCAAGCTTCACAGATATGTGCTTCTTAAGCAGACGGATTTCCGTTTTAAGGCCGGTTTCCAGGAGGAGCTGAACTGAAGTCCAGTATAACGATTAATGGTGCTCCTCTCGGAGGAAACGGCTAAATCCTCCTTAACTCTCCGCTCCCAGTAACCGTTGCATTTTGCCAAAATGGTCGTCTCCCGAAAGTTGGCTCTATGGTTCTTATCAAAACAATGCTCTGCCAGCCCAGACTTCTCAGGTTGCATTAAACGAATGCTCCGTACATGTTCGTTTATTCTGATAGCGATGGTCCTTCCCGTTTGTCCTATATAGGTTGTCCCACATGCACATGCACTTACTTCAAAGTTCCGAGAGTGTACCGCATTCCCTGTGAATGTGGGACACCCTATATAGGACAAACCGGAAGGACCATCGCTACCTGATCGTATTTTGGTCGTTATCGTGTTTTGGTGGTGTTTTATCTTTGTTTCTATTTGTATTATATCCAGTGATAGATTTGTAGTTATAACATTTATTAAAATATCCTGATGATGGGAGAGGTGTACGCTCCCAAATCGTCGATGCCTAATCGTCTTTTCACTTGGCTTGCTTCCCGATATCTTGAACATATTGTCGCGAACCCGTTATCGCGATAGCACGGCCTGTGCACACAAAGGAACTGATATTCAGCACGGAGATAAAGAGTATGCTGGAACAGATAAAGTTAGATAAATGGAAAATTCTAGTGACATCTTGATTGATAGAGAACATTCGGGTTGTTGTTTGTTTTAGAATAGTACAGAATTATCAGTGCAGCTCTCTCTCTCTCTCTCTCTCTCTCTCTCTCTCTCTCTCTCTCTCTCTCTCTCTCTCTCTCTCTCTCTCTCTCTCTCTCTCTCTCTCTCTCTCTCTCTCTCTCTCTCTCTATATATATATATATATATATATATATATATATATATATATAAAGAGGCGACATACCAGCGGAGTAGTTGTAAACAGAGTTGTAATGAGAGAGTGTTAATTGTTAATTGTGTTTGGGAAGTAAACTCTTTGCTGTGGTGAAAGACCTTGGAAGATTTTATTTCTGTGTTAGGTAATTCTGCTGATGTACAAAGTTATGTTATATGCAGAGGTTCTAACCAAAGTCCGAAGACCCTGGCCTCCTCCTATCTGGGAGCGATGGATAACTCCGGGGCTCTTTCATAGGATAGTACCTAGTTCCTTAAAAAGCCCCCCATCGACATTAACGTCAAGACGGGATGGAAGTGCATACGCCACTTACGCGCGTCAAACCCGCAGGGAAGACTACCAAAAAACCTCGGTGGGGCCGCCTGCTGATCCAGCAAACCTTCTACTAGCTCTGCAGGCTAGTACCAGGGACTTATGAGGCAACCTTCTATCCCCTCCGGGTGGCCGTAGCCTGGTGATCTAGCAAACCTTCTACTAGCTCTGCAGGCTAGTATCAGGGACTTATGAGGCAACCTTCTACCCCCTCCGGGTGGCCGTAACCTGGTGATCTAGCAAACCTTCTACTAGCTCTGCAGGCTAGTACCAGGGACTTATGAGGCAACCTTCTACCCTCTCCGGGCGGCCGTAACCTGGTGATCTAGCAAACCTTCTACTAGCTCTGCAGGCTAGTACCAGGGACTTATGAGGCAACCTTCTACCCCCTCCGAGCGGCCGTAGCCTGGTGATCCAGCAAACTTTCTACTAGCTCTGCAGGCTAGTACCAGGGACTTATGAGGCAACCTTCTACCCCCTCCGGGTGGCCGTAGCCTGGTGATCTGCCAAACCTTCTACTAGCTCTGCAGGCTAGTACCAGGGACTTATGAGGCAACCTTCTACCCCCTCCGAGCGGCCGTAGCCTGGTGATCCAGCAAACCTTCTACTAGCTCTGCAGGCTAGTACCAGGGACTTATGAGGCAACCTTCTACCCCCTCCGAGCGGCCGTAGCCTGGTGATCCAGCAAACCTTCTACTAGCTCTGCAGGCTAGTACCAGGGACTTATGAGGCAACCTTCTACCCCCCTCCGAGCGGCCGTAGCCTGGTGATCCAGCAAACCTTCTACTAGCTCTGCAGGCTAGTACCAGGGACTTATGAGGCAACCTTCTACCCCCTCCGGGTGGCCGTAGCCTGGTGATCTAGCAAACCTTCTACTAGCTCTGCAGGCTAGTACCAGGGACTTATGAGGCAACCTTCTACCCTCTCCGGGCGGCCGTAACCTGGTGATCTAGCAAACCTTCTACTAGCTCTGCAGGCTAGTACCAGGGACTTATGAGGCAACCTTCTACCCCCTCCGAGCGGCCGTAGCCTGGTGATCCAGCAAACTTTCTACTAGCTCTGCAGGCTAGTACCAGGGACTTATGAGGCAACCTTCTACCCCCTCCGGGTGGCCGTAGCCTGGTGATCTAGCAAACCTTCTACTAGCTCTGCAGGCTAGTACCAGGGACTTATGAGGCAACCTTCTACCCCCTCCGAGCGGCCGTAGCCTGGTGATCCAGCAAACCTTCTACTAGCTCTGCAGGCTAGCACCAGGGACTTATGAGGCAACCTTCTACCCCATCCGAGCGGCAGTAGCCTGGTGATCCAGCAAACCTTCTACTAGCTCTGCAGGCTAGTACCAGGGACTTATGAGGCAACCTTCTACCCCCTCCGGGTGGCCGTAGCCTGGTGATCTAGCAAACCTTCTACTAGCTCTGCAGGCTAGTACCAGGGACTTATGAGGCAACCTTCGACCCTCTCCGGGCGGCCGTAACCTGGTGATCTAGCAAACCTTCTACTAGCTCTGCAGGCTAGTACCAGGGACTTATGAGGCAACCTTCTACCCCTCCGGGCGGCCGTAGCCTGGTGATCTAGCAAACATTCTACTAGCTCTGCAGGCTAGTACCAGGGACTTATGAGGCAACCTTCTATCCCCTCCGGGCGGCCGTAGCCTGGTGATCTAGCAAACCTTCTACTAGCTCTGCAGGCTAGTACCAGGGACTTATGAGACAACCTTCTACCCCCTCCGGGTGGCCGTAGCCTGGTGATCTAGCAAACCTTCTACTAGCTCTGCAGGCTAGTACCAGGGACTTATGAGGCAACCTTCTACCCCCTCCGGGCGGCCGTAACCTGGTGATCTAGCAAACCTTCTACTAGCTCTGCAGGCTAGTACCAGGGACTTATGAGGCAAACTTCTACCCCCTCCGGGCGGCCGTAACTTGGTGATCTAGCAAACCTTCTAGTACCAGGGACTAATGAGGCAACCTTCTACCCCCTCCGGGCGGCCGTAACCTGGTGATCTAGCAAACCTTCTACTAGCTCTGCAGGCTAGTACCAGGGACTTATGAGGCAACCTTCTACCCCCTCCGGGTGGCCGTAACCTGGTGATCTAGCAAACCTTCTAGTACCAGGGACTTATGAGGCAACCTTCTACCCCCTCCGGGCGGCCGTAACCTGGTGATCTAGCAGACCTTCTACTAGCTCTGCAGGCTAGTACCAGGGACTTATGAGGCAACCTTCTACCCCCTCCGGGCGGCCGTAACCTGGTGATCTAGCAGACCTTCTACTAGCTCTGCAGGCTAGTACCAGGGACTTATGAGGCAACCTTCTACCCCCTCCGGGCGGCCGTAGCCTGGTGATCTAGCATACCTTCTACTAGCTCTGCAGGCTAGTACCAGGGACTTATGAGGCAACCTTCTACCCCCTCCGGGCGGCCGTAGCCTGGTGATCCAGCAGACCTTCTACTAGCTCTGCAGGCTAGTACCAGGGACTTATGAGGCAACCTTCTACCCCCTCCGGGCGGCCGTAGCCTGGTGATCTAGCAAACCTTCTACTAGCTCTGCAGGCTAGTACCAGGGACTTATGAGGCAACCTTCTACCCCCTCCGGGTGGCCGTAACCTGGTGATCTAGCAAACCTTCCACTAGCTCTGCAGGCTAGTACCAGGGACTTATGAGGCAAACTTATAGCCCCTCCGGGCGGCCGTAACCTGGTGATCTAGCACACCCTCTACTAGCTCTGCAGGCTAGTACCAGGGACTTATGAGGCAACCTTCTACCCCCTCCGGGCGGCCGTAACCTGGTGATCTAGCACACCTTCTACTAGCTCTGCAGGCTAGTACCAGGGACTTATGAGGCAACCTTCTACCCCTCCGGGCGGCCGTAGCCTGGTGATCTAGCAAACATTCTACTAGCTCTGCAGGCTAGTACCAGGGACTTATGAGGCAACCTTCTATCCCCTCCGGGCGGCCGTAGCCTGGTGATCTAGCAAACCTTCTACTAGCTCTGCAGGCTAGTACCAGGTACTTATGAGACAACCTTCTACCCCCTCCGGGTGGCCGTAGCCTGGTGATCTAGCAAACCTTCTACTAGCTCTGCAGGCTAGTACCAGGGACTTATGAGGCAACCTTTTACCCCCTCCGGGCGGCCGTAACCTGGTGATCTAGCAAACCTTCTACTAGCTCTGCAGGCTAGTACCAGGGACTTATGAGGCAAACTTCTACCCCCTCCGGGCGGCCGTAACTTGGTGATCTAGCAAACCTTCTAGTACCAGGGACTAATGAGGCAACCTTCTACCCCCTCCGGGCGGCCGTAACCTGGTGATCTAGCAAACCTTCTACTAGCTCTGCAGGCTAGTACCAGGGACTTATGAGGCAACCTTCTACCCCCTCCGGGTGGCCGTAACCTGGTGATCTAGCAAACCTTCTAGTACCAGGGACTTATGAGGCAACCTTCTACCCCCTCCGGGCGGCCGTAACCTGGTGATCTAGCAGACCTTCTACTAGCTCTGCAGGCTAGTACCAGGGACTTATGAGGCAACCTTCTACCCCCTCCGGGCGGCCGTAACCTGGTGATCTAGCAGACCTTCTACTAGCTCTGCAGGCTAGTACCAGGGACTTATGAGGCAACCTTCTACCCCCTCCGGGCGGCCGTAGCCTGGTGATCTAGCATACCTTCTACTAGCTCTGCAGGCTAGTACCAGGGACTTATGAGGCAACCTTCTACCCCCTCCGGGCGGCCGTAGCCTGGTGATCCAGCAGACCTTCTACTAGCTCTGCAGGCTAGTACCAGGGACTTATGAGGCAACCTTCTACCCCCTCCGGGCGGCCGTAGCCTGGTGATCTAGCAAACCTTCTACTAGCTCTGCAGGCTAGTACCAGGGACTTATGAGGCAACCTTCTACCCCCTCCGGGTGGCCGTAACCTGGTGATCTAGCAAACCTTCCACTAGCTCTGCAGGCTAGTACCAGGGACTTATGAGGCAAACTTATAGCCCCTCCGGGCGGCCGTAACCTGGTGATCTAGCACACCCTCTACTAGCTCTGCAGGCTAGTACCAGGGACTTATGAGGCAACCTTCTACCCCCTCCGGGCGGCCGTAACCTGGTGATCTAGCACACCTTCTACTAGCTCTGCAGGCTAGTACCAGGGACTTATGAGGCAACCTTCTACCCCCTCCGGGCGGCCGTAACCTGGTGATCTAGCACACCTTCTACTAGCTCTGCAGGCTAGTACCAGGGACTTATGAGGCAACCCTCTACCCCCTCCGGGCGGCCGTAACCTGGTGATCTAGCAAACCTTCTACTAGCTCTGCAGGCTAGTACCAGGGACTTATGAGGCAACCTTCTATCCCCTCCGGGCGTACGTAGCCTGGTGATCTAGCAAACCTTCTACTAGCTCTGCAGGCTAGTACCAGGGACTTATGAGACAACCTTCTACCCCCTCCGGGTGGCCGTAGCCTGGTGATCTAGCAAACCTTCTACTAGCTCTGCAGGCTAGTACCAGGGACTTATGAGGCAACCTTCTACCCCCTCCGGGCGGCCGTAACCTGGTGATCTAGCAAACCTTCTACTAGCTCTGCAGGCTAGTACCAGGGACTTATGAGGCAAACTTCTACCCCCTCCGGGCGGCCGTAACTTGGTGATCTAGCAAACCTTCTAGTACCAGGGACTTATGAGGCAACCTTCTACCCCCTCCGGGCGGCCGTAACCTGGTGATCTAGCAAACCTTCTACTAGCTCTGCAGGCTAGTACCAGGGACTTACGAGGCAACCTTCTACCCCCTCCGGGTGGCCGTAACCTGGTGATCTAGCAAACCTTCTAGTACCAGGGACTTATGAG
This sequence comes from Mantis religiosa, assembly GCA_030765055.1. Lineage (NCBI taxonomy): Eukaryota > Metazoa > Arthropoda > Insecta > Mantodea > Mantidae > Mantis > Mantis religiosa. The sequence continues at coordinate 19,812,120 of CM060948.1, forward strand.
GCAACCTTCTACCCCCTCCGGGCGGCCGTAACCTGGTGATCTAGCAGACCTTCTACTAGCTCTGCAGGCTAGTACCAGGGACTTATGAGGCAACCTTCTACCCCCTCCGGGCGGCCGTAACCTGGTGATCTAGCAGACCTTCTACTAGCTCTGCAGGCTAGTACCAGGGACTTATGAGGCAACCTTCTACCCCCTCCGGGCGGCCGTAGCCTGGTGATCCAGCAGACCTTCTACTAGCTCTGCAGGCTAGTACCAGGGACTTATGAGGCAACCTTCTACCCCCTCCGGGCGGCCGTAGCCTGGTGATCTAGCAAACCTTCTACTAGCTCTGCAGGCTAGTACCAGGGACTTATGAGGCAACCTTCTACCCCCCCGGGTGGCCGTAACCTGGTGATCTAGCAAACCTTCTACTAGCTCTGCAGGCTAGTACCAGGGACTTATGAGGCAACCTTATAGCCCCTCCGGGCGGCCGTAACCTGGTGATCTAGCACACCCTCTACTAGCTCTGCAGGCTAGTACCAGGGACTTATGAGGCAACCTTCTACCCCCTCCGGGCGGCCGTAACCTGGTCATCTAGCACACCTTCTACTAGCTCTGCAGGCTAGTACCAGGGACTTATGAGGCAACCTTCTACCCCCTCCGGGCGGCCGTAACCTGGTGATCTAGCACACCTTCTACTAGCTCTGCAGGCTAGTACCAGGGACTTATGAGGCAACCCTCTACCCCCTCCGGGCGGCCGTAACCTGGTGATCTAGCAAACCTTCTACTAGCTCTGCAGGCTAGTACCAGGGACTTATGAGGCAACCTTCTACCCCCTCCGGGCGGCCGTAACCTGGTGATCTAGCACACCTTCTACTAGCTCTGCAGGCTAGCACCAGGGACTTATGAGGCAACCTTCTACCCCCTCCGGGTGGCCGTAACCTGGTGATCTAGCACACCTTCTACTAGCTCTGCAGGCTAGTACCAGGGACTTATGAGGCAACCTTCTACCCCCTCCGGGCGGCCGTAACCTGGTGATCTAGCACACCTTCTACTAGCTCTGCAGGCTAGTACCAGGGACTTATGAGGCAACCCTCTACCCCCTCCGGGCGGCCGTAACCTGGTGATCTAGCAAACCTTCTACTAGCTCTGCAGGCTAGTACCAGGGACTTATGAGGCAACCTTCTACCCCCTCCGGGCGGCCGTAACCTGGTGATCTAGCACACCTTCTACTAGCTCTGCAGGCTAGCACCAGGGACTTATGAGGCAACCTTCTACCCCCTCCGGGTGGCCGTAACCTGGTGATCTAGCAAACCTTCTACTAGCTCTGCAGGCTAGTACCAGGGACTTATGAGGCAACCTTCTAGCCCCTCCGGGCGGCCGTAACCTGGTGATCTAGCACACCTTCTACTAGCTCTGCAGGCTAGTACCAGGGACATATGAGGCAACCCTCTACCCCCTCCGGGCGGCCGTGGCCTGGAGGTACGGTTGTAGAGCACAGACTGCCCCCTCGAGTCCAACCCAATCCGAGCAACTCCCCGACGGTAGGGGCTCGGTAGCTCGGCCCTAGGTTCCTCTAGCCAGGAAAGCTTCAGGTCTTATTTTACTATTCTTATCATTTATTTTTCACAGAATAATCATAATCATAGTCGTTTATCACCATTAAGCTCACATGAAGCAATAGGTTTCGTCACTTATAAAAATTATTTACAATTTATTTACAAGTACAGAAGGTTTACAAATTAATGCATATAAGATCAGATTATTTGCATGGCTTATCGTAGGTTAATAACTCAACTATAGTAATAATAAAATTAAACAATTAGGCACCTACTACTATAATTTACAATAGTATTACATAAATTCACTAGCATGTAGGTATGTTATATTCTAAGTATTCTTGTACAGTATAAAATGCTTTTTGTTTAAACCAGTTTTTTAATACTATAACAAATCTGTTTTTTGGCAGTTCTTGTATTTCCAGAGGAAGCTTATTGAATAATTTTAACTGTTGATAGTAGTGGCTATTTATGGTCTTGCTCAATCAGTTGTGGGGTGTATCTAAATCATGTTTGCATCGAGTGTCATAACTGTGTACTGAGGAACAATTTATAAATAAGTTTTGATTTTCTTTAACGTGTATGATATTGGTGTATATATACATTGACGGTAAAGTCAATAAAGCTAGGCTTACATGTATCCTGTTGTCCTAATCCTAGAATTAGTCTGAGAGATTTCTTTTGCCATATGAATGCACAATTACCCCAAAGCCTAACCCCATACAGTATATGTGGATAAAAGAAGGCATAGTAAGATGTTATTAACATATCTCGACTGACATATTTATTTAGTTTCCCTAGAAGATACCAGGTTCTAGCAAGCTTTTTACAAAGGTAAAGTACATATGTGTGTTTCCCATGTTAGTCTGGTGTCCAAATTTAATCCCAACAGATTTACTGAATTACTGTGGATATCATTATGTTGCAATGTAAATAATATATTCAGTTTTAGACATATTTCGACTTAGATTGTTTAAGGAGAACCAGATTTTTGCACTTTCTATGAATAGTTGCATTTGTTGCTTTACTGTATTTATATTATTGCTTTTGCTCAGTAAAATAGTGTCGTCTGCATATAACATAGTAGTGCAAGGTAAGTTGTGGTTTAAGTCATTTATATAAATTAAAAATAAGAAAGGCCCCAGCACCGATCCGTGGGGTACTTCTGCTATCACTGGAGCAGGACAAAGCAGCTTTGCGATAAATGTTGCTATAATCTTTAAGCTAATCGCGTTTTGTGCCCAAAAAAACCTTGCTTGGATATTAAAGGTGTTAAAAGTAACATTCTGTATTGTAGTTACGTTTTTTGTGTAATTTTACGTCCTCCAACGTTAAGTCATATCGGACGATGAATGGAATGGGTGGAATAATGCTCATATGAGCCCAGGGTCCATAGAGCTTAGAGTTACCCGACATTCGTCTTTCAGAATAAGGGAAAACCCCGGAAAAACCTTATCCAGGTAACTCACCCTGACCGAGATTCGAACTCGGGACTTCTTGAACTTGAGGGAGACTCGCTACCACCACGCTACTGAGGCGGGCGTAGTTATGTTAGCCCAGTATACATTTTAGTAACCGATGTTTACAATCACACTGTAAAAAACCACAAAATAAGGGCGTGACTGATTTGTATATAATGCTAAAGTAGAGGACTAAGCAACCAGGGGAAGATGTGAAGCAGGCGTAGGAGTAGATAATGAACGTGCAAGGTGTAGTGAAACCACTTGCCTGACAGACATGCACGTGGATCATGTTGGCGTGTAATTGAAATTGCTGGGCCCTCTCTCATTAGCTAATATGTTCCGAGGTAACAGCACTGACTTAAGTACAACATTAATAAAGCTCATTTCATGATAGAAAGTGAATGTCGTATCTGATCTTCAACAGAGTACGGCAAAGGGACATTAGAAATAAATACAAAAAGTTTCCGATGTTTCACATGATTAAAACTTCTAAAAACACCCACTGACATGACGAAGTTCCTTTCAAGTGGCCCTAGTCGTGTCATACTTTAGGGTTTGTGGTTAATGTTGTAGGCAAGATAATATGCATTCTTGTTGCTACATTTTTTATTTTGATTTCGAATTAGCAGGAGGACATAAATACCTGTGTTCGTGTTCCAGATCTCCTCGGGAAGCAAGCCAGGTGAAAAGACGATTAGAAAACGACGTTTCGGAAGCGAACATCTCCCCCATCATCAGGATATTTTAATAAATGTTATAACTACAAATGTATATACACAAATATAAACAAAGACAAAACATTAGCAATATTCCGAAAGGATAGAGTCAGACTGAAAAGTTCAATGCCATAGCCGGGATTTGACCCCGTATCTTCTGGTATCCGTCCAGCCGCTCTAACCATTGATCTACTATGGCCAACATGCCGATGTGTCATTAAATTCTCCAACTGACTCGTGTTTTCCCCGGTAAACCAATAGGAGTTCTCATAAACACATGAGACAACTACCTTAATGACGACTTACTATTCTGTCAGTAGTTTAAGGTCCGGGTATGACATTAAATTCTCCAACTGACTCGTGTTTTCCCCGGTAAACCACTAGGAGTTCTCATAAACACATGAGACAACTACCTTAATGACGACTTACTATTCTGTAAGTAGTTTAAGGTCCGCGTATGACATTAAATTCTCCAACTGACTCGTGTTTTCCCCGGTAAACCACTAGGAGTTCTCATAAACACATGAGACAACTACCTTAATGACGACTTACTATTCTGTAAGTACTTTAAGGTTCGCGTATGACATTAAATTCTCCAACTGACTCGTGTTTTCCCCGGTAAACCACTAGGAGTTCTCATAAACACATGAGACAACTACCTTAATGACGACTTACTATTCTGTAAGTAGTTTAAGGTCCGGGTATGACATTAAATTCTCCAACTGACTCGTGTTTTCCCCGGTAAACACTAGGAGTTCTCATAAACACACGAGACAACTACCTTAATGACGACTTACTATTCTGTAAGTAGTTTAAGGCCCGGGTATGACATTAAATTCTCCAACTGACTCGTGTTTTCCCCGGTAAACACTAGGAGTTCTCATAAACACACGAGACAACTACCTTAATGACGACTTACTATTCTGTAAGTAGTTTAAGGTCCGGGTATGACATTAAATTCTCCAACTGACTCGTGTTTTTCCCGATAAACCACTAGGAGTTCTCATAAACACACGAGACAACTACCTTAATGACGACTTACTATTCTGTAAGTAGTTTAAGGCCCGGGTATGACATTAAATTCTCCAACTTACTCGTGTTTTTCCCGGTAAACCACTAGGAGTCCTCATAAACACATGAGACAACTACCTTAATGACGACTTACTATGCTGTAAGTACTCTAAGGTCCGGGTATGACATTAAATTCTACAACTGACTCGTGTTTTTCCCGGTAAACCACTAGGAGTTCTCATAAACACATGAGACAACTACCTTAATGACGACTTACTATGCTGTAAGTACTTTAAGGTCCAGACTTTATAGTTAACCATTATTAGGTCAATTGATGTAAATTAATTGTTCCAGCAATATTCGCATTATTGAACAAAAGACTGTTTACAGTAAATAAAATGCCAGGCCAGGAGATGGCGGGAGTATAAAAAATTAATTGGGTCAAAGAAACGTAACTACTTAAGTTGAAGCTCAAGCTCCACACAGCTGTGTTTCTTAAGCAGACGGGTGTCTGTTTTAAGGCCGGTTTCCAAGAGAAGCTGAACTGAAATCCAGCATCACAATTAAGCGTGCTTCTCTCGGAGGAAATGGCCAAAGCCTTCTTAGCTTTCCGCTCCCAGTAACTGTTGCATTTTGCCAAGATGGTCGTCTCCCGAAAGTTGGCTCTATGGTCGTTATTAGCCCAGATATCTCAGGATGCATTAAACGAATGCTCCATTCTAGTTCGTTTATTCTGGTAGCGATGGTCCTTCCGGTTTGTCCTATATATTCACAGGGAATGCGGTACACTCCCGGAACTTGGAAGTCCAGTTTGTCTTTCACCGGTCTCAACAGATGTTTACTCTTCGGAGGTGGCTTGTAGATGGTCCTGATGTTGTATTGGTGAGAATTCTACTGATTCTGCCGGATAGATTGCCGGTAAACGGAATGTAGGCTGTAGTGGTAGGCTTATCTGACGCTTGTTGTATTACAGGTTTTCCTTTCCTAGCTTTGGTGATGGCGGCTTCAACGTCATATTCGGAGTAGCCGTTTTGACGAAAAGTGAGTCTGAGGTGCTGTAGTGGCTGCGATCAGAGATAGACAAAGCTCTGTGGATCAGTGTATTGAGAACTCCCAGTCGTTGAGACTTATGATGAAAATAAGTATTGATAGCGTTTTGTCTTTGTTTATATTTGTGTTATATCCGGCAAGGCCAGGTACATAAATCGTATAGAAGTATACACAAGCTGTTTAGTGGTAAAATCTCCTTCTCTAGACGGATGTTAATACAATAGACAATGTTTAGTAGCTCTTAGTATTGTGATTAAAAATAGTCAATAAATTCACTTGGTAACTTTATTAAAAATGATTACGGCCACACTGAAAAATTCAATGCCATGGCCGGGATTTGAACCACAGGATTTGAACTAATGCTATAGCATTGAATCTTTTAGTCCGGCTCTAATCATCCAAACCTTAGCCTACACACGGCTAGTGTGGAAGAAATGATCATTTCCCTTTATTAAAATTGTTCAAATTTTGTAAATAGTCTTTCAGGTGTGCTATTTAGGCGCTAGCGTATAACAGAGGTAAGAATCATGCATAAGTGTGCATTAGTTTAATTCAGAATGTAAAAATGTGGCAACTACTGTTACAGAAGCTAACCACGCACACCTCCGTACACACCAGTTTACACGATGTTCACTTTTATCTATGATTTTACCGCGCAAAATTTGACGTCATCAATAGCGTCCCTGATGGAGCGAGTTTATATACGATACCCCTAGCGTCTTGCGAACGTATTTGATGCGCTGACAGCAGCTTCGAGACCTTCCTCTACCGGCAGGTTAATATACTATTTGAGAGGTGGGTCTGCCGCGTAATATAAAGTTGCGTAGTTTCGCCTGGTGCGTAGATACGATAACTGTTTTTAAAAAACTATATACCGTAATGCAATGTACTGCAAAGCTAATTATGCAGCCATAAAAGTACACCATAAGAATATACAAAATGTTAAGTCAGTGATCACTTATTTCACAATGAACATCTGTTATTCTGTTATAGTAGACATATATGCATATTGTAAACCTGTCACATAAAATAGAAATATTTCAATTTGATCTCAATTCTTTTCTATCACCCACAGCTTCCTGACAATGTAACTTCATTACAAACCAGAAAATTAGCATAACATGTTCTAGGAATGAAAAATAAATTAGTGTTACAATATGTACAACGCTTTTATTCAAGTCTAAACAAGAAAATATCTCTAGTACCTAGTCCTATGTGTCCATTTTCTTATATTTCCTTTCTCTCTTCCCCTTAAACATTGTCTGTATTGCGAGAAGGTATGCTTGAGACCTTTCTGTCATAACATTATTTATTGCTTCTAGATTGGGACCAGTCACTTTATAACGTCCAGTGTCTCTCTTTTTGCGAGTAACTGATCCTGTATCTTGGAAATGTTTGATGCACCTATTGGTTTTAAAAGACATAAGGGCACCAACATTAATAGACTCTATAATTAAGCGTGAGAATTACAAAAAAAAAATTATATCGTATACTGATAAAATGTAAGACATGTTACAAACAAAAGTATGTCAATTTGACGGTATCTGAACACTTTGGACAACATTACGCTCCGAGGGACTTGTCTGAATGCTGGATAGCTTTGCATAAACTCCTCTATGCAGCGGTTTAATTTATATTTATATGTCACACCAATTTTAATGCCGGTACGAAAGCAGCATTCAACCATGAAGACGCGATGGTCTGTGTTCAAATCCAGGGGAAGCTGGTTGTATTAGTTACCAGGATAACCACACTAAGAGCGCTGCAATTCGCTTACTGTTCCGCAAAATTTGCCGCTTCTTCTCCGTAGAGGGGATTATGATTTCAAGATAGTCTCACCAGTCAACTATGACGTCATTCTTGCTCAATCGGAGGGCGGGAAATAACGAATAAGAATGAATACCCTGTAGTCTTTTAGAGGTAAAACACATTTTCCAACTTTTACTATTTATTATCTGTGACAAATAGCTCAATCTGCCTTAATATCAGTTGTAAACTCAATGTGATACTAGGAGGTTCACTGTACCTACTGTCCTAAGTTTTATGAGCATTATTCGGAAACTTATGATGTATATTCCGTAATACAAGAGTCACTTATGCTACATAAGACGTTGATCCATGCAATGACTGGGACAACTCTCAAAGGAAGCTGTTCAAGTTAGAAATAAAGATATTCTTGCACACAAGAAACCACTTTAAAGCAAACTTACAAGAGAAACATCTAACGTAGAAATATCAAACACGACCTTTCTTGGCTATGACGCATTAATTTCTAGTAACTATGCAACCCAGGACACCAAATAAGCCAAGCAATTCTAAAGAGGGGTGTTGTAATTTCCTCTGAAATAAAAGTCGATAACTAGTGTTCCAGAACATGTGTTTTGGCCTTCAATAATAATCCTACTACCTTTCCTTTCCTTGAAAATTTGCGAAAATTCGTTATTCGATTTCCATTTTTAAGGCCGGTTTCCAAGAGCAGCTCGGTTTTAGTTCAGCTCCTTCTGGAAACGGTCTTAAAATGGAAACCCGTCGACTTAAGGAGCGCAGATCTATACAGCTTGGTCATCAAGTTAAATAGTGTCGTATATTTGACACAATTAATTTTCTATACTGCTATCATCTCCTGACCTGGCATTTAATTTACTGGAAACAGTCTTTTGTTTAGTAATGCGAATATTTATAGTGGTTTTTCTTTGTTTACATTTATGTTATATCCAGTGTTTCAGTTGTGGTTATAACATTTAATAAATATCCTGATGATGGGAGAGATGTACACTCCCAAAACGTCGATTTCTAATCGTCTTTTCACCTGGCTTGCGTCCCCAGAAGAAATTGAGCTACACATAACGTACATTATTATCGGATTTAGATTCTGGTACAGATTGTGTTTCATTCACAAACGCAATGAACCTATGATTAGCACAAAACTCACCGAACCAAAATCTTTTCTGGAAAATTTATCCAAATTGACATGAATTTTCCCTTTAAACGCGTCAGTGTCGACGAAGTTTATTCTCCTGTAGTCAACTGAAGACAACAGCTCTACTGTTGATGATTTCTTACATATTCTACAATATTAAAATCAGCAGCCATCTATAAATTGGAAACATTAATAGGAAATTTTAATTGTTGTGTGAATTCCGGTTATTTTCTGATATATTTAAACGTGCAAATGAAATTCCACATTTTAAGAAACGCAGAAGTGCACCATGGAAGATATAGGTTCATGTGTATAATTACCGTTGTGTCAACAGTTTCTAAAGTCGTATTTAAAAAAAATAATTAGAAATATTTTGAGGAAAAAGTACTATTAACTAAGCACAAGTTTAGATTTCGGAGATCTTTCGTACAATCAAATTATTCTATAAAGATTTTATCTCAGTTTTTGAGAAGGCTAATATGATATTCTTGACTTTTGATATGTACGATGTCATGGTTTAAGCTTTCTTATCTTAGCAGCAGATGCTCTTGTCATAGGTAACCGCTGTATTGATCAACCAGTAAGCAGCTAAACACTCGAGATTATGGAGTAACAGTCACAGGTGGACTTACTGTTCGGAAGTATGGGAATAATTGGTGAAAATACCAGGGCTGTTCAGTAAAGAATGTTCATAATTTTTCTTTATGGTCATGATTTTTCGTACTAAAATTCAATCTTACTATATTCTGTTAGCTTAATATAAAACAAACACGCCGTAGTAGTTTCATTGTTGGTACTCCTGGTTCCCGCCTGTGAGAACCAGCAAGTTCAGACATGTTCAGTATCGCCTACCGCTGCAATGGAGTTAACACGCAGTTAAAGTTGATGTTAGAGGAAGATCCGGAGTTTCTTTCAAACGTAATCACTGCTGATGAAACTTGGCTACATTATTGTGATCCTGAGAGCGAACAGCAAAGCTCAGTGTGGAAATCTCCTTCATCACCAACCCCCAAAAAAGCAAAAGTGGTTGCTTCTGCTGGGAAAGTTATGGTCATCTCGTACTTTGATATTCATGGTGTGGTTTATTAGCATGTTGTACCTGCACACACATCAGTAACTGGACAATACTACAGGGATGTTCCTAAAAACATTGCAAGTCCATATCAGGCGTATAATGCCACATTTCCGTGAAGCAGGCTGGATGCTGCACCACGATAATGCGCGGCTGCATATTGACAATGTTGTTGCTGAATATTTTGCAAAAATCAACGTGAAGTGCATCCCTCACCCTCCCTATAGTCCGGATTTAGCCCCATGTGACTTTTTTCTATCCCCTAACTTGAAGAAACGCCTTCGTGGGAGGCATTATCCATCATCAGAAGCAGTGGTGAAGGCTGCGGAGACGATTTTGAAGGATATATCAAAAATGATTTCCAACATGTCTTTGAAGGCTGACAGAAAGGCTGGGAAAAGTGCATCGCATTCAGGGGAGACTATTTTGAGAATGACCATCAAAATTATGAGGATGAGTAAAGGTACGTTGTCAAAAAAAATGTGTTCATTCTTTATTGAACAGCCCTCGTAACTTGTTTCTGACTACTTCATGCAGATATACTTCCTCTTTCTAGGTGATCATCATTAAACATTTCTGCGGTATGTACTGCCAACTATTTAGGAAGATGCCCCAGAGGATTTCTGGACTGCTGCATTTCCAGAACGATAGAGCTCCTGTTTATTATCCTATAAATCTACTGGAATATCTAAACCAAGCCTTTCTCAGTAACAATAACAACCTTCTCCAGATCCCAATTCAATTTTTATACAGGACTTTTCAAAACGACACCGACCGAACATATAGAAGTAGTTGCTCAGCTTCTATGTGACACATAGATATAGTTTTACCGCCAATAGAGCCACATAGAAAATGCTCCAGAATTAGTGTGTATTAGGCAGTGACAGGAACAATGACGCGTGCCTCACACTGTAGTAGTTCGCAGGTATAGGTTACACACCGTGTTGCGTGCTGTAACTGTTTGTAAACATACCGGCATACTCTGCAGTAGCTTGCTACTATTAAGAATTTCTTTGGCTTATGAAACCACAATAAAGAAGCTATTGCTTAATTATTGCTTATGAGAGTTTAACATGTTCCAAAACTCCGTTATAGCAGTCCATGATGGTAAATAAGCTGGTGGACATATACAACTTATACCTTTTAAAGGGAAGTTAATGTTAGTGAGGTTGAGGATGGAAGCATTAAATGATAAACAGAACAGAAAACAACATCAAAGAATTGTAGATAAATTAATCCAAACTAAATGGCTTATACAATGGGACGAGCATTTTGTTTCACGTGTTTGATAATACTAAATAAAGCATTTGTAACTGAAAAGGAAGCTGTTGATATTTACAGTAAGTGGTTCAAAGTGTTGTAAAATTAATATAACAAAATGGTCTATGTTAAACAAATAAATATTATTATTGATGTAACTATTTTTACAATTCATATTCTTAATGAAACTAAATTAATCGTTCGTTCGTTGAACTCCCTTGAGCTCTTCCATCTATCAAAACCATATCCGTCATTTCGACGTTCGTATAACGCTGCATATTGCTTGTATTTGTTATCTAAGTACACGCAAAATCCTCTCTGTTAGGACGGAATGTGTAGTTCTACACTGAAGAGCAACCTTCAACTGTCCGAGTTATTAGTCGTTTGTCCCATTACCCGAAAGGTAGGCTAGGGTCACTGATAAACAGCAAGGAGTGATGCTTTTTTTTCGTGGCCGGTGCGTCCCAATAACAACCTTTGAAGTTCGCACACCAGAGGTTCCTGCGCTGCCTAATCATAAAAACATGTAATATTTAATACTGCATAAAATTATTCCTAACAGAACTTCGAAGTTGCGACACCGAAATTCGGACTAGTTAAGTTATAAATTACGAAACGGCTATAATCGCTCGGTGTCGTTTTGATACAATGTGATCGTCCTTAGAATATGGGTATTCACCTCCAATTGAGGTACGATGATGTATCCACCGGTTTTCATACCGCGACCTCGGTATCCATAGCTTCAAAGGCTCTATTTATCATTGTGTATGTGGCATTTTAACGTATTAAAATATATGTAAATATACTGATTAGTTTGAGGTAATGAAAGTAAAACGACCAGGACGAACTGTGTGGAAAATTAATTTTGGTTCTGTTTAATCCCCACAGAACAGCAGAAGGACAGTAATGCAACTGAAATAAGAACTTCTGCAAGAGGAACTGCGAATTTGATTGTAATTTAAGAGTCTTGCTTCATATGCTACTAAAAATGTCCAAGTCACATTTTGAAAGGTTAAATCACGTTTTTGTATTCTTCCTATCTGTCATACATCGGCAGTTACATTCCGAACGATGTGCTACATTACATGGATTTTCTTCACATGTTCCAATGTTTCAGATCAACCCCTGAAAATGTTTATATTTTTCTCTATATCAGTCTTGCATTAGTTTTATAAATATAATTAGCAAAACAGTTAGGTTATTGTCAATATATGTAATACTTTTCATTTCTTAAAGTAGTGATATGCATTACGTTTTATTTTAGGTGACGTGGCTGAGGCTATACGCCCAATCTCGTCTATGTTAAAACACACAACTTGATGACCCATTTTTTCTGAAACTATTAACAGTACATACATGATAATTTTCTTTTATGTCGTTCTTAGAGAAGCTACTGATCTACAATGAAGCTTGTATTTACTGTTTGTTTTTGCTCTTGTTATGTGTCCTTGATCTTTTAGCATTAAAACCACTGCAGCTCATTAATTAAATTACTGTGCTTGTAGATCAACAGCTTTTCGGAAGTTACTTTTAGAGTCTGTATAAGTTATATGTACATATCACCAGTAGTTTCTGGGCAAATGTTTAAAAACGTTAATTTTGAGGAAAACAAACAGCTTACAATAAGAACTATACCTTACAATTTACTCTGAATTTTGATTGAAACATATTTATTATTTTCATTTAGTAACATAGCTTCTTTGTCAGCAGATCTTATGGAATATTATGAAAATTTATGCAGGATATTTGCTAAAAGTGTTGTATATTTGAAACACCATGTAGAGGGATATGGTAAGTTCACAAGACCAGACAGTATTTTACCAGTTCCAAGTCCATTGCCAATACATCTTAGCCCATAAACAAGTATCACATTGTTGTCATTCAGTTCACTATTAGCTTACTGTTGTGAAGAGCCAAATGACGTTTCAGAACTACAATTCAGGCATACAATTTTCAATTTATTCCCTATACTAGTTCTTGCACTGGATTCCTCTTGTAACTAACCTCACCACCACATATTCCTCATGACAGTTTCTTCTGGCACTCGTCTTAAAATGCCTAAATCTATCACAATATTAGATTGGGCACAGTCTTAAACACAGTTTATACTTACATTAATATTTACATTTGTTTGTAACTTCCTTCTCTAAGCACTTGGAGGAGTTGCAAATGGTCAACTGCCACATGGTTGGGTATCATTTTCATTGACTTCTACAACCAAGGGTACTGTCCTGTAGAATCGATTGTACTTGTTCTTACGTTTCTGAAAACGCCTTTACGTTTTGTCATCTTCTTACACAACTACAATTGCCTGCAATTGGTTCTTTATCAGCCAATCTACATGCGACTGTGAGCAGGCAAGTATGGGGGGACAGACCGGCTATATTTGACGAGGCCTCGTGCCGAACGACATTGCAGCAAGTACGTAGCTTGAATCCTCTGAAGATGCTCGTCGGAGATATGAGTGAAACGTTAGGAGAATTTTCATCCTCTGGCCCACGGCCCACAAGCCCGGGAAATACATGCTATTGGATTAACGCTGCCGTGAAAGCGTAAGCATGTACTAAAGGGACAGTTGCTTACAAACGAAACTCGAGCCTCAGCCACAGAATAACAAAACTAGGGAATCATTAGTTCTAAAGATCATAGAATAAAGAATACGACTTCCATGCCAAAATATGCAGCAAAAATTACTCCAAGAATCAAGCTCTTTCACAGGCTCCTAGATGAAACAGTTCTGAGCTTATTCAAATTTTGTAAATAGATGCCCAGTAAGCTAATAAATTGACAGCTGTCAGTATATTCTCAAACTTCGTTTAAGTACACTTATAATTATAGTATATGACTATATTCTATACCCAAATGTGCATAAAATTGTGAACTATTTAACTATGCAGAAAAAATGTTTTGTTTTTGTTTTTTCAAACTTTGCGTAATGTCTCACCTTAACCCCTGAAAATTCTTATATTTCTCTATATCAGACTTGCATTAGTTTTACAAATAAAGTAGCAAAAGCATATTTGTCAATATATGTAGCACTTTGTAGTGATATGCATTATGTTTTATTTCAGGTGGCGTGGGTGAGAGTGGACACACAGACAATCCTCTCTATCCACCACAACGTGATCACACAGAACCCTCGTATCTCCCTGTCCTACAATGATCATCGCTCGTGGTATTTACACATCAAGAACGTACAGGAAGCTGATCGTGGCTGGTACATGTGCCAAGTTAACACAGACCCCATGCGAAGTCGGCAGGGATATCTGCAGGTCGTCGGTATGTATATGCACCGCTGCCTACGATCAATATACATGCTTTTTTTTCAAAGAGGTCCTATGCGTAGTACTGAGTAGAATCCTATAGTAACATAATAGATAGCTGCAAAACCTTTTTGTCTTTTTAAACTGTGATTGACTAGAACATCGCAACATGCTTAAGGCTACAGCAAGTTTAAAACAACCGGAGCAGATTTCTCTTCAGCAAGCTTCAAAACGACGCCGAGCGATTATACCCGTTGTGTACTTTATAACTTAACTAGTCCGAATTTCGGTGTCACAGCTTCGAAGTTCTGTTAGGTATAATTTTATGTAGTATTAAATATTACCTGATTTTGTGATTAGGCAGCGCAGGAACCACTGGTGTGCGAACCTCAAAAGTTGTTATTGGGACGCACCGACCACGAAAACAAAAACATTACTCCTTGCTGTTTATCAGTGACCCTAGCCTACCTTTCAGGTAATGGGGCAAAGGGCAGTTACTTGTGCAAAAGTCGACTAATAACTCGGACAGTTGAAGGTTGCTCTTCAGTGTAAAACTACACATTCCGTCCTAACAGAGAGGATTTTGTGTGTACTTAGATAACAAATCCAAGCAATATGAAGCGTTATACGAACGTCGAAATGACGAATATGGTTTTGATGGATAGAAGAGCTGAAGGGAGTTCAACGAACGCACGATTAATTTAGTTTGATTAAAAATATTAATTTTAACAATAGTTACATCAATGATAATATTTATTTGTTTAACAACAGAGCATTTTGTTATGATCTTTCAACCACTTATTGTATATATCAACAGCTTCCTTTTCAGTTACAAATGCTTTATTTAGTATTATCAAACACGTTAAACTAAATGCTCGTCTCCTTCAATAAGCAATTTAGTTTTGGTTAATTTATCTACAATTATTTGATGTTGTTTTCTGTTCTGTTTATCATTTAATGCTTCCATCCTCAACCTCACTAACATTAACTTCCCTCTAAAAGGTATAAGTTGAATATGACCACCAGCTTATTTATCATCATTGACTGCTATAACGGAATTTTGGAACACGTTAAACACTCATAAGTAATAACTAAGCAATAGCCTTTTATTGCAGTTTCATAAGCCAAATAAATTCTTAATAGTAGCAAGCTACTGCGGAGTATGTCGGTATGTTTACAGTTACAGCACGCGGCACGGCATGTGGCCTATACCTGCGAACTCCGACAACATGAGGCACGCGTCGTCGTTACTGTCGCGTGAGACGGATGGACTACGCTCCTTAAAAAATGATATCTTCAGCCTTCGCAAAAACATGCGAGGTCAAAGGAGAGTGCAAATGTCGCAAGCCAGGTACATTATCAAGAACAATTTGTCTAAAACCTATTTTCATATTCCTGTGTTTTATGTTGCCATATTTGCTCCTATTTATTAATAAGCTCTCATTTGTTTTGTATTACCATAAAATTTGCCTAGTATTTCGCGTACATACGTGGGAATCTCAAACATACCATAAAGCGTTGAGAAAGATGCGACGACAATGAAAATGTTCACTACTGTGATTTTTCCTCTTCATGATATCCATAGGTTTGTCGAACACCACCGCTGGAATGAGGATACATAGATGGTCTGAAAAGTTTCCCACCTAATGAACATACAAAACATTTTTACAAATTTATTTTTTATTTTTCAACATAGTCTCCTTGTAACTCTACACACTTCTCCCAGCGATGCCCCCATCTCTGTAACCCGTCCAAATAGTACTCGACGTATTTCAACATAGTCTCCTTGTAACTCTACACACTTCTCCCAGCGATGTTCCCATCTCTGTAACACGTCCAAATAGTACTCGGCGTTTTTCAACATAGTCTCCTTGTAACTCTACACACTTCTCCCAGCGATGTTCCCATCTCTGTAACTCGTCCAAATAGTACTCGGCCTTTTTCAACATAGTCTCCTTGTAACTCTATACACTTCTCCCAGCGATGTTCCCATCTCTGTAACCCGTCCAAATAGTACTCGACGTATTTCAACATAGTCTCCTTGTAACTCTACACACTTCTCCCAGCGATGTTCCCATCTCTGTAACCTGTCCAAATAGTACTCGACGTATTTCAACATAGTCTCCTTGTAACTCTACACACTTCTCCCATCGATTTTCCCATCTCTGTAACACGTCCAAATAGTACTCGGCGTTTTTCAACATAGTCTCCTTGTAACTCTACACACTTCTCCCAGCGATGTTCCCATCTCTGTAACTCGTCCAAATAGTACTCGGCCTTTTTCAACATAGTCTCCTTGTAACTCTATATACTTCTCCCAGCGATGTTCCCATCTCTGTAACCCGTCCAAATAGTACTCGACGTATTTCAACATAGTCTCCTTGTAACTCTACACACTTCTCCCAGCGATGTTCCCATCTCTGTAACCCGTCCAAATAGTACTCGACGTATTTCAACATAGTCTCCTTGTAACTATACACACTTCTCCCAGCGATGTTCCCATCTCTGTAACACGTCCAAATAGTACTCGACGTTTTTCAACATAGTCTCCTTGTAACTCTACACACTTCTCCCAGCGATGTTCCCATCTCTGTAATCCGTCGAAATAGTACTCGGGCTTTTTCAACATAGTCTCCTTGTAACTATACACTTCTCCCAGCGATGTTCCCATCTCTGTAACACGTCCAAATAGTACTCGACGTTTTTCAACATAGTCTCCTTGTAACTCTACACACTTTTCCCAGCGATGTTCCCATCTCTGTAACACGTCGAAATAGTACTCGGGCTTTTTCAACATAGTCTCCTTGTAACTCTATACACTTCTCCCAGCGATGTTCCCATCTCTGTAACACGTCCAAATAGTACTCGGTGTTTTTCTCTGCAAAATAATTCTTCACGAAGGTAATTGCCTCTTCATTCGATGAAAATCTGTGTCCTCCGAGCGCATTTTTGAGATGAGGAAACAAAAAGAAGCCGCTTGGGGCTATATCTGGCGAATAAGGTGGATGGCCAAGTAGTTCTAACCGTAATTCGTGGATTTTCGCCATTGCAACTGCTGAGGTGTGAGACGGAACGTTGTCTTGATGAAACAGGATTTTCTTTTTCTGCAAATGTGGCCGTTTTTTCGCAAGTTCTGCCTCCAACTTGTCAAGTATTGATACCAATATGCTCCTGAAACAACTTTTCCTTTCTGAAGTAAATCGATTAAACTAACTCCATGACTATCCCAAAAACCAGTCGCCTGAACTTTCCCAGTGAAAAAAGTGTTTTTTCTTTTTTGAAGCCGATTCGCTCTTTGTAGTCAATTGTTTGGACTGTATTTTTGTTTCCGACGTATAATAGTATCACCAGATTTCTGCTACAGTAATTAATCGGCACCAAAACTCGGATTTATTGCACCTAAACTGCGCCAACAGAGCTTTGGAAATGTTCATTCGAATACGTTTTTGGACTAACGTGAGCAAATGCGGCACCCAATGCGCGGACAGCTTTCTCAACTCCAAAGTCCACTAAAGCACGTGCTATCGTGTCATATGATAGGCGGGCTTGAGAACAAAGGAACCTCCTCTTTACTTCGTTTAAGAAATAACATGCATTTCAGATAAATCAGCTCTGTTGCGTAATATATTTAATTCAAGCAGTTACGAAAATATAAATTTGACAATTCTCTTCCAGCATATAAATATATATCACCATGCTAATAAACTTATACACATAAACACATTATGAGAACTCCTAAGTGTTTCCCGGGAAAAACACGAGTCAGTTGTAGAATTTCATGTCATGCCGGCACGTTGGCCTTAGTTGCTCAATGGTTAGAGCTGCTGGACGGCAACCAGAAGATCCGTGGCTCAAATCCCGGCTATGGCATTGAATTTTTCAGTCTGGCTCTACCTTTCCATACTTTAGCCTACACATGGCCAGTGTGAAAGAACAATTAATTTCAAACGAACTAATTTTTACCGCACAACAGTCTATACCACAACAGCAGCCAATGGGAGATGATTAGGTCACGTAATCGTTAAGAGATGCGGGGCAAGGATTAGTATATGCTGTTAGAGATACCTGTCACTTCACAACAGCATGTTCTATTGAAAGCCATAGCAGTTGCGTTTGTCAGACATAACGTATTGATCTTATCTGCAAAACGTATTACGATTCCGATGATGTTATGTTGGATGGAGGGGATATAAGCGTAAATGAATGGTGAATTGTTAAAAGGCCATCAGTCACTATTTTGGCAATTTCAGTTATTTCTGTTGTCCATAGCATCTCTATCAGAAACAGGGCTGACGTCCGTGCATCCATATGTTTGTCATGTGTAAATAAAACCTAGAACTTTTAAACTGTTGGCATTTTTTACGCTTTGGTTCATGTCTGATTGAAATAATTTGACAACTGATAACTCTACTAAATGTAACAGTTTATCTTATTTAATTCTTATCTTGATCCTAAAGGTGTTATTAGGTATTAGAGTCCGTAAACGGTCGATTTATCCAAGTGCCTCCTCGCATTCTGATGCATTTTAACAAGGAAATACACATCAACAAGAATATTTGTAGCCTGCTTATGTAAAATCTTATGATTTGTTTCGCAGTTATTACTAGACGCACCAGTACTAGGCTTGCTAAGCGGTATGTTTACTAACTTTGAAAAGCACGTGTACACTCTTATATCACCACTTTACTGAATGCCGAGTACAAAATGCAACTGCAGCATAGCACGTGTGTGCCTTTCTTCATTGAAAGTTCATAATTCTTTTCTTGCTAGTCAGGCGCCTTTATATTTCCATATCTCCGAAACCAGATGTGCTACAAACATGTGGTTTGGAGAGTAATCCTCAGAAAAAATAGCTCTGTAACATGGGAAAAACAAAATAATATTGTAATTGGTATCTTTATAGCGCCCAAAGAAATTAGCCGTATTGTTCGGCAAAGCAAGGCAGTATGCGTGCTCAGCTGTACAACGTTGTGTGCACCGCATTGGCTAGTAGCGATAGAACAGCCACGCCTAGCCATGCCTTATGTTCATTTCTATTTTGTAGCTTCCTTAGTATGATAGTAACATTCGCCTTTGCCACTACAGGCACTTCCCAAATTTCTTGCAGCATAACTTGTATTACGTTATAGAAGAGGTTGTGGCTTCCTATAATAAATATCATGTAACACTGGATTGGATATCGCGTCACAGGAAACGTAATATTGCCTCTACAAATTAGCAGACTGCGTGAGAGGAAGTAAATTATACGATAAATTTGAGTGAAATGAGATACCCATTTTGGGATTCATATTATTATCAAAACTCTTACTATGTTTCACTATAGGAAGGAAGCAGAAAAAACAGGAAAACTTTAACCTTACATTAAATGGAAGGATGATAAGCGTTATTTGTTTCTTTCAGTAAATGTCTTGAACAATTCAGAACTACTATACATGCGTGTCTCCAGAGCGAATGTTCAAGTAGCACGCATTTGTGCTACAGGAGTTGTCATTATTTGCTTTAATGCTTTAATGTTTAGAAATATTTTCGATCTGTTTGCCACAATTTATCTGAGAAAGTATAAAGTTTCCTGCTGCTTATGAAAACAAAGGAATACAGTGAAATTTGAAATAAGTACGTACTCGACCTTTGAGATGCTGTAAAGTACAGGAATTTATTAAACAGGTGTATTGCCGTTCAGAAATAAATGTTTAATGACAGCTCGATACTAGATTTTGTACATCTTCATAAAAACACTCATATCAACTCACTCAAACGACTGTTACACAACAACTGAGAGTCCAAAATATGTGAAACTTTACTAACTGTCAACAGATGGACAACAAAATTTACTAGCTTTTATTTACAGATGCTGATCTTCATGCTGAGGTCAGAAACTTTTCAGACCACCCTCGTAGTTCATTGTATTTCAAATATAATTACAATTACGTAATTGCTATTACTGTGCAGTGTTTAAAGGGTATTGAGATACCCTTTAAGGTGCACATTAATGTACTGTAGGTACATTTGCACCAAGAACCCTAAACATGATTAGATTTTACAATTTTTGGTTCAAAGTAGACGTTTTCTGAAGTAATAACAGCATTACCACCTGGGATTTATGTAGTGTCGTTGTAAACAGCAAACTTGTAAGACCGTCAACGATTTGTGTGAAGGCCAAATAGTCCGTTGAGAACATTCAACTTAAAATCAATGGACTGCTCCGTTTGTGTTGGCAACATTGTATTCTTTTCAAATTTGATGACAATGCTGTATCATTTGTAAACAAACGAACTTCTTCTTTATTGTTTTGCATAAACAACTATCCGGTTGTATAACAGAGATAATAATTGAGAGCAAGCAATATCACGCCGATAGCTGATCAAAATGCATAGCATGAACAGAAAAAGAAACAAAGCTATTTGCTTGCTAATTTCTGCGTTCCGGGAACTGACGGAGTTTGAAAATAACCGGAGTAATTAGTTACTGTCACCATTCAACAACCAAACACGTCATTCTGCTAACCAAAGAATAAAATAAACAGGATAACTATTTAACATTTTGTAAAAGGTCTTTTACGTCGTATGGCGCACCTCGCTTTAGAATTTTACTTGTTAAAATTCCAAATTATCAACAATACAATGCAACATTATCGTAAAAAATTACTAAGAATACACTTAACGTTATACCAAGTGAGTCAGCCGCACCTTATTTTTTTGGAAGATAGGCCACCCATCAAACGGCATGTGAGCTTTAGTCCTGTTTTGCGCTTACTTAACTGTATTGCTTGACTTTCTTAGAGAGAGGAATGAGAAGAATTCAGAGGAATAGTGTTTTAAGCGCCAAAACGACTCCTTTACTGAAAGCGAATTCCAGTTTTGAGCCGATTTTACAAACCTTTTATTACAGTATACATGGTAAAGTAGTTCAGTAAACGCCTCGGAAAAAATTATATGAGTACACTAACAACGTCAGCTAACAATAAAATGGCGGATTTTTGTACTTAGAGCAGAGGTTGGCTGCCAAAAGTTAGGAAAAAAATTAGACACGTCTCATCCATCAAGGATGATATGTCAAAACGTACATATTATTAAACAACAGTTTATCTACATTTTTACTTCAACTAGTCTCCTGCATCTTATCATGCATAAGAGCTTTTTTCATTTAAGTAATAATATTAAGACGCCCAGCAAATGATTAAAAGTGTCTTAAAAGGTTAAATCAAGTACGAGAACTCGCGAGATGGCAAAGATATAGCGCCAGACATACTAAACCCAAAACGTGCTTTCAGGCAAGTCTCGATATAGTTCAATGGTATTATGACGTCTTCTGTGTCATAACCCCCAATTACAAGTTCGAATCTCAGCATTGTAAATGCAATTTTTGATGTTCATCAAAACTTGAAAACCGAGTTCACAATAACTTAATTATAAAGTCCCTGAGGGTGTGCATTACCCAAGAAGGTCATCAGTTCGAGCACTTGCTTCGTTAGAGGAGTCGTGTTCCAGGAATAGAAAAAGGATCGTTCCAGCGACACAAAACATACCAATTTGAACGACATTTTTAATAGCACAATAATTCTATGTCTGCAAAATACTCTAAATTCCATGTTAAACTGTGATATTATAATTTCTATGTTTTCTGTGTTCATATGTGTATAAATGATCCTTATTTCAATTGCACCTACCTTAAGGTGTATTTAAACAACTGCCTACTAATGAGTAGAGCCAGACTGAAAAATTCAATGCCATAGCCGGGATTTGAGCCAAGGATCTCCCGCTTTCCGTGCGGTTGCTCTAAACCACTGAACTACTATAGCCAACATGCCGACATGACATTAAATTCTCCAACTGACATATATGTTTCCCGGCAGACCACTGAGAGTTCTCATATGCAGCGTGGCAGTATTATATACTAGCAGTGCCCTTTAGTAATTGTTAAATAAAATGCTGCTTAATTTAACATAATAGTTTGATAGTGTTTATAATTTCACCTGTCTTCTGTCTAATCTGTATATAGTATACAGAACACATCTATGTGATATGTGAAGTAGAAAGATAAAATGTGAGGCTATCACGTTTATAAGAAGCGAAACATTTGCATACTTTTCTCTCTCCGAGATTAGCTCACACAGAGCAGTGATCAGAAAACTACTTACAGTGCTGTACTTAAAGGAGAGGCTTATCGTACGTATGTAAATAAAAGAAAACGCCCATTAGCTTCGCTAAACCAATCAACAGCTTAACCGTTTTCTGTTCCAGTATCTCTGTCTCTGTCTCTCTTCCCACCCAGATGTTTACAGCAGGATCAAACTAGGTTGAGATGGATTATACCATTTACCGGCTTGAAACTCCCCGGCAGGCCAGTACAACCGGCATTCCGCCTGCTACGGCCCCGGAAACAACCCACCAGTACAGCTCGGAGACCGGAGGCCGCCGCCAGAGCTTGGAAAACTCTCGGCAGGCTTGACAACCAGCATCCCGCCTATCGCGGTCCTGAGAAGGCCCACTAGGCCGGCTCGGAAACAGGAGACGGTCCCACCGGAGGACAAAGGTCCTTCCCTCAGTTAAAACACTAAAGAAAACATTAACCGGAAGTATATCATCTGGCATGCACCGCCGATACACCCGTAGACACTTCTAGGCTGAAAGAGGCCATCAGATGACAGATCATGTGAAATGGTAAAGGAGATGTAATGGAGGGACAGAAAATTTGTGGGATGTACAAGAACCTACCCAGCATTCGCCTGGGGATACGAGGAAACCCCCGGAAAATCCCAGGGTCAGATAGGTCGGCCACGGAGATCGAACCTGGACCTCCGCAATACGAGCCACAGACGCAACCACCTGAGCCATTCCGTTCGGTTTAGAAATATCAATCTAAGTTTTGGAAACGTACCTCGTTTGTCAAAAATCTGGTTTTGGAGTGTATTCGACATTATTCTCTGCTTTGTATGTCTCCAGACTGAAATATTGTATCAAGTTTTGTTTCCCTTGACTTGTAGTTAATTTTTATCAGCTTCTTTTACAATTGCGCTTCTCAATTTGAATATGAGTAAAGTAATAACATACATGGAATTCCTAATGAGAATGAAACCGATGTGCTGGCCAGTCTAGACCTGCAGAAGGCGTTGTGCAAGTAATCAATGTAACCGTGTTTGTTCTACTTCCACGGCGCAGCAAAGGATCTGCAACGCGTTACTATATTTTATAATTAAAACAGTTTGTAAATACTCGGCCTTCAGACTTGAGACGCTACGTGGTATAGCGTTTGTCTAGAAAGTGGTCGCTTCTGTAGCGTGGCGGTAGCGTATTTGGCTCATATTTAAGAGGCCCTGAGTTCAAATCTCGCTCGAAATAGCTATCTGGATAAGGTTCTGCCGGGGTTTTCCTTTATTCTGAAAGATGAATATTGTGTAACTCTAAGCTTCGTGAATCCTTTGTAATGGAATAATCTCAAAATGTCTGTGCCCCCCCAGGTCCCTGACCTAACCTCAGCGGATTGTTTTCTTATGGGGGTATCTAAAATAGAGTGTACAAGAATGGGCCACGAACAATTGATGTTCTCCAGGAGTCCATTCGAACCGAAATAAGTAACATTGGTGAGGATACTCTCCGTAAAACTTCAGAGTATGGTGAGACGAGTACAAACATGTATAGATGCTGGTGGAGGACACTTACAACATTTTCTCTGAAATGTAAATAGCGTAATGTAATTACACAAATATAAATATTGTCACCCAATTAGCGGAAGGCACGACCGGCAACAGCTGGGAGGGGACCAGAGGCAGCCGAGCCAAGCCTCCCATTAATCTCAGCCGCTAACTGAGGGGTGATTGGGGAAATGTCACTTGTCGCTGGC
This sequence comes from Mantis religiosa, assembly GCA_030765055.1. Taxonomy (NCBI): domain Eukaryota; kingdom Metazoa; phylum Arthropoda; class Insecta; order Mantodea; family Mantidae; genus Mantis; species Mantis religiosa. The sequence goes on from CM060948.1 coordinate 19,836,253, forward strand.
CGCTTCTTTCCCCTTCCCCTATCCTCTGGAACTTTCGCGGTAATTCACTGAAACCAGAGACTTCTAGAAGACGGTGATATTCCTATAAAAAGGGCTGCAGTGAGTGAATTGAGTCAGTCAGTGTTTGGTAAGCAGAGAAGTAGCGCCGTGTTAGTGAACGAGAAGACTGTGCAACGGAAGAATTTAAGTAATTGTGAGCGTACAGTGGAATTGTAACGGACAAACTGGTGAATCGTAATTGTGTGCATTACGTAATTCTGTGTCATTGGCAAGTGTTTAACTGTAAGTCGGTGGAAATAAAGAACATTTTTGAGTGGTGCAATTGGACTTTTCATTTCACGAACCCACAAAGTCACAATATTTGTTACAAAGGCTTCACTTATCTTAAATTGGTTTTAATACTTCTTTTCTAATGGAGATTGATTTCAAAAAGAGATTGTTTTCATCATCAGTCAACTCCGTTGTCAAGGATTCCGGTTACCATGTTTCTCTTGTGTTTTTTAGTATTACCAACATCTGAAAAGGAAACAAACCTAAAAACAGAATCAACTACTGGTACTTCAAAATTCATTACGCGATGTATATTTTTTAAAATAAATATCTTTTCCCAAACCATTAAATCTATCGGACCATTTAATTGCTTTAATAATTTAAACTTCTGTATTTATTTTATGGTTAAATGACCAAATATGATCTGCTAGGTCAATTTATCAGTTTGTTTATACTTAATGTTACGAAAATATTCTTTCGTTCTGGTTTCCAAATTACGTTTCTTCTTTCCAATATAAACCCGATCACAATCTATACACTTAAACTTAAGATAAGTGAAGCCTTTGTAACAAATATTTATATTTGTGTAATTACATTACGCTATTTACATTTCAGAGAAAATGTTGGAAGTGTCCTCTACCAGCATCTATACATGTTTGTACTCGTCTCACCATATTCTCTCAAGTTTTACGGAGAGTATCCTCGCCAATGTTACTTATTTCGGTTCGAATGGATTCCCTGAGAACATCAATTGTCCGTGGTCCATTCTTGTACACTTTACTTTTTCGATACCCCCACAAGAAAAAATCTGGTGAGATTAGTTCAGAGGATCTGGGGGCCACAGACCTTTTGAGATTATTCGATTATCAAAGAAACTGGTTACACGTTCCATAGTGTCATTAGATGTATGGCAAGTTGCTCCATCTTGCTGGAAATAGCTTTCTCTTAATTCGATATCATCTCCGTAAAGCTTCAGAGAGTATGGTGAGACGAGTCAAACATGTATAGATGCTGGTGGAGGACACTTCCAACATTTTCTCTGAAATGTAAATAGTGTAATGTAATCTCCCAATTGTGTATTATATTCTACTAAAGTTACACGCGTGTTCTATTATTGGTTCAGAAGTTATGGCCTATTGAAATGGTTCAGGTTTATATGGATCGTACTATGTAAATGTAATATGTGCATGTAAAATACTGTAGCATATGAGTTTATAAATGTTCCACCGAGCAAATGTTTTCACTACTTGAAGAGAGTGCTCCTAACGGAACATAACGGGACAAAGCCTTAGGCGTATTTCCTTTCAAAAACAAATATTTAATGACAGCTCGATACTCAATTTTGTCCATTTTCATAAAAACACTCACATCAACTCACTCAAACGACTGTTACATAACAACTGAGCGTCCAAAATGACTGATACTTTGCTGAGTAACTGTCAACAGATGAACTACGAAATTCACTAGCTTTTATTTACGAGCGCTGCCATCTTCATGTTGAGGTCAGAAAATTTTCATATCAGTCTCTTAAGCATGGACTGTGCACTGGAGAATATGTTATTGTGTGAATCGAATAAACCAATAAGTATGACTTTTGAATCGAAGAGAGATGATAAATACTCAGGATCATCTGTGTGTGTGAATCAAACATTGAACGATTACATCCACTTTATTAACAAATAGCTAGAGGTCGGCGAGCAGGAAGTAGTTGCATTCGGGGGATCTCTTAATGAAGGTCCATGGTTGTCTGTAGTCGTCCTGTCACTCCATGGCCATCCTCAATACCCCGTCATCGTAGGTAACGGACACCGCCTGCTGAGTGCCTAGGTCCTCTCATTACCTGGTGGAACGAGGTTTCACCCAGTGCCAACGTCTGCATGAACGAGTGCATGAGGAGCTTTAAAGCAACATGTGCACAGCAGAATAAATGTGGGTTACACCCCTTATATTAAAAACGCATTAATTACATAACAATATAAAAAGTGTAATTATTTCAATAAGTACAAAATACGTGAAATCCTTCAACGTGAAATCGCTTTAGTTTTTGTAGAGTTCATAGTTGCATTCAAGAACCAAAAATGATAATGCAAAAATCTACTGGCAGCTACTGCTTGCTTATGTTGGTCATCAGCTAACGTCCTAGGTAACACTTACTCTTATGAACTGTGATATAAGAAGTGTAATGAAAACTCCATGATACAAATACAAATTGAATCAATAAGTTATAGTTCATATTGCACTAGGATGCCGCTTCGACTGTTCAGAAATAATAAAGAAAAACCCAGGCTTTATTCGAAATAATCCAGAATCCTCTTATTAACTTTTTACATAGAAGCTCGTGCCAATCAAAAGGTCAGAGAAGAGAGCAGTTCTTAATAAGATCTTTTCCAGAAGCTTGTACAGTCAAAGGCTCAGGTAATCATATACACAGGATGTTTCGAAACGACACCGAACAAATATATAGAAGTAGTTGCTCAGCTTCTATGTGACATATATAGATAGTTTTTACCACCAATAATGCCGTATAAAAATGCTCCGGAATGAGGGTGGATTAGGCAGTGACAGGAACAACGCCACGTGCCTCACACTATCGAAGTTCGCCGGTAGGTGAGGCACCGTGTCGCGTGCTGTAGCTGTTTGTAAACATACCGGCACACTCCACGGTAGCTTTAGATTATTAAGAATCTTTTTTACTTATGAAACCGCAATAAAGAAGCTATTCTTCAGTTGTTTGTCTATGGGTGTCGAATGTGTTCCAACATTTGTCCATGACGGCAAATAAGCTAGAGGACATATGTAACTTAAAACTTTTAGAGGGAAGTTAATGTTAGTGAGGTTGAGCATGGAAGCATTAAATGATAAACAGAACAGAGAACAACATCAAAGAATTGTAGATAAATTAACCAAAACTAAATGGCTTATGCAATGAGACAAACATTTTATAACACTGTATTTAATAATACTAAATAAATCATTTGTAATTTAAAAGGAAGCTGTTGATTTTACAGTAATTGGTTGAAAGCACATTACAATTAAGACAATAGCAAAATGAGTAACCTTGGAACTATCCGGGTCATTATTGTGACTTTGTGGGTTCGTAGAATTAGACGTCTAATTTGGAGAAATTCTAAATGTTCTTTATTTCCGTAGAAATACAGTTGCAGATTACAGCAGAATTACGTTACATACACAATCACAATCTACCAAGGTCGATTACCACAACAAACATAGTTCTGATTACATCTGTTTACAACATCAACTCTCGTTACAACACTTTACAGCTGTTTACTACTCTTAATGAGTCGTTGCTTCCTTAAATACCTCATTGATAATTCGAGACAGTTCTATAACAATCAAGAAATCGAATGTTCTGTTACCAGACGAAACTCGAATTTCCTAGACGGGAAACTTTATCTGTGCCGGCAAGTCCTTTATCTCACGCTATGTTTATTTGTTCCGGCATACTCTTTATCTCCGTGCTGCCTATCAGTTCCTTTGTTTCCACAAGCCACGTTATCGTGATCGGGTTTGCGACATTATTAGTCGACTTTTTCACAAGTAACTACCCTTTGCCACATTACCTGAAAGGTAGGCTAGGGTCACTGATAAAGAGCAAGGAGCAATGCTTTTGTTTTTGTGGCCGGTGCGTCCCAATAACAACTTTTGAGGTTCACACACCAGTGCTTCCTGAGCTGACTAATCACAAAATCATGTAATATTTAACGCTGCATAAAATTATACTTAACAGAACTTCTAAGCTGCGACACCGAAATTCGGACTAGTTAAGTTATAAACTACACAACGGCTATAATCGTTCGGTATCGTTTCAAAACAATCTGTATAACTTTTTATATCCTGGGTAATTTCTGCTACCAATTTCTATCAAAAATAAAGGAGTCCTTTCTATATTTTAGTTTTCAAATGGAAAATGAAACATGTCCTCGTTAACCAGGAGCCCTACTGGTTTTCCTGCAATGTAAAGTATCTTTTGAAGTCTTCCTGCAGCCACGTGAACTGGTTTATTGATAAAACTATATATCAACTTTGCTCAACTTGTTCTTGGAACTTCTAGGTCTAATGAACAATTATTCGTTTGTAACACTTGTAAACCAAAATCATATACAAAATTATTCATAGTAGCATTTATTATTATTGATATTGATATTATTGATATTGATATATGATATATTGTGTATGTTCCAAAATTTTACAATATACAACTTTAGGTTACATTTATTTATCTTTACCTTGTTACTACCTTGGCTTACGTGACACCCTGGTCTTCTACTCTTAAGCTCCATGTCTCCTTGATTACTTAATTAGCCCCATTCTTCCCCTTCATCTTCCTTTGTTATATTCTTTACATTTCTTGCCCATTCTTCTTTTACTTTCTACAAGAACTCACCAATACTTCTTACCTTCTTTTACTCCCTGCCTGTTAACATCTTTAGAGCTACTACCGTCTTCCCTACTTTCTCCCATTTTTCTTCCCAAACCTTTTTTCTCCATACTGCAATCTCCTCGCATTCTGTTACATAGTGTTCTATGCTTTCTTTTCCCCCACAAAATTCACAAATTCCCTTTCCCTACCTCTTGTCCCTCTTAGAAATATTGTCCCTGTTCCCATCCAAGCTAGCCCTTCTCTCTCTTGCCTATTGCAGTAATCTACATATGCTTCTCGTCCCCAATTTCTTTTTATTTGTTTGTAAAATTGTAATTATTTCATATTTTCTAGACTTTCCCATATTACCTGTATTTCTATATCTTATATTCTGCATTTTACGAATTTACCCACAACGCTTGTGTTCCTTTCCTCTAATCTCCATATATCTCCCATTTCTATTTTTTCCGTAATTCCTCCTATCTTTGCCCACCAACTATTTGAGTTCACTAATCTTTTTTGCTGTCTCATGCATACTCTCATAATTTCCCCTTCTTCTTTGACCAAACACCTATACTAAAATTTTATTATTCTTTCCATTATTATTCCATTTCTTCTTGTCTTTCCTAATTCTACTAAAGCTACTTCCCTAGATGCTGATCTTGGCAAGTCTAGTAGCTCTTTACAAAACCTTCTGTAGTTTTGGTCCACCGTTTTGTTTACCTCTGTGCCCCCCAGAACTCCACTGCATACAGCATTTATACAAAATTATTATTAGAAATAATTCTTAATTATTTCTACCAGTACTGCATATTTATATTATTTATTACAAGTGGAAAACTGAAAATATGTTAAGAGCCAAACCAGGATCCACCTGAATTTGTTAAGCTGTTGTCGCTTAGAGCGGCGTAATTACAGTCTAAACCCTGCCACATCGCTATGTGACAGTTCTAGCTGGGAGGCTTTTGGTGCTCTTTGAAGGGATGTGATCGCCCTAAAACTAAGATCTACAGCATTGCGGAACTTTATAATATGGCTTTAGTTTATGAAGTAGTAATAAAAAGTTGAGTCCCCCGATGAGGCAATTTCACCGTAGCTTCGGTGGCATCTATATTCGCTGACATTAGAGGCTACCAGCTCGGCACATATAGCCTTCCAAAATGGTTATTTCATCTACAGAAAACCTAATCTGATGTGGAAGTAACTAAGTAAATGTCACTGTACAGTTTACCTTTCTAAAAGAAAATGTTTAAATTCAGATCTGTAATCAGTTACTATTTGAGCTACATTTGAGCACCTGGACTGTATGCCAGAAAGCAAATGCATAGGGGAAGGTCATACAGTATCGGTCGGGTTAAGGTTTTTTTTTTTTACTTTACTCTGTACCTAACTGTGGTGGTTAATCGGAATCTTACTATGTTGTTCTCTTACCTCAAGACATGTTCTATAGATACTATAATGTAATGACTTTCATGTTTTATTTGTAGTACTTTATAACATCGAAAGTAAAAAAGCTAAAATTATAAAGCTTGTAGAAATCGTCTTGCAGTATCGGTCACTGTCTTTTATGTTACAATATTGTGACGAGGCGCTTATTATGTGGCGAGAGATAGAGAAAAGCGAGGAGTGAAAGAGACAGATAGCGGCTAAGCCACATCCATAAACCGCCGAGCGCTAATCACTTGCGGTGGGGGAGTCAGGGTATGGATTGAAGGAACCAGGGAACTTGCTGGACTGTTCCTTCCCCTTCGCCTGCCGCCTCGAAAGGCCGTGGAGCTTCATGAAGTTTCGCCAACTTTCGTGATACAGCGAATGATTGTATAAAAAGGATGGACCGGACTAGACAGTTTCAGTTTTCGGAAAGGAGCCGAGTGAGTGAGTTGCAGTGTGGACCTGCGGCAGACGGACTGCGTACGTGTGTGTTACGTAGTTCTGCTGGTGTACAAAGTGTATTTCTACGGAACTAAAGATCGTTTTGAATTTTAATCTTACGAACCCACAAATTCACAGTATAGATTGTCAGTGATACATTGCACTACCACATATACAACAATAGTAGAACACAAAAGCATGGGAACTTGTTGTCACTATTTCTGCTCAGTTCACAAATGTTTAGCTCAAATATAGCGCTGCTATAGACCTCAGAATATCTTCCGTGCGCTAAGAGATACACTAACCACCATCAAACACTCAGAGCAGACAAACAACTGAAGAGAGGAAGAAGATATCCGACTATAGCACACGTGGATGTACAAGCTTGCTACTGCTTACTAGAACCTTCTGCCACATGGGGGCGATAAGGGAAATAACGGTAGTGGCCGGTACTGCATGCCGGCCGATACTGCACGACTTTCCCCTGTAGCAACATGAGTGAATTACAGATGTTCTGTACTAGTCTCTCTAAATGAAGATCTTCGGTATACACTATCGCCTAAGGTACAAACCATTCACTTCTTATGCGTCCATTATTTTTAAACTTATGTACGTCGAATTTTTGCACATTTGTGGCATAACATAAGGCTTTTCATAACATAAGCTGTTTCTCTTGCTTGATTAATCCAATAAGTAACCTTAAGTTTGTTCATTAATCAAAGTGTGACATATTAATCCAATAATTATTATCGAAAACTGCCCTACCATCCTCATAGTACCCCGTTCCAAGCAACCTACAACTCTAGAGGTAAAGCATGCATTTACAATTGTAACAACTCTCTTTCTTATTTACTTAATGATATGGTCTTCAAATCACTGGGAGGTACAGCATTGTTAAAAGTAAAATGCATAATACTGCAGTTTCCTTGAAGGCACGGCATATCCCTATGCAAGTGTGTTAAAATATTGCATTTTTTTCGTAAGCAGTTACAGACGGTTTCCTCTTCCTGTCGAACACTTTCCCTATCAGTCAGGATAAAATACACAACGTATGTGACTTCCACCAGAACGAAAACAAACATTTTAGTTTATTCAGTGCCCGATTCTGGTAAGTTCTACTAGGATAGGATCGGCACGTCGACCAGACTGTTCTTTTGTACCTAAGACCCAAGTGGGGCATACCCAGGAAGAAGGGTGAGGCGAAAGGACACAAAGGGCGGCCGACTCCAAGGACTCATGACAGTGCAGAGGGTAGTGTACCTACCATTTACCAGCTTGAAACTCCCCGGCAGTCCAGTAAAACCACCATCCCTCCTACCATGGCACCGGAACATTCCACCAGGCTGACTCGGAGATCGGACACCGTCCTGCCAGGGCACGGAAAACACCCGGCAGGCTTGCACAGCCGGCAACCCTCATACCGTGGCACCAAAACAGTACACCAGTCTAGCTCGTAGACTGGAGACCAACATGCAAGGGCTCGGAAAACATCCGGAAAGCTTTTACAACCAGCATGCCTCCTTCTGTGTCGCCTAAACAGTCGACCAGGCCAGCTTGGAGACCGGAGACCAATATACCAGGCTTGGAGAACGACCGACAAGCTTTCACAACCGCCATGTCTCCTACCGTGGCCCTGAACAGTCCACTGGACCGGCTCGGAGTGTGGAGACTAATATGCCAGAGCTTGGAAATCTCTCGGCAAGCTTGCACAACCGCCATGTCTCCTACCGTGGCCCTGAACAGTACACCGGACCGGCTCGGAGACGGGAGACTAACATGCCAGAGCTCGGAAATCTCTCGGCAAACTTGCACAATCGCCATGTCTCTTACCGTGGCCCTGAACAGTACACCGGACCAGCTCGGAGACGGGAGACTAACATGCCAGAGCTCGGAAATCTCTCGGCAAGCTTGCACAACCGCCATGTCTCCTACCGTGGCCCTGAACAATATACCGGACCGGAGACGAGAGACTAACATACCAGAGCTAGGAAATCTCTCGGCAAGCTTGCACAACCGGCATGTCTCCTACCGTGGCCCTGAACAGTACATCGGACCAGCTCGGAGACGGGAGACTAACATGCCAGAGCTTGGAAATCTCTCGGCAAGCATTCACAACCGCCATGTCTCCTACCGTGGCCCTGAACAGTACACCGGACCGGCTCGGAGACGAGAGACTAACATGCCAGAGCTTGGAAATCTCTCGGCAAGCATTCACAACCGCCATGTCTCCTACCGTGGCCCTGAACAGTACACCGGACCGGCTCGGAGACTGGAGACTAACATGCCAGAGCTTGGAAATCTCTCGGCAAGCTTGCACAACCGCCATGTCTCCTACCGTGGCCCTGAACAGTACACCGGACCGGCTCGGACACTGGAGACCAACATGCCAGAGCTTGGAAATCTCTCGGCAAGCATTCACAACCGCCATGCCTCCTACCGTGGCCCTGAACAGTACACCGGACCGGCTCGGAGACTGGAGACTAACATGCCAGAGCTTGGAAATCTCTCGGCAAGCATTCACAACCACCATGTCTCCTACCGTGGCCCTGAACAGTACACCGGACCGGCTCGGACACTGGAGACTAACATGCCAGAGCTTGGAAATCTCTCGGCAAGCTTGCACAACCGCCATGTCTCCTACCGTGGCCCTGAACAGTACACCGGACCGGCTCGGAGACTGGAGACTAACATGCCAGAGCTTGGAAATCTCTCGGAAAGCTTGCACAACCGCCATGTCTCCTACCATGGCCCTGAACAGTACAACGGACCGGCTCGGAGACGAGAGACTAACATGCCAGAGCTTGGAAATCTCTCGGCAAGCATTCACAACCGCCATGTCTCCTACCGTGGCCCTGAACAGTACACCGGACCGGCTCGGAGACGGGAGACTAACATGCCAGAGCTTGGAAATCTCTCGGCAAGCATTCACAACCGCCATGTCTCCTACCGTGGCCCTGAACAGTACACCGGACCGGCTCGGAGACTGGAGACTAACATGCCAGAGCTCGGAAATCTCTCGGCAAGCATTCAGAATCGCCATGTCTCCTACCGTGGCCCTGAAAAGGTCTACTAGACCGGCTTGGAAACGAAAGACTGTCCCAGCGGAAGACGGAGATGTTTACTAGGAGTATACCATCTTACTATGCACCGCCAAGACTCCCGCCGACACTTCTACCCTGAAAGGTCCACTAGATGAGAGATGATACGATATGATAATGGAAGTAAAATGGATATTCAGGAAACTCTGGTGGTGTGTAGTGTTCAATGCCCCCTTTTACTACATGCGGCACCGCAGGTGGTTCAGGAAATTCGGGGCATTAAAACCCCGTTTGACAAATCTGTCGGTTATGGCACGTTTCAGTATACTAGGTTCCGCTGACGTGCCCCTTCCTGATCAAGTACAGGATCATAGACTTCGGAACTGTTGTTTCGTCTTCTGAGACTGAAGTTTCGAGCACATTCAGTCTTTTGTCTTTCTAACGTTTCCGTTCTGTCTCAAATTATATATTACTATAGGCCTTAGAACGTTGCTATTTCATCCAGAGGGATGATAAATATGGTTTCCCTCCTGCGGTTATCTAAATACTCAGGCTAGCCACAGAAATATATCTGCAAGTGTTCTGATATTCATTGCTTAAGACATTGCTATAAATGATTTTAATATCTTGACTTACATGTAAATAACTTCAATTTTCCTAGTCTTGAAATATTCTAATTAAATAGCAACCAATTCAGTATAGAAGAAGAAATCTAGCGAAATATTTACATATCGTATTAATCTATAAACCTCTAAGAGGCCCTCTGTTGAAAATAAACCTAGAATTGAACACAAGAATAAAGAAAGATATTCCTTAGAATCTGCTGAGATTCACCAGACATGAGTAAGGGGACCATTTACAGATATAGAGGAAATGATACATAATAATGGATGAAATAATAGATCGTCAAAGAACTGGAAATATATCGAAATAACGTTCAAAAACGAATATCAGAGCAAGCTCAGTTTTATTGCTCTCTAGGGTAAAGGACGTAGATACAGAAGTACGTGGCACTTCCAGGATAGGACGATAACCAGCCCTGAACGGCCCAAGGGACAGAAACTGCGTAAATGAAAACTAAAGAAATATCTTGTTCATAGGTGGTGGAAATATTTTCTCCTTGTGAGCTAAAGCTTAGGTTTAGATATACATTATTAGAATACAAATTATTATTTCATTTCCATCTTCATTATAAACAAAACTTGCTCTCAAAACATAACAACATATACCGTATCTTGGTTCTGCATTTCAGTTCCTTTATCACTTTCACTACACAAAGTTCAAACTTCTTTACTCAAAATTCATTATATATAGAAGTTACTAGCTGACATCGGATCGCATACACCTTAGCAATCAATGTACGTACACAGGTATTATACAAGGCCAAGCGAGACATCAACAAACGTCCGTGTCAACAAGTATACCGATGCGCTGTGTGTGTACACTCCAGTACGGATACAAAATGTAACCTACTTTATAATATGTCATCCTCCTCATTACTTTCGATGTGGGAATTACAGTGAACAACCATGTACATTCGTAAATTGTCGAATGTGAATTTTCTGCGCCTCTCGCTAAAACAATATAAAAATATTGGGAGAAAGTTCGTTCAATGTCACATGACGTTAATGGTACAGAAGTAGTACAAATCATTTTCATGTGTTTGTCCGAGACTTAGTTTATTTCTTATATTACGCAGCACTGAAAATCCAGTGATTTGTGTTGAATACTCGAAAATGCTGAATGTTATAAGACGATACAAGTTCCAAAAGTCCAAATTGGCAAACTACAGTGTAAATAATAAGTAAAGTCTATTTGATAAATACCTCATTATATATTTGGTGTAGAAGACTTTCATTTGTATGCGTAACTATGTCTTGTTTCGATAATGCAGATGTACAAAATGTAGCTCACGTTTATGTTCACATAACAAAAGTAAATGCAATCTATGTTGTATTTGTGAAACAAAACCGTAATTAATATTGAAAGTCTGAATATGTTCATGACAATTCTTCACTGCAATAAGTTACAACAGGTGCCGCCATCTCTCCACAGCATTGCGTACTCGTTAACCATAACTTCTCTCCTGGCGGACAATCAATGTAACTAAAACAAAGTGTTGCGCTTTTCATCTGTTTACAATACCACGTTAATGATATAGTCACACAACTTTCTCAACTCAGCCTTATAGACATCCTTATTTTTGTATCTACTCCAGATATAATGAAGTGTACACAGAAAATGTGTGATTACTCATTTTGTTGTAATTACCAGAGCGATACAGCAGAGCCAAGTGGAAGTTCGGGTTCGAGTACAAGAAAGGTTCGTATCCGAAACACTACTATTGGAATATCCATATCGACGACCCTGCTTTAGAGCTCGGATCAGACAGCCCTTTATTTGTTTATTTTATATTATTTATTTTATTTATTTTTCCTTATTTATTTTTATTTATTTATTTAATTTATTTATTTATTTATCTATTTTTTTACTTATACTTAAAAGGAGAACAACCTAAAATAGATCCACAAAATTACAAAGTGGTTAATAAACTGCCACTGAATTATGTAGAATTTATTGATCGGATGGAATAAATAACTAAATAAAGTAATTATTGTAAAATAGCAATAGTTATAATTAAATAAGTTGTAAATGTTAAGGTGATGTATACCTGAAGAAACTTAATGGTCTACGAACGACACTGTTAAACCAGTTAAAAGGGGTTACAGGAAATTGGCGCTAAGTTTATAAACATATTTGTTGAAGGCAAGTATGTGCACTCTATCCGAAGGAGTTTCCAGATCGAAGACAACCGGGTCATCCAAAGTTTGTCGCTGTTTGTCATTACCTTGCTGAGACAGGAACAGTTGCACTAAGGACTACTGATCGAGAAAGACCAACATTTGTTCGTACACCAGAACGCGACGTACAGATGTAAGTATGTCGAAGATGATCCAGGTATCAGTACAACACAATTGGCTGTGGCATTTGATACGTCACACATGACAACATGGAGGGTACGTAACGAGTAGTTCCTGTGTCTATATCATATTCAACGTGTGCAGGGCCTTTCGCCTGCTGATTATCCACCACGTGATAACTTTAGGACAAACAGCCAATCCATTGTTTGTCTCGTCAGTTTTGTTTACAGAGCAGGCAACGTTTGGGAGATTGGAACTACTAATTTCCACAACATACACGTATGTGCAGATCGTAATCCTCGTACTGTACTTCAGGCTAGACATCAGCACCAGTTTAGTCTGAATGTGTAGGCTGGCATTGTAGCCGACTGTCTGGTAGGTCCATACGTTTTACCAACAACTCTTACTGGTGCTGTCTACAGAGACTTTATCCAGCACACTTTCCGACCTAATTCACGAAAATTTGCCCCCGCAAATAAGAAAACACTTGTAGTTTAGGAATGGTGGGGCTCCAACACATTTTAGGCGCATTGTTCGAGATGCACGGACTGGTATCTACTATGAACGGTGGAACGGCAGAGAAGAACCAGTTTCATGGCCTGCATGTTCTCTGCCCTTAATCCTGATGATTTTTACCTCTGGGGCATCTTAAATCATTGGTTTATGTAGCTGCCATCTCCGATGTAGAAACGCTTCATAGACGTGTCATGGAAGCCTGCGAAAACATTCGCCACAATTCTGGAATTTATGAAAGTATGACATTCCATGCTTTGACAAGTACAGGTATGCACAGAAGAATGAAGAAGGCATTTCAAGCATTTATTATGAGTTTTGTGTGTTATAAGTGTACCACTGTGTAGAACACCTCCTAACGAGAAAACAAAGGATTATGGGACATATATTCACATGAACGTTTTTCCTTCTTTTGGTGTAAGGAACCCATATGCGAAGTTTGTAAAAGTATTTCTGAAACATCCTGTACATAGGACGACGTCAGGGTGCTGATCATTGTTTATGGATGACGGAATCCACTTTTGCGGTAAGACTATTGTTTTAAATTTTGAATCAGTCAGAATTCATCTGATGTATTTTTGCATATAAATTTGCTTGTATAATGTAATCATAAATTTTAACCAATTTATAATGTATAATAATCAGCACAAGTCATATAATCTGATTGTTCTTTTTCTTGGTCTTTATCTCAATTTTTTTTAGTTTCTTTAAACTTTCTAATCTGGATTTTAGCGAATAGAAATTGTCAATATCCATCGAAATAGGTTTATGTAGTGAAAATGTTACACTCTAGATAAGCCTTCTAAAATACACAAATGCATAAAGTTGTCAGAGATGTGAAATCGGTAAGTATGCTGATACCTAAAGGTTGGACTTAGTCGAGCACCACCCCATCTTGCGATTTTCACCTTTGAGAGGACAGGCTGTGTATTGGAAATCGACGGCTTAATGGATGACTGAGTAGACAGTGTAATAGAGTTAGGGATGAAAGCACTTCTTCACTTGAGAGATGCTACCCAAAACGGCACAAGTGACTAAAAAGCAAACCTTCATTTGCCCATTAAGTCTTTTCAAGATTTGAGTCAAAAGGACATGCATCTACAGGCTCCTCAACAATGCACATTATATAATTCATAACAATATTATAACGGACCTATAACACTTTCATTAAACCAATTCTTCTCTATGGATGTGAAAATTGAATAACTGCTGACACAAGAAAATTAGGATTACTGCAACATCAAACCATGATAATAATCACTGCTGCAGTAAAAACGACAATTGACTATTGCAAATGGTAACTCTCCATTGCCCACTGAAATTAAAAGACAATCACTTATACAGTTTGTAAAGCTTATTATATTACAGTAAGTTTTGGAGAGGTTATATAAGGAGCAATGGAACACTTTTTGTAGATATACTCTTTCCTTTTTTCTTATTTAACCTTTTTCATTATTTACGTTTATTTTCTTAACTGTTTTGCTTAGTTTCTCACATATACACTATACACATGCACTATACACACCATGCCCAAGGCGGGACTCGAACTCGCGACGCTCTACGTGGGGTGATGAAAGAGACATACGCTTTAGCGGTTACGAGCGCCGGCATTAAAACCACAGATGGTTTTGTTCAAAGAATAGATGTCCTGAAATGAAATGTTAATGTGTAGTGTTTAACGCCCGCTTTTACTACATACGGCACCGCAGGCGGTGACACTGATGATACATGAGATGAAGATGGAGCACCGGTGGAATGAGATGGCGGGGGAAACCGGAGGTCCCGGAGAAAACCCGCCCCAGCGCTGAGTTGTCTACCACAAATCTCACTTTGCGGTCGCCTGGGATCGAACCCGGGCCGCCTTGGTGAGAGCCAAGCGGTCTAACCACTGAGCCACGGTGCGGCCTTAGATGTCCTGAGGACAGGTACGCTCCGGAAATGGAAATTGAGAAATAACAACATTCGAAAACCCTGTTAAATTATACTATTTGATTGTACGCCAGGAGAAAAGTGGTGGTCAGCACAAAAGATACCGAGTACGCAATGCTGTGGAGAGATGTCGCTAACTGTCGTAACTTTTGCAGTGAAAAATTCTTATGAACATATTCAGACTTTCAATAGCAATTACGGACAAATACACAGAGATTACATTTACTTTTGTTATGTGAACATAAACGGGAGCTACATTTTGTACATCTCCATTATCGGTACAAGAAATAGTTACGCATGCAAATGAAAGTCTTCTAGACAAAATATATATTCAGGCATTTCTCAAACAGACTTTCATTAATGAAATTGCAGTCTGTCTTTTTTGTTTGAACTTGTACTCTTTTATAACATTCAGCATTTGCTGAAATATTGTTCCAGTGTTATCAGTACTTTTACCTATTGTGACGTCTGTGTCTTAAGAGTAAGTTTGGTTATGGCTTTGTAGAACAGGCGTTCCCGTAGTGGAGGGGATCCGTCCCCTTCAGCTGCCGTGGTGCAGGCACTGCGGATCCCTAGCACTCGTGGTGCCTCTGACGTTGCTAGAGGAACCTCGGGCCGAACATTCGAGCCCCTCTCTGATTGGGAGTTGGTCGAATTGGGTTGGACTCGAGGGGGCAGTGGCTCCCGATACCCTGGGGTGATCGGGTACGTCTCCGGACGGGGTTGAGGGAAGCCATTAATATTCCCGCGTACTAGCCAGCTTAGCTAGTAGAAGGTGTGCTAGATCACCAGGCGGCCCCACCGAGGTCATATCGGTAGCCTTGACATTTTGGTGTTGTTGGCGCGCGTAAGTGGCGTATCCACTTCCATCCCGTCTTGAGACCATCGGGCCAGATGGGGGGGGGCCTTGTTAGTCTCTATGTCTTGCCCTATGGAAAGCCCTACGGAAGCGCTGGGTGCCCTTATGAGACAGCAGGGTAACTCCCTGGTCGGAGGCCCGGGTCCTTGGTCCTACGGGTCCAGGACTAATGGGAGTAGAACCTCTGACATTCACGTGTAGAACAGACGTAGGTCATTTGCAGCAATCAGAAGTCTACTTTCAGAGATAATCTATTCATTTGAAGCAAGCTTGCACTAAAGAGGACCTAATCTTAACATGGTCATTACCTAGGTCCAGATCTAGCGTCCTACGGTGTTGGTTCCCGAGGGTTTGGACGAGCTATTCTCACTCTCTACATGTTTAGAGATTTATATCATTCATTGTCTGCTCAGAAAATGTTTACTTTGCTCAATTTGTCCTGCTGACCCATATAATATGGGTCGTCAGCAGAAATGTCCCAAGCGCTTCAAGAAATTATGCGACAATTTCTAAATAATTTAACTAGACTATTATCTTGGTATGCTACAGTATTACACGTTACAATCAAAGTGAAGTATAATATACTTATTCAATTCACCACAACAAGTAAAATTCTGAACTTCTAACATCAACATAATTTAATGCATTATTCAAAATAAAATCATAACTTTTTTTCTTAACAAAAACAAAATACATGCAGCTCTTACTGTCAATGGTGAAAAAATAAAGTTCTCTCAACATTCTCGCACCTTGCAATGTTGGACCTTACAAACATTTGCAACACTGAAATATTGCATTAATGTACGGAGAAGTCATTAAATAGCGGATTTCGGCCATGTGCCACCCTCTCTGACGAGGTCCAGAGTTTGAGTCTCCGTCAAGATGAGTGATCTAGATAAGATATTTTTTCCTGAGTTTTGCCTGATCCTGAACGATGAATGGCAGACAGCTCTAAGCTCTATGTACCCTGGACTCATTTGATCATTTCATTGCTCGTCCAATATGACTTAACAATGGAGGAAGTACACTGATTACACTACAGATAAGAACAGAAGAGCAGTGTAAACCGACCTGAATGTCGGATGCTAGCTCGCTCGCCTGCTGACTGACGAAACTACTAATGCAAACCAACATTCGATATTGACCAATCGTGGAAAATCTGAATGAGAAAATCCTTCTTTAAATTCATTTCGAATTCATTAAAATTGCCGT
Source organism: Mantis religiosa (assembly GCA_030765055.1). Taxonomy (NCBI): domain Eukaryota; kingdom Metazoa; phylum Arthropoda; class Insecta; order Mantodea; family Mantidae; genus Mantis; species Mantis religiosa. The sequence continues at coordinate 19,853,248 of CM060948.1, forward strand.
TAGGAATAATTAATAACTGCTGCTGGTTTCGTTGTGCTTTCAATGTTTTCTTTGCTGCATAACTTGAAATGAGAACTAAATGTTTTATATTCCACATAAGGGCTCCTGAAGGGGAGTTTACAATATTTACTACTCATCTAAATTCACTTATATTTGGTAAAATTGAATACAGATTTTAATACCTTCACTTCGAATGTACGGAATGCACTATTTTAAGCCGAAAATGCCTTGGCGAAATTAAATATCCAATTGTCTCAGTTCCATAACCCAGCGTGCACTTTATACCTACAGCTTCAGGGTTATATACCGAGGAAAGACAAGAAAAAATGGAAAAATAATGGAAAGAATAATAACATTCTGGTATATGTGCTTGGCCAAAGAAGAAGGGAAAATTATGAAATTCGCACAAAAATGCATACAAATTAATGGAGTTAAGGTGCCGCCTCCTATAAAATCTTGTCTCGGAGAATTTATTGAAATACTAAATTTAGAGGGGGAGGGAAAATGGCACTCACGAAATGTTCATTAATATACAAAGTAACCAAACGTTACCATCTCAGTTCTGCATTTTTCATAATGCTAATTCCACACAGCACAATAACTATAGATAGAGCAATTAGTCATTCTCGTGGGTGACCTACGTCTGTGCTACGTCACAATATTTAACAATACTGATAAATCTGGAACAATATTTCAGATAATGCTGAATGTTATAAGACGATACAAGTTCCAAAAGTAAAAGCTGCCTTATTTCAGTGTAAATAATAAGTAAAGACTATTTGATAAATGCCTGAATATATATTTGGTGTAGAAGACTTTCATTTGGATGCGTAACTATGTCTTGTTCCGATAATGCAGATGTACATAATGTAGCTCACGTTTATGTTCATATAACAAAAGCAAATGTAATCTCTTTTGTATTTATGAAACAAAACCGTAATTGATATTGAAAGTCTGAATATGTTCATAACAATTCTTCACTGCAATAAGTTGCAACAGGTGTCGCCATCTCCCCACAGCATTGCGTACTCGATAACCATCACTTCTCTCCTGGCGGACAGTCAGTGTAACTAAAAGGAAGTGTTGCGCTTTTCATCTGTTTACAATACCACGTTAATGATATAGTCACACAACTTTCTCAAATCAGTCTTATAGACATCCTTATTTTAGTATCTGCTCCAGATTTAATGAAGCGTACACAGAAAATGTGTGATTACTCAATTTGTTGTAATTACCAGAATGATATAGCAGAGCTAAGTGGAAGTTCGGGTTCGAGTACAAGAAAGATTCGTATCCGAAACACTACTATTGGAATCTCCATATCGGCGACCCTGCTTTAGAGTTCGGAATAGACAGCAGTTTAGTTGTTTATTTTATATTATTTATTCTTCCTTCCATATTTATTTATTGTCTATTTACTTATTTATTATTTATTTACTTATTTATTTACTTATTTATGTATTTATTTATTTATTTATTTATTCATTCATTCATTTATTCATTCATTTACTCATTATTTACTTATTTATTTGTTTTTATTTATTTATTTACTTATTTATTTATTCATTCATCCATTTATTTATTTATTTATTTATTTATTTATTTATTTATTTATTTATTTATTCATTCATTCATTTATTCGTTCGTTCGTTCATTCATTCATATATTTATTCATTTATTTATTTATCGTCTTAATTGAAAATTTAACCTAAACTTCAATTCTTATTACGTTTTTATTATTAGTGTAATTAACTTTGTCTTGTGTAAAATAAATTCAATAATAGCTGTTTGTCAAATGTCAAAAAATATGTAACAAATACCACATATACAATATTATATGCAATATATTTAAGGTAGAAAGGTAGACAGTAATGTATATAAGATGTATAATGTATATAAGATAACAGCAAAAAACATATTTTTAGCTCAAATAGTTTTCCTAATACAAATAAATAAAGTACTATTATGTTATAACAGTGCCTAGGGATGTAAGCATTATAATGGATATCATTATTGATTAGCATATATACCTGTACATATATTTGTAATTACTCAGAACTGAAACGTAAACGTTTGATATGACATGACAAGAGAAATACTTTGAATAAGCCAAGGTGTTTGTTAAATTCGAGCGAGAACAAACAATACACTTCGTGCTGGCTTGTAGAATGGTGCCTCGGCAGAACGTGACTTGTCACACTATATGTTTGTTTATGAATCGTACGTAATCTCTATTTACTCTGGTGAGCTCAAAGCAGTATTATTCAGTTGTTCTTCCGTTTAAAAACCAGGGAAAGTGTATCAGCTCGATCATCCTGTAATTGAAATGAGACCCGAGGTATTATAAACCACCTTCCCGCCTTACCACTGCCAGAACAATCAAATTGAGTTAATGTGGGCTGAAATTATGTTGCAAACAGAAATAATAATTTTAAACTGACTGACGCTGAACGACTTATTCACCAAGAAGTTGACAAGGTTACACAAGACTGGGAAAACTGCATGAGACATTCAGATAAACTACAAGAACACTGCTTTTGGAAAGAAATAGCACGTGATGATATTTTGCAGCCTATCATCATAAACTTGCAACATTGAGGCATAGGGATATCATTACGTAGGGGATTCAGTATGTAGACCACCATGCTGGGCCCATTGAACCTATACCCCAAGTGGGGGAATCCCCGGGAGGAAGGATGAGACGAAGGAAACAGAGGGCGGCCAATCCAAGGAGCCACGACAGTACAGAGGGCAGAGTCCCTACAGTGTACTTTGGAGAGAGACTTCCCCCGACAAGCCAGGACAACGAACTCGCTCCCCTACAGTGGGATGGCAACGAGCCCAGCAGCCGAGCCCCAAAAGTCCCTGGCTGGCAGTCCCGAAATGGTCCCAGCAGAGGAGCGGAGATCGGCAACTGACCTACCGGAGGTGGAAGTAGTTTGCTCAGAGCATATCATCCTACCATGCACCACCGAGACACCCGCCGACACTTCTACCCTGAAAGAGACCACGAGATGAGAGATGATATGAAATGATAATGGAGATGAAATGGAGGGACAGAAAATTCGGGGGATTTAGTTAATCTATCCAGCATTCACCTAGTGACCCGGGAAAACCCTTGAAAAAACCCTTATATCAGGTAGGTCGGCCACGGGGATCGAACCCGGGTCTCCCAAATGCGGGCCACAGACGAAACCTCCTGAGCCATTCCGCTAGGTTTACAACACTCAGAGGATGACGACACTGACAATGACGAATTGTCTCTTAACGGAAGTGACATTCATAGCTATATGGATGCTCCGCTGGCAGTTTCGTTGGATTAGAAAAATGAGTAATTCATAAAATATAATTAATTTTATACTATATATTTAAAACATGTACGTAATATACGAATATCCATGTTGGAATTGTGATTTGAACAACTGCATTATTATAAAACTTTGGAAAGTTCAGTTTGTGTTCTCTTACGTCTAGCGCCAAGAAGACTGGCAATTGTGCGAGAGAGAGGGAAATATAAAAAGAGTGGAGGTAACGAGGTGGCAACGCTGAAGGCTCTAACGTATCTGCTTCGCTACAAGCAAAACTCTTCCGTGTGTAAGATCAGCCATCTGTAAACTCTCGCCAAAATACAAATTTGTAAAACAAAAATGGTAAGTTGTAGTGAAACAAGGCGTTTGCGTTCACATAGCTCAGTAAGACTTAACTTATTGGCTCGTATTTGAACTAAGGATCTTGCTAAAGTAAGAGCTTAAGGTCTAAAGTAGTGATAACCCCATGTTACTAAGTATGACATTTATTTCTGCAGTGCCACCGAGTATTGTGGATCAAGATACCAGTACGGACATGGTGGTGAGAGAGGGAGCTAATGTCACACTCACATGCAAAGCCACAGGTTACCCCGAACCCTATGTGATGTGGCGCCGTGAGGATGGAGACGACTTCAACTACAACGGCGAAATAGGTGAGTTGATCCTACACCAACAACTAGCATTTTCGAGGTGCGTTTAAGTTAAACACCTCCCACTTTTGTCCGGACGAGGACCAGAAAGGAACTTGTCTTTTTTAAAATACACGTGGACTCTTTGAGAATGCGTGACAAAGATGGCAGCACTGTACACTTCATAGAACTCTAGTGGCAGCGACGAGAGTAAGTACTGCTTTCGATACTTAAAATGGCGACGTTTTCTTGCAAGAACAGCGTGTAATCATTCGTTTTCTCCATTTTCGTGGTGTGACATCTATTGAAATTCATCGCCAGTTGAGTAAGGCATGTGGGATGGTACCATGGATGTGTCTAAGGTGCGTTCCTAGGTGCGACAGTTCAATGAAGATAGAACATTGTGTGACAACAAACCAAGTGAGTCACGGCTAGCACCAGCCGGAGGTCAATTTTGGAAACAATGTTTGCAACGCTCAATCAGTGATCCTCTAAAACGACGTTCTCCACTCGCTGGATCATGTCGTCAGACCGGCTGGTGCGAGACCGTAACTGTTACACGTTGTTCTTGCAATGAAAACGTCGCCATTTTAAGTATCAAAAACAGTCCTAACTCTCGCCACTGCCACTAGAGTTCTATCCACTGTACAGTGCTGCCATCTCTGTCAGACCTTCACAAAGAGTCCACGTGTATTTAAAGAAAGACAAGTTCCTATCTGGTCCCCATCCTAAAAAATTAGAAGGTGTTATAGCTTGAACGCACCTCATACATTTCGAACTTTGCTTCTTCTACAAGGGCTGTTCAATAAAGAATGATCACAATTTTGTTTTGACAACGTACCTTTACTCATCCTCATAATTCTGATGGTCCTTCTCAAAATAGTCTCCCCTGAATACGATGTACATGTCCCAGCATTTCTGCCAGTCTTCAAAGACATACTGAAAACCATTTTGAGAGATCCTTCAAAATCGCCTCCGCAGCCTTCACCACTGCTTCTGATGATGGATAATGTCTCACACGAAGGCGTTTCTTCAAGTTAGGGAATAGAAAAAAGTCACATGGGGCTAAATCCGGACTATAGGGAGGGTGAGGGATGTACTTCACGTTGATTTTTGCAAGATATTCAGCAACAACATTGGCAATATGCGGCCGCGCATTATCGTGGTGCAGCATCCAGCCTGCTTCATTGAAATGTGGTCTTTTGCGCCTGATATAGACTTGCAATGTTTTCAGGATATCCCTGTAGTAATGTCCAGTTACTGATGTGTGTGCAGGTACAACATGCTGATAAACCATTACATGAATATCAAAGAATGAGATGACCATAACTTTCCCAGCAGAAACAACCACTTTTGCTTTTTGGGGGGGTTGGTGATGAAGATTTGCACACTGAGCTTTGCTTCTTACTCTCAGGATCAAAAGAGGCCACGCCGTGGTTCAGTGGTTAGACCACTTGGCTCTCACCAAGGCGGCCCGGGTTCGATCCCAGGTGACCGCAAAGTGAGATTTGTGGTGGACAACAGTAGTAGGGGAATACGGGAGCTGGCACAGGAATGCTTGTTTTAAAGACCGTTCAATGCATTTTAAATGGAATAAAAATTGTTCCAAAAACCCTGACGGATTTTGGAACAGTCGTATCGTTGTTTTTGAAAACAGCCTATACGAGAGGAAGGCAGCACAGCGATGCGCAGATGCCTGAAACATTGTTTCAGAATCCCTTGGGTGGATTTTGGAACCGTCGAATCGTTGTTGCTGTTTTTTTTTTTTGGAGTAGAAAAAAAAAACCTATGCTAGAGTAGGCGGGACGATATGTTTTTTCGGGGGGATCGGAAAGTTTGGAAATGTGAATGAAGAGAATTGTGCTAATCTGTATGAAAATCATTGCAATGCTGGAGTGTGTAAATCGGTTTATGTGGGTAAGGAATGACATAAATATGTTAAAAAAATAAGAATTATCATCATCTCTTAGGAAGTCGTATGCCTGTGTGTATGATCATGAGAGATGGCAGTTGAAAGGATATGCTTCATGTACAATCCTCGCTTTGAAAAAGAAAAAAAAACTAAGATCGCCCTCCCCCCACAAACTGTCGTTCCCCGGTGCAAGAATCAACATGTTCAAATCATTGTCCCATTCCATCCAAATTGCTCGTATAGCTTATGAGCAATACGTGACCGAAAAAAGGTCAACAAAAAGGAGGTCATCAAGTTATACACGTGTACAGAGAACGTCCTCCTCCCCACCATCCCTACCTTGATGCAAGACTGAACATGTTTAAATCGTCTCCTATCCAGCCACGTCTGATGGGTGAGAGTATGATCGAATTGTGTGCACAGTTACTTGTGAGCCGTCAAGATGAACAGTGAAATAATCAAAAGTGCTATCGAGAGCGACAATGCATGCTGGGTGAATCTTGCCGATTACGAGAAGATGAAGCAACACTGTCTGGAAAAGCACGAGGAACATTGTAATGGTGATACGCATAGCATCATCTGCAAGGAACCTTCACAACATGATCAAATGACCACATTCTTTCGTTGTGGAGAATACTGCGATGTGTACCATAAGTTAAAGGGGTAAGTAAGATAATGCAAAAAATATATTTTTGACTGATATTACTATATGAGGTATCAGAACTAAAACAATACAAACTGTGTAATTGCAGAATGTATGAAGGTGAGGATGTGCCACCCTATCAGGATGTGGATCGTTCGAAGCCTGTGCCTGAAAGAACCGTGCAGCCCATGGACGAGAAAGAATGTGTAGAAGAAGAAGAAGAAGAAGAAGAAGGCAGGTTAGTACAAATAAACAAGACAGACATAGTGGCAAAAGAGCAAGCTATGTTTTATTTTTCATTTTTAATCGTCTGTACATTTGTCTCCAGGTCCGATAAGAAGCCTGATAAGAAGAGGAGCAAACCGAAGATCGTCAGCAAGAAGAAGGTGAACGACGCTGCTCTGGATAATATTATAGTACTTATCTTCGATGCCATTCCAGAAAAGCCCTTGAAAGATGAATCCAAATAGCGTGTATATGCTTGACAACATCTCCATCAGTGTGAACTGTCATGTGAATGTAGGGCTCCACTACGAACTCCCCACCCTATACATCATAGCAGCTGACGAGACATTCGTATACATAACAAAAGAAGACTGGGTGATAATACTTGAAAATATGTCAGTGATTGAAACATATCTTAGACACGGTAAGCTCCCAAGTGTTTCATACAGTGAAAATATAATATATGGTTATAATATAATATTGCATATGAATAAAATCAGTGAAATAGTTTTGAGAAACACTTGTCTAAACGAAAATATTATAAATCTAGACATAGCTGCAATAGTTGGACTCAAGAGACTAATTCCATACATTGAAAGACATTTATTTCAATTGCATGAAGCTCATAAATCAGGCTGTTCATATGACATTTCAGGTAGGAGTATCAGGAAAAAGGTTAAGGAGATGTATGCTAAAATCAATAAAAAAATCATATAATTGGTAATGTATTTTTTATTGACAGTCAAAGAAAGAAAATAAAACATTTTTCCTATATGATAGATTGAACAACATGAGTTAGAGGTTTGTAAGTGAACAATTTGTCATGAATAATTAAACAAAAAATGATGTTTGTGGAGGAAAGTTTGCTGATGCTTGAACTTCTAGTCTGATGTTAACTGCTCCAGTAACTGTCTCCTCAGCTTGGTGAGAGCAGTCAATAACAAATAGCGGTGCATATTTCAGAAAGTCACTTCTCTTCAAAAGGGGATAATTCTCCTTACCGTAGTAAGAGTATTGAAATTTAGAATACTGATCATATAGAGAAGCAAACTTTGAATTTGTGAAATCCAAATTCATGTCATGATAGGGATAACATTCACTGTTGAGATAAAGTTTCAGGTTTGTGATATTACAATGATCAAAGAGAGAGCTATCTTTAGCGAGGTAATTTAATCTGTCGATTTGTGCACCAATTATGACAAATCGAGGTTTCTCAAGCTTTGTTGTTGTTGCAACGTTCCAAGTGAAAGCTTTAGTCTGTGGTACTGCAGGTTGAGTATGAAGGTCCATCGTTCGAAAGGCCACGTGTAGAGGCTGATCCGACTTGACGAGTTTAAGTTTCTCCACTCTCTCGGCATCGGAAAGTCGCAGCACTGGCATCCTCCATTCGATCCTGGTTAGTTTAATAACAGTCGGTTCATTGCCCACTATACAATTATTAGAATTTTTCGATCTAATGAGAACAAGTTCAAACTTGCTATTAAGTATGACTTCCCTGTGATCATCGGCAAAACCCAAGAGCATCGAAAGAGGGACGATAGCGTTGAAGATACCATTCGATACGTTCACGATGTCAACATCGTCTCCAGGATGGGTCCATCCTGCGTTCTGCAAACGATTGGAATCCAGAATGTTGAGAGCTGCATAGTTGCGCATGGTTGAAGAAATGCCAGGATTTCTAGTTCTATCAATAGTAGTACCATTCATATCCAATCGAATTTCATCAAACAGAAACGCCATGGCATTGTTGCTCAGCTTTGAAGAAGAGGGTCCTCCTTCAGGCTTAGCAAGAGTTCCCTCTATGTACAAATAACTTCTGCTAGGAAGCGTGTACAAATCTTCAGCTTGGCAAGGTATTCTAATTTCATCATTCGCTTCAAGGGCTGATGTGTTGTAAGGTAAGAATATGTGTTCCTCCTCTTTACTAATCTTATCGTCAAATGCTGGAACTCCCGTCACATCTAAAACATCCATTACAGAACCTTGAAGCCTAACCTCTCGAGGAACTTCCGATTAGATGATGTTAGCAGTTTGCGTGCTGAAGAGCGAGTAGGCTTCATCCTCGAGATAAGCTTTTTATTATAGCAAGATCTCTTAAAATTTAGTCCCATTCCGTCTTATGTGTAGTCTCACGGTAATAGTCTCGTTTCTAAAGTCGAGGGTATCACCGTTCTGATCTACCACTCGAATGTTGAGATGATCAATGAGATTTGTATCAATGATTGGTAGATATATAGGATTGGATGGTTCCTGCGAGATGTGGTAGCCTGGGGGGACAGATGGGAAGAATTCGTAAAGAGAGTGACCGCTTTTGCCGTCGATGAAGGAACCGCTTGCAAGGCTACACTCGATGCGTATTATGCTAACCTTAAAGATGTTCACCAGTTCATCAGACTCTGTCAGAATATGAGGCTCCACCATTCGTCCCCCGGTGAAACCGAGAATAGAACCGATCGACTTCTCTTGAGTAAAATCGATAGCGTAAGGGCATCGAATCTCTGCTTTCATAGTGTTATTGTTGGGGCGTAGAATGAAGTCATCGCCGACCTCCAGCCTTTCCTTGAGTAAACTGTTTATATCATCCAGTTCGTACGTGCCAGGCGGAATCACTATGGTCTCCAGCCTTCCATCGCGAACGAAATGAAAACGGTTATTACTCTGATCAATATTTGGTATCGAGTAAAATGTCTCAAAATTCAAAAGAGCAATCTCATAAACACCATCAGGATCTAGATGGAGTGGCGGATTTAGAAAAGTAGAGAGGCTGGAATCAGAACCGCTCACAGTGATAGTATAACTCATTTTGACCATGCAAACACTGTAGCTAAAGCGTTTTATGAGAGAAACTGCAAGCACAAGTGACCACAAATTACAGAATCGAAATCTTGATACCTTTGTCTGTTATACATGATTCTGACTCCTGCGAGATATGACTCAATCTCCGCCGGAGGCTTCAGGTTGCCGAAACTATCAAAATAAAATGCTAAATTTCCATCCTTGCGTATGGCAACCCAGTGAGTTCCGGGATTATACGAAGTGTCCAAGTTAATGACAATCCTCTCTGTATGTCTAGGTATAGCAGGTAGTTTATCTAGCATGTACACGCCTCTAAAGTTGGGAATACGTAGACGTTTAGCATAGGCTTCAATCTCTGCTCCGCTTAACGCTTTTTCCGGGATATGTACAGGCCTCGCCCCGAGTTTTTTGGACGCAAATAGAGTCCTTTACCCATCCTCTTCTTCTTCTTCAGTTGCCTGCGTCCGTGCTTAAGACCTCTACCTTTTACTGAAGCCTCCATCTGCTGATGGTGACGAATCATCTCGTTCAGCTGCTTATCTGCAGCGCGTTTCTTATTCACAGATGTAGCGATCTGAGCAGCACCCCCGGCCAGGCTACCCGCTGCACCCAAGGCAGCCAGCAGTGGGATTAAGGGTAAAAACCCTCCCCTAGCGGCTGGCGGCAGTGTCCTCTTTTGACGCTTACGCAAACCTGCACCTAAGGCTAGCTTTCCCTTCATGATGGCGGTTACAAATCGAGCAGCAAGCTTTTCGCCCAAAGAAGCGTCAGCGGAATGTGCGCGCTTCCAAGCTTTCTCTATAAGAACCTTATCAGCCGAATGTCTCGAACCGGTGTCCCGATGTGTAGCGTAGGCCAAGTCGTGCTCGCGGCAGGCGGTGTCCAGTCCGTTAAGGGGTTCGACGCCTTGTTGTAAACGCTTTTGTAGTTTTGTTCCAGGACCGCAGAATCTGTACCCTGGCAAATGAGCCTCAAAAGGAAGAGAGTTAATTAATGAATTAATTATTCCAGAACCTTTTTTGCTAGACTTCCGAACTCGTCCAGAGTTCATCGTATACTATGAAATAAAAATCAATAGATATGGCTTATAACCTTAGTTGCAAGATGGAAGTAGTGAAGCAAAAGTGTTCGCTGCCTATACAAGTCCTGGATTTTGACGATGACATCCGCGTCGGAAGACATGGATCTCTCTTCCCGAGCAACGTCAGAGCTCTCATACTGGGAAGCTCCAATGCCGGGAAGACGAACGTACTACTCAATCTGTTAATCCACGAGAATGGTCTAAGGTTTGAAAATCTCTACATTTACTCGAAATCGTTACATCAATCGAAATATCAATATCTGCTCAAAGTACTGAAAACCATACCCGATATAGGAGTATATACTTTTGAGGACGGCGAAAAAGTGCTCCCGACCTCTGACGCTAAGGAAAATTCGATATTTGTATTCGATGATGTCATCAATGAGAAACAGGGCAAGATAGCATCGTATTACAGCATGGGTAGACATCGTAACGTCGATGCAGTATACCTGGCACAGTCATATGCAAAAGTACCCAAACACTTAATTAGGGATAATGCAAATATGATAGTACTCTTCAGACAGGACAATCTCAACTTAAAGCATATATATGATGATTACGTAAATACTGATATGAATTATACAGAATTTAAAGAGCTGTGTAAGCAAGTGTGGGAGAGTAATCAGGGATCGAACACGAGACCTTTCGTTGTTATAGTACCTGAATTTCCTTTGAATGAAGGACGATACCGACACGGTTTTGACGTCTTTATCAGAGTGAATAAATAAGCATCATCATTCATTCCAGCTATGAGTATCGATAGATTCGGATCTAGGAGAATCATACCCTCTAGGGGTGTGCTTAACCGCTATATCATAAGTCGAGATGGCTCGGGAAACTATCAGTTCAGTAAGAAACGATTGTGCAACATCCAGGATCCTGAAGAAGCCGCTGATGCAACGACTAAACACTATGTGGATACGCTTACGGCTGTCATTGAAACTCGGATGCAAACTTTCGCCGAAAAGACTTCATATCAGCACATGGGTGACTTTGAAGCTATGCTTAGGAACCATGTGCAAACCTCACTCGATGCACAATATGAAAACCTAATGCAATTTCTAAGTAAATATGCATTCAAACGTGATGCCGAAAACAATGTTATTCTGGACACGATAAGAATGAAGGTACTACTGCCTCCAATTGACGACGACGATGTTCCAAATAAAAAATACATGCTAGATTATATACATGCAAGAACGCCCATTCAGGATTCGAACGGTAATGTTTCTTTTCAAAAGAAACGAATCAGGGAGGTAGCCGATCCTGTGGACGATAGCGACGCAGCAACCAAAAAATTTGTCAAACAATTTGTTGTAAAGAAACAAAATGAATCACAGCCTGCATTAAACAGAGCTCTATCTTCCATGGTTAATGATATTGCTTCGGCAGTAGACAAAAATATCGAGCCTCTAGTAAATCGTCAGTCCTCCCTGGATAAATACATAACCTCAACAATGGATAGTGTCAGTGTGCTTAAATCGCAAGTGAATGTTATAAATGCTATTTTAGACCAAATGAGGGGACAGCTCATTATTAAACTGCAAACGAAACCATACAGAGGAAGTTCGCAAAGATACACCTTAACATCAGGACTTGAATACTACAAGTCTTCTGTAAATGGAGAGGTGATCGACTGCAGTATGATATCTCCACCCCATCCCTATACGAGATCAGATACGATTTTTTCAATAAACGATGAAATTATTGAAAGTTATCCAGCACCCATTCAGATAGGTGATAAATTAACCTTCACCGCTCCACCCAATCGTACAAAAGATGGGCATATTCTAAGTATTGAGCTGAAAATTTCCTATAAATTGACATCACATATTTAAATATTCATTCAATATAAAGATGGATGCTGAAGGTATCAGACTCAAACAATCCATCGCCCGACACAGTAAGGCAATAAGGGAAAAGTTACGTTCCCTAAAGGGTCTCAAGTTCGAAACTCAACGTATAATGTCCGAGGTGCTACAGCCTGTAACCGATCCTCTAAATAATATAATCAAGAATCAGGAGAAGCAAAATCCTAAAGAAGAAGAAGAAGAAGAAGAAGAAGAAGAAGAAAATGATGATGATTATGACGATGACGATCTCTCAAAGTATTTGCAGAAGGTTCGTACAGCTAGCGCTAGCGATATGGATGCCACCTATGGTGTACGCTATGAAGATGCTGATTATAAGTTAGGTAATAAAAGAATCATATTTGTAGACGACACTATTCAAATAGGAGAAGAGACCTATAAGGCTAGCCCCGGGCTGTACGAGTTGTTATTCAAGCGAGTACCTCGAAGTTCAGCGTATACTGAAGATGATCTGGATACATATTCAGAGATTTTGAAAAAAACTCTAGTTCACAGACAGGGATACAACAGAAGCGGTCGACTGAGGTCGAGCAAGGGATATAAATATAAAAATATAATACGAGGTCTAATTGCTAGTAGGACTGGATCGGGTCTCAAATGGAAGGAACACGTGCCCGATAGGGGTCTGGATTATGTGTACTGGTCTGACCCTAACATTCTGGTCAATAGACTCAAATTACTTATCGCATCGCAGCAGGCTGGAAATTTAAATCATTCATCTGAAATTCAAGAGATCGTCACGGAATTGAAAACCACAAAAGTAATAGCATGATCAGACGAAACATCGCTGGCGAGTTACATTCCCCTGCCAGACGGAGGTTCCTTCGCAGAAAAATAATTAGTAAAGGTGTTAATGACTTATTGCAAATAGATCTTATAGAAATGATTCCATATGCAAAAGAAAATAGGAACTATAAGTACATTCTTATTGCCATTAATTTTTATTCAAAAATGGCTTATGCAAGACCTCTGAAGGACAAGAGTGGGATTAATGTTACAAAAGCAATGAGTAATATATTAGCTCAATTGGATTCGGCACCAAAGAATATCCAATCGGATAATGGCAAAGAATTTTACAATAGACACTTCAGGCAATTAATGGCTAAACATAGAATTAATCATTATAGTACATTCAGCGTCATAAAGGCTGCTGCTGTCGAGCGTTTAATACGAACACTTAAAGGTATGATGCATAGAGAATTTTTGGCTAGAGGTTCTCATAAATGGCTTGATCTCCTACCGGAAATCATAAATACCTACAACAATACTTACCACTCGACGATCAGAATGCGACCTGTCGACGTCAGCAACAATGATCTGCTCCTCACCGTGTATCGTCGTGACAATTTCGGTAAAGAGAAGCGGAATGCCAAGAAATTCAACATCGGAGATTATGTCAGAATATCTAGACATAAGGGCTTACTGGAGAAAGGGTACACACCGAATTGGAGCACTGAAATATTTCGTATTATTAGGATAAGGAATACAATTCCGGTTACTTATGTTCTTCAGGACAGTGATGGAGTGGAAATACAGGGAGGAGTTTATGGTCATGAATTATTAAAAACTCAGTACCCTGATACCTATCTGATTGAAAAAGTCGTGCGCCGACGTGGGAATAAGTTACTTGTTAAGTGGTTAGGTTTTCCTAAAGCTGAGTGGATAGAACACGATGCTGTAGTGTAGCTGCAATAAAAAAAAGCTGTGAAAAAAATGAAGGATTTCGGGATGTGTTTGTATATTTGATCTTTGGGATGAAATAAAAAGAAACGTTATTCAAATAAACCTCAGTTTTATTATTTTTGTTACCCCCCCCCACATTCCCAACCATCATGTTATTTTTATCCATATTCCCATCCACCATCGATCACATCGTGAAATATTAATTACAATCACCATGTATTGATATACATCCCTCAGCCACATAAAAACATTAATCTAATGTATACAAACGAAAGTACTTATAAATGTTTTTTTGAGTATCAAATTCAGACATGTAAGAGCCCCATATTAGGCAGAGACTTTTAACTATGGGGAACACAGCTTCTCAGTGTTCAAAACTGTTTCACTTTTAGCATGGCATCAAATCTTTGCATCAATGGCATCAAATTTTATCCATATTCCCATCCAACATCAATCACATCGTGAAATATTAATTACAATCATCATGTATTGCTATGCATCCCACAGCCACATAAAAAACATTAATCTAAAGTTTTATACTGTTACAAGATATAATGTATATAAACGAAAGTACTTATAAATGTTTTTTTGAGTATAAAATTCTGACATGTAAGAGCCCTTATTAGGCAGAGACTTTTAACTATGGGGAACACGGCTTCTCAGTGTTCAAAACTGTTTTCACTTTTAGCATGGCATCAAATCTTGAAAACATAACTATGACATGCAGCATCCATGCGTTAAATGTGAAAAGAACAGAGAAAATATTTCTTTCTTTATTTTAAATCCACCCTCCCCTCTAGCATCTTTTGTTTGATGCATAAAAAGCTACACTTATTTAAGTTTTTTTACAAAAAATTCAATTTTTCACTGAATGTGCACAATTTTTTTTTACAAATTCACACAGGCTCACACATACAGGTACATTACAATATCTCAGTCATGAGCAGATGAAAAAGGATTTTAATAAAGTTAAATGAAATTGTTTAAGCATGTAACACACATTTATTCCCCTGACTATGTCGGCATCTTTCACTTAAGAGTAAATATTTCCCTCTCTCCCCTCAACATGACAATGTATATTTAAGCTGCACAAAAATTTCAATGGTTATAAACATTTTTTCAAAAATAATCTCCCTTTTAATTTCAATGGTTATAAACATTTTTTCAAAAATAATCCCCCCTTTTTTTACATTAAATATCTTGTTTCTTTTATTTCTTTTTTTAACTTAATACTCTCAGTCATGCTCAGAGGAAAAGGTATTTGTGTCAATTGAATAATGATTCCAAGCTAAAGTGGAATGAGATTGTTTGAGCATATAACGCTTCGTGTCTAAGCCTCTCAGAGCCACTTTATTCATTTCTACCGTGTGAACGTCATGTTTATAACTCCTGAAAGACACTTGTTTAGAGAAATGTGTTGCATTCATGTCGTGCAGGCATGACAAATAATCTTCAAATGTGATTGAGCGCATTCCCATTTTTGAAATTCCTTTTGATTTTTTAACAAGCTGACCGTCATAACGAAAAGCATACAATTTAGACCGTAATCCTGCATATTCAGTCATGACTCTACCGGAGAGTTCATCCTTAAAAAGTCCGGGCACTTTTTTGTTTACCAAAGGTATTGCATATACGTTATCCGACGGGTAATTTGATGTATCAAAATACTGTATGTGAGTTTTGATAAATTCATAGATATCAGTACTTGTTTCAAAAAGAAATGCATCTGTGTCCATATAATTCAAAGTTAAATCATTTAAGTTCTTTTTCAGAACGTTATAATAAAAGTCATACATGATAAATTTGGATAAGTCAAGAATCGCCTGACCGATGTATATAGGCTTACACATATGAATTTCCTCTCTTAATAACTCGATTCCGACAAGATTTTCATCAAAAATTATATAACGTTGAAATGTTTGGCGCGATATGAGCTTTCTCGCCTGTTTCCAGCTCGTAACGAGCTTGAAGTCCTTATAAGAACGGACATTCTCCATAAATTTTCCATAAACACAATTGCTCATTTTTTTCCATAGATTCTGACCAAATTTAGACTTTTCCTCGGCTCGTTTTTTAGCATTTAGATCAATATACTTTTTCAACCAATGTGATTGCTTATAAGCTACCGCTCTATGTATGCATTTCAATTTCAAACCCAACTGTATGCACTGTTGCAGATTGCGGTAATGTATAATGTATTTCTCTTTATCCGACAGTGTAGCTAGCAACTTTTTATGTTTATCATTGGGAGGAATCTCACTCCTCGGACATAGTGGTAGATCGTTATGTGCATCGTGAATTTCTTTAGGATATTCCAGATCGACCTCTAATACATATCCTATTTCAGCGTCTTCCGGTATTTTTAAGAAATCGATCTCGTTAATTTCTACCTCAGTTAACCATTTAAGTTCGCCATAAGGGATATTTTCATGCCCCATCACAGAACCATAAAGCGAATTACAATCTGTATAAAATAAGTATTTAGACGGTAAAGACTCATTATAATTAGTCATATACTTGTTATTTGCCTTGGAGTAACGTTTAGACACTGTACATAATCCCCCCCTTATGCCAGATTCGAAAAATTCCATCATCTCTCTATCGGTAATTAGTGATATTTGAATGCCTGTCGTCTTAAGCATCGCATCGAATGCCAATCCTGGTATGGTATAATATTGACAAGGGTCCAGCTCGTATAAATTTAGACATAACGCTCTGAATTGTTGAAAAATGTCTGCGAGCAATAACGTGTCAGTTTTAAGATATAAATCACTATATTCTCCTAAAGTTTGGATATTGAATGTTCTCCATACTGTTTGAGCGTGCAAGTAATCTTCATGACTTATGTCGTCAAAGAATATTTCATCCGGTAATGCATTTTCATCCAATTTCTCTATACAATCTAGATAAGTGTATGGAAAAATACCCTTCCGCGTCATCAACTCTCGATGTATAGGATTTTTGTATTCTTCATTAATAATTTTAAAGTTCTCGGGGTTTAGCATGTCAGCTAAGCTGCTCAATTTATCATCTAAGAATCTATAACTGTCAAGAAATCTGAAATATATGGTTTTCCCACCTGAGGTATATCTCTTACTGAACGAAAGATAGTTCTCAGATGTCTGCGAGATGCATGTTATAGGCTCTTGATCGTAAGCTAGATTTTTTACAAGAAAATGAGCATCATAATTTGATAGACAATGAAAAATAATTGGAATGAAGTTTGGTAGTTTTCTGTTCAAGTTACAAGAATTGTGAGCTGCCCCTAAATATTTACCCGAAATGTGACAGTGATCTCTGACTTTTGTCACATTAGTCTCAAAGTCATGTTTACATAGGTAACACTGATTTGCATTTTGAAAATTGGTTTCATCCTCATCGGACATATTCAGTTCTTTTTTATGTGAATATACCTCCATGACATCATCGGCAATTACAGTAAGTTCCTTGAAAAAATCTTGAATCGCATTGGGGCCTCTAAAAATTTTGAATTTTGATAAGGAATCATCATAGTCGCATACTAATTTTAGCGATATTGAAATCGCTTCATGTCTCTGCAGCGTTCTTGTCCAACTACTGTCATCAGATGGCTGACATGAGTGAACCTTTTTAAGTATCGATTCGATATCAGCGTAAATGACGAATGGAACCGCTGTACACTTGGAATATGCATTGAATTCAATTTTATCATTTACACCTATTTCAGGCATAGTTAAAACTTGAGATTTCTCGCATTTAAGTTTATGTTTGGCTAAATTTGTCTCATTTGAAAAATTCCTCAAACAGCTTTCACATATACACATCTTACGTTTGCTTTTATTTATCTGTTTAGACAACAGTCGGGATATATCATTTATTAAACAATAGTGTGATTTGCTATCATTGCCTATTCTTAACAGGTTTACATGATGTTTTTTTATTTCTCTGGTATGATAGAGCAAAGTTATTGAATGGTCGTCTAGGCCGTATACTGTAATAGATATATTTTGATTCTGCTTTTCGAATTTTTCAATATCATCAAGAGATACAGGAAATGTTATTCCGCTGAAATCGAATTCTTTAAACATGTTATACTTAGAGTAAGATCTAACTCTATGTTTATTAGTCTTTGCAGGATATTTAGATGCAAGCAGACAATAGCCGAAACATTTGTTATCTTCATTTTTTATATTAGTTACCGCCTTTTTGTTCTTTATGTATTCCGGAAGCTTTGTATAACATCCTGCATTTAAAGGATCATATTGACAGGCATTTAGCACTAACGAGCTTATCTGATATAGAGATTTGGAACTACTTTTTGATTCGAATGTATCGATACTTGAAAGAATAGGTTCTTTAAGTTTACTCTCATACCATTCAGTAGTATCTGTACTCTTTAATATAGCTTCCATTTTGCTATGAAAATTAAATGATTCAATTTTTTCATCATCAGGAGTCTGTATTATATACTGGCATACTAACGTACCACAAAATTTTATTCCCGAAGTGTATCGTGCCAGATTATTCCTAATTTCATTGGTAACTAGAGCCTTACATTCATTCAAAAATAACTCGGGATCTATCATATTCAATGTATTGTTTATCTGACTTGTGTAAATGCGATTTTTAAATGCTGATTCTATAATGTTACATGTCAAATCCTTTTTTCTCTGCTCACTCACCGATTCCATTTTAGATATCTTTGCAGAGGTCCCATCGGTTTCCAAGGATTTTCTCTTCGTTCCAGATATAACAGCAGCCTGCGTAACACTGTCTGAAATAATACAAATCTTATTAGTATATTCCGACCTTACTAGCCGCTATAATCTGAAAAGAAAAGCGTGTTATGCATTAACATGTCTTTTTTTATTTTTAAGCCGGAATATATATGATATGCATGCATTATGACCTTTTTCTAAACACATTTATTATCCTGCCTAACAGGTAAAGAGAAGCGAATTATGCAGTAAAATGTCTTGTTTCTTATGCATGAAATATATAAGGTATGCATGCATTATAACTTTTTAATAATTTTTTATGGTAAGATAAATTTTGTAAAGTTAATATTATACTTCACACATTATATATGCTGTATGTTTTATCAAATACATATAAGAAAAACATTCTAATGTTTTAACAACAATAACATCAACAACAATAATAACCAATATTAATTATAAATCTCAATGGAAAGTTTTTCTACGATTGTGCTCATGACAGACATCAAAATTTAAACATGTTTATATGTAATGTTGATTATGACTTCTATTTTTTCTAACTGTATGTGTTTTTTTAAGTACAAAATTATTGTTTTTTATATACTATGTATTAAGATGATTTATATAAGACTGAATGAAAGCAAGATACTTTTATTTTTTAAAAAAAGTAATAATGCGAAAAAAGATAACGTTACTTTTTAAAAAAACAATAAATAAGTAGATTTATAATTTATGTCTTACCTTGGCAGTCTGATGGTACTGCTGCGACGCTGTGTGAAACTCCTCCGTCTGACTTTACTGAGATGTCTGAAATAATAAAATGCATTATTAGAAATTTTTGAACAATGGTTTTTACAGGTGTTGTATATAAAACTGCTTCTTTTTATAACACATACCTTTGCTTGTAAAAAAGTAATCCTGTGCCTCTTGTATCCCGTGGATAGGGCCTCTTGCCCCATATAGACCAATTGAACACCTCCCTCATTTATTGTCTTCTTCTGAACATCAGTCATATTCTTAAAGCGTTCCGGTAGAAATATTTGGAATTCGTCTAGCTCTAAGACGATTCTGTCTCCATATTTGGTCGCTACTGTTTTCAGTGACTTGATTTGAAATGGCGTATTTTGATCCACTTCCCTCAGCTTTCTTGTTGGAAGAATCTTACATCCTCCCGCCAATTCATTTAATTCTTGCATGAGTTGATCTGTAACATAACGATTTAAAACAAACTCTTTTAGTCTAGAATATATTTATGTACAGTCCAATTTACAGATATTAAGAACATATTTTTGAAGACTTCGAATACTGATATATGTGGTTAAACATGACTCCCGTTCAATGATTGACAAAAAAAATAACTGAAAGTGTTCCATTTATATAGATCAAACTAAGTTGGTAATTTCGATCATAATTGAAACGTTTAAACTTACAAAAAACGAGATAAAGAGTTTCAATTATTAACACTTTTTTTTCACGAAACACATGCATGAATAAGCTAATATAGAAGGGAAACAGAACGTATATGTTTTTTAAAAAAGCACGCTATTATAATATTGAAAAAAGATGATATCCGTACAAAATGATTATACTTCTCAAACACATAACATATTCAAGTACTTACCAGCCATTGCTCGTTCCTTCCGTGTATATCTGCGGTCACAGTTGAATTAGATGTTTCATTTCAGTCGAGGCTTCTTTTATATTATCAGGAAAGACACACACGCAGATCAGATTTACAGGATTTAACAAGTTAAAATCCCCCCACTACCTACGGAATTAGCCTTGACACACTTGAAACTACTCCGCCCATAGTTTAAGAGTCTCTACCTAATATTGCTCTTACATTTCAAAATTTGATACTAAAGTCTAAAGTACTAAGACCAGCGTCTTTATACTCAAAAGTCTTTTCCATATGGAGGCGGGAACTTCCACCCCACCATACAGAAAAAGTTTCTCTATGCGCACGCATATCTATTTCTATTGGATAATTCTTTTTTGTACTTATACACATTACCTTCTTCAAGGTACTTCAGCTAGATTGCAGAGGGGGGGCAACTCACTTTAACTGTAAATCTACTTTTTTTTATAATTTTTTTTAAAGGCGTTCGAAATAGTGGACCCCATTCTCTAAAAAATGCAACGCCTTAATAATTTCCTCATTCCATCGTATAGATAGGAGGATACGCCCTCTATAATGTTCTTCCTTACAGCCGAAAGTTAATTATATACATGAGATTCAAGAGGATACGCCTACAAACTTTCTCAGGAAGAACCATGTCCGGAGGGGAGGTCAACGCACCTTAACTTGAAATGTACCCTTTTTTTCTATTTTGTTTTTTTTAAACATGACTCGAAAGAGTGGACACATTCTCAGCCCATTGTTAGGATCGAGAGATCCGCCCTTCCATAAATGTTTCTCCTTACATCCGAAAGTTAATTATATACATGAGATTTTAGAGGATAACCATGCCCCGTCCTCGACAGAAAGTTATAAAACATCGATGTTTATCATCCTGCTAGCCTTTTTCTCACCGTACAACTTAACATGTATACAAGATAGATAAGAGGAGCTTCATTTAACACTCTGGACATGTCCAGAGAGAAATATACTTGACCTCAAAAACGAAAGTATACACACACCTGCTCATCCTTAGTCAAAATATAAAAGTCATGACATACAAGTATCCGAAAGTTAATTATATACATGAGATTTTAGAGGATAACCATGCCCCGTCCTCGACAGAAAGTTATAAAACATCGATATTTATCATCCTGCTAGCCTTTTTCTCACCGTACAACTTAACATGTATACAAGATAGATAAGAGGAGCTTCATTTAACACTCTGGACATGTCACTCGACCTCAAAACGAAAGTATACACACACCTGCTCATCCTTAGTCAAAATATAAAAGTCACGACATACAATAATAACCATTAGCATTAATTTCCTATAACATCGGGGCGTATCCTGCTCACACACGTACACAACGGTTCACTAAGACCCCTTTCCACCGCGCAACACCACTTCCGCCCCTTACTGAAGCATAGGGTGTTTCAAAAACAACGATACGACTGTTCCAAAATCCGTCAGGGTTTTTGGAACAATTTTTATTCCATTTAAAATGCATTGAACGGTCTTTAAAACAAGCATTCCTGTGCCAGCTCCCGTATTCCCCTACTACTGACAACACGGCGCTGGGGCGGGTTTCTCCGGGACCTCCGGTTTCCCCCGCCATCTCATTCCACCGGTGCTCCATCTTCATCTCATGTATCATCAGTGTCACCACCTGCGGTGCCGTATGTAGTAAAAGCGGGCGTCATACACTACACATCAGGATCAAAATGATGTAGCCAAGTTTCATCAGCAGTGATTAGGTTTGATAGAAACTCCGGATCTTCCTCTAACATCAACTTTAACTGCATGTTACCTCCACTGCAGCGGTATACGATACTGAACATGTCTGAACTTGCCTGTTTCTCACAGGCGGAACCAGGAGTACCAACAATGAAACCACTACGGCGTGTTTGTTTTATATTAAGCTAGCAGAATATAATAAGTTTTGAATTTTATTGCGAAAACTATGATCATTCTTTATTGAACAGCCCTCGTATAAGGGTGACACAGAAGCAGCGTTTAGAAATTTCAAAAAGATATATCTAGATCCTTCAAATCTAACACCTAACCATGGTGTTCCGAACTTTCCTTTGTTTGTTTCTAAAGTATATGCAATATCCGGGTTTTATCAAAAAGCTTTTGGAAACGTTGAGGGGTTTGTTCAAATGTTTGCTGATAACTTAGAGTGTGGTCTTATGACCCCTTAAGGTTTATTTTATGAAATCAAGGGAACGTTAGACAATGAGTAAAAACTTTTGATAACTCTATTCTGGGCTTCATAAAAATTTATACTAATTTATTGTGATATGGGACTCAACGATTTCGGCATGTGTGCATGTAAAAGTTTACACAAATGTGAAATAAAATGGTCAGTATATGCAAACACGTGTTTTCTTTACGAAACCACATTTGTATTAGCATCCGTCAGTTGCATTTTATCTATATTTTTTCCCCGTGAGTCTCTTTTCTACGCTTACCCATAAATTATCAATAGGATTCATTTACCGGATCATGGCAATACTTTCAAGTATTTTTCAGCCAAAAGTGTCATTACTACTTTGGCTTTATGCCAGGATGCACTATCTTGCATAAAAGTACTCTCCATCGGGAAACCATTCCCTTAACTCAGGCAGAACTGGTGTTTCCCGAACTTTTCTGTATTGCTGTTGGTTCACTGTTCCCTTTACTACACTTGAGCTGACAGGTACACACAGTTCCAAAAACGCCTCCTTCATGACAAGGGGGCGGACTTTGCCCTATTTGCCTATTTGATTTCTTTGTTCAGAAACGTAGGCTTTTAAGTTATAAGCACGTTTCCTACAATTATTAGCCTGATTTCTTAGTTTTATAGTGCCTATAAATGCCTATTTCATACGTTTGTGCCTGCTCTGCTTATTAGTGCCTAAAACTGCATTTTTAGCCAATTTCTTCTATTTGTAATTTGTGACAATAGCTTTCGCATTTGTTGATTTCAATGTGAAGTTTTCGGGGAAGAGCAGTTTCTTAGTGCTGCACATTGGATATACAAAAAGGGGTTTATTAAGGAGACACATCTGCGCAAATATACCCAAAACTTACAATACCAAATTTAGTTCCTTTGTCTTAAAGTTAATGCAGACATACTTCAAAAAATAAAGTTTTTTTTTTTTTTTTCTAGTGGCACTACAGAAAACGTTACATGACTATTTAAATAGTCCTATACCTGTATCGTAACTGTTATTACGTAATTAGCCTCAGATTTCTCAGATTCCATATTTTCTACATTTTCCTAACGGGCGCCGGGGTAGCGCGGTGGTTTCGTTCGCGGCTCCCGTTCTAAGGGTCCCGAGTTCGATTCCCGGCTCTGGGGTTGGCGATTTTAAGTCGGCCCTATCCACGCCTTCACCTCTGTCTAGCACACGTGAAGTATCCCCTATGCCCAACGTGGTTCGGAGTCCACGGTAAAAACTGTAGGTCCTCTCACCTCACCGCCATCTTCACTATCACCCTATCATCGGAGGTAATGGACACCGCCCTCTGGGTGCCTCCACCTGAGAAATGGGTCCGGTCATCACTTGGTGGGGTGAGGTTACCCCGAAGGCCAAGGTTGCCATGTGGGGAGTGTTAGTAACTAACTAACTAACATTTTCCTAACTTCAAAATGTTCACAAGATGCAGTTTTCTATTAATCTGTATGAAATTCTTGTAAGGGCAACTGCATATTAAGTTGGCCATTTACATTTGTTGTGTTTTTGTTATTTGTATTGAAAAGGATTATAATGCTTACTTCTTACTGAAAACGCTTAGGGAAATAAAAATTGTTAAATAGGTATCATTATTTTTTTCCTTCGTCGATATGGCGAAGACAAATATTTGACATAGGTACAGGTCATTAATAGATTAAAATGGATGCAGAAACTTGTACCACAAGCATTAATTTTTAAAATTACAATATGCGGGACATTTTGAAAATCGCCTGTAATTTAGACATAAACTGTTAATTCCTCAGAAACTATTGTAACTAGAAAGCTGAAACTTGGTATTATTCCATCCTTGATCGATCACAAAAATAAATGGTATAAATTTGAAACAAATCTAACAAAAGCTTCAGATACTTCAATTTTCACCCTTAAGTCCCCCCCCCCGTAACTCATATTTCTGTTTTTGACATATTTAATTACTTCACACTTTTCCGCACATTATGGTTCTTACTTAGTGAAGTGGATTTATATTGTCACCCGAACGTCGGAACTCCCTATAGAACCGGCCGACAGCAGGGCAAGAGGGAAAGTATTAAGACCACGCCTACCCATTTATCTCGGTCACCAACTGAGGGGATGATTAGGGAAGTGTCACTGGTCGCTGGCCGCCTCTTTCCCCTCCCCCTGCCGTCTGGAACCTTCGCGGTGATTCACTGAAACGAGAGACTTCGAGAAACAGCGATATCCCTATAAAAGGGGGGCTGCAGTTGGCCATTTCAGTTGAGTTCTTGGCGAGCAGCGTGAAGAGTGTCGAGTGAGTGTACGGATGAGAAGACTGTGTAAGTGCATCGGAGGAATGTAGGTAATTGCGAGAGCAAAGCGGAACTGTAACGAACTGGTGAACCGTAATTGTGTGCATTACGTAATTCTGTATAATTGGCAGGTGTTCAACTGTAAGTCAGTGGAAACAAAGAACATTTTTGAGTGGTGTAATTGAACTTTTAATTTCACGAAGCCACAAAGTCACAATATGTATTTTAATTATCCGAAAATATCTGTTATTTTAACTTGCTGTGGAACCATTTTTGAAATTTAGAATAAATGTAGAACTATTACGTCTAGGGAACCGCAAAATAGTATGTGTTTAGCAAATTTGATACAGTATATGTCGCGATGACTGTCATTTTGTTATAGTGGATTTATAGTGCATTCTGGGAGCCATTTTACTAAACTTTACTTTCTAAGTGTTTACTTAGCAAATTTTTAGTGCCTTTTTGCCTGCCTATTTCACATATTTTAGTGCCTTTTTGCCTGCCTATTTCACACATTTTAGTGCCTTTTTGCCTGCCTATTTCACACATTTTAGTGCCTTTTTACCTGCCTATTCCACACATTTTAGTGCCTTTTTACCTGCCTATTCCACACATTTTAGTGCCTTTTGCCCGCATATTTCACAAATTTTAGTGCCTTTTTGCCTGCCTATTTCACACATTTTAGTGCCTTTTTGCCCGCATATTTCACACATTTTAGTGCCTTTTTGCCTGCCTATTTCACACATTTTAGTGCCTTTTTGCCTGCCTATTTCACACATTTTAGTGCCTTTTTACCTGCCTATTCCACACATTTTAGTGCCTTTTGCCCGCATATTTCACAAATTTTAGTGCCTTTTTGCCTGCCTATTTCACACATTTTAGTGCCTTTTTGCCCGCATATTTCACACATTTTAGTGCCTTTTTGCCTGCCTATTTCACACATTTTATTGCCTTCTTACCTGCCTATTTCACACATTTTAGTGCCTTTTTGCCTGCCTATTTCACACATTTTAGTGCCTTTTTGCCTGCATATTTCACACATTTTAGTGCCTTTTTGCCTGCCTATTTCACACATTTTAGTGCCTTTTTGCCTGCCTATCTCACACATTTTAGTGCCTTTTTGCCTGCCTATTTCACACATTTTAGTGCCTTTTTGCCTGCCTATTTCACACATTTTAGTGCCTTTTTGCCTGCCTATTTCACACATTTTAGGGCCTTTTTGCCTGCATATTTCACACATTTTAGAGCCTTTTTGCCTGCCTATTTCACATATTTTAGTGCCTTTTTGCCTGCCTATTTCACACATTTTAGTGCCTTTTTGCCTGCCTATTTCACAAATTTTAGTGCCTTTTGCCCGCATATTTCACACATTTTAGTGCCTTTTTGCCTGCCTATTTCACACATTTTAGTGCGTTTTTGCCTGCATATTTCACACATTTTAGTGCCTTTTTGCCTGCATATTTCACACATTTTAGTGCCTTTTTGCCTGCCTATTTCACACATTTTAGTGCCTTTTTGCCTGCCTATTTCACACATTTTAGTGCCTTTTTGCCTGCCTATTTCACACATTTTAGTGCCTTTTTGCCTGTCTATTTCACACATTTTAGTGCCTTTTTGCCTGCCCATTTCACACATTTTAGTGCCTTTTTGCCTGCCTATTTCACACATTTTAGTGCCTTTTGCCTGCCTATTTCACACACTTTAGTGCCTTTTTGCCTGCCTATTTCACACATTTTAGTGCCTTTTTGCCTGCCTATTTCACACGTTTTAGTGCCTTTTTGCCTGCCTATTTCACATATTTTAGTGCCTTTTGCCTGCCTATTTCACACATTTTAGTGCCTTTTTGCCTGCCTATTTCACACATTTTAGTGCCTTTTTGCCTGCATATTTCACACATTTTAGTGCCTTTTTGCCTGTCTATTTCACACATTTTAGTGCCTTTTTGCCTGCCTATTTCACACATTTTAGTTCCTTTTTGCCCACCTAATTCACAAATTTTTAGTGCCTATATAACCGCTCCCTAATCATGACGAGGTAATATGTGCGTCTCTAATCTCGGTCTCCGAACAGCAGGTGAGCTTCAGTGTATTCATAGGTAGACAGCACCAGTTAGTTTAACTGAAATATTTAACAGAGGTTAATAATGGGCTCTTTGAAGTGAGTTATTGATATTTGAAGCTAAACAATTAAACTCTTTCTGAATCCCTTTATTCGAAATGTTAACTTTTGAATTATATGTGTTATCTACCTTATGACGTATCCAGATTTTACGGTTTAATAATAACTGTTTTCGTAATAATAATAATGATGATGATGATGATAATGATGATGATAATGATGATGATGATGGTGATGATGCTGATGATGATGAGGATGATGATGATGACGACGATGACGATGACTATGACGATGACGATGAGGATGACGATGACGATGACGATGAGGATGACGATGATGATGATGATGATGATGATGATGATGATGACGATGACGATGATGATGATGATAACTAAAAACATAGCTTGCTTTAACCCATTCTTCGCATACCCTGCAAATTGCTTTCTTCAATGATATAATAAAATGTTTTCATATACTAAAATATTTAACAAAATAAAAGAAAATAAGTTGTAGCAAAAGACGCATTACTGGACGTAGGCTTGAGCTCAGCGATGCGTTCCTCGGCCGAGGAGGTGATAATTGGATCGGATGTTCAGAAGCCACGACGTCGTGTAAGTTAGACAGGAGGGTAGTGTGACTCGAGATGAGTTGACGCTCTGCAGTCCCAAAGAGTAGCCAGGGGCTGTAGGGTGTCATTGATAGAGAATGTGGTACAAGTGTCCATTTTCTGGACAGTATGTTTAAGAGAAGGTTGCGAAACAGAAAAGTTTGAATAGCAAAAAAGAAGTATTGAAAGAGCTTATAAAATTGTGTAAAAGGGAAGTCATAGTCGCTACATGGGTTAGTGCCACTTTGTACACCGTGGCCCAGTGTCACATTTCGCGCCTAGTTTGGCCCTCGTCCATTTCTGAATGTATATGTAAACTCCTAAGAGTGACCCTGTAGCTCCGGACCTCCCCGTTAGAATTGCATGTCAGACGTTCTTATATACTACACGAAATGCCAGAATTGCATCCGTGAGAGTTTACTTATTCGACTCTAACAAATTACTGGGTACACAGTTTCACATCAATTTCAAGTGTGACAATTGCAATAACAAGGTGTGAGTAAGGATACAGGAATGCTACTAATAGAACACGTCTTTTTCTCATTTCATTACATATGGACGTTCTTTACTATATGTGGTTCTCAATATCCCATTCTATTATGTGTCTATACACAATATAATGTTGCTGAGAAGTCTGTTTATCAAGTTAGAGGATTTTACATATCGCACAATAGTGATAATAATAATAATAATAATAATAATAATAATAATAATAATAATAATAATAATAATAATAATAATAATAATAATAATAATAATAATAATAATAATAATAATAATAATAATAATAATAATAATAATAATAATAATAATAACAATAGCAATAACAATAATTTCAATAATAATAATAATAATAATAATAATAATAATAATAATAATAATAATAATAATAATAATAATAATAATAATAATAATAATAATAATAATAATAATAATAATAATAATAATAATAATAATAATAATAATAGTAGTAGTAGTAGTAGTAGTAGTAGTAGTAGTAGTAGTAGTAGTAGTAGTAGTAGTAGTAATAACAATCGGCGGATGAAGTTTCATGGTAATAATGAGCCTTGCTAAGCAGTTAACGATAGCGCGTAGTGTAAACAGATATCGCCGGCAAGCAAGATAACTGAGGTGAAGAACTTGCCGCTCAGATAGGGTTTCAGTGTTGGAATATTCTAGAGATATCTCGATTAACGGAGAATGGTTGTTTTTCCTGTTTGCTAGTGACTAGGGTAGTTGTGAAATGAGAGACAGAGTGAGCTGTGTTGTTTTAACGAGAGCTAATGTAATCAGCTGCAAGTGTTTGTTATTGTCCTCGACCTTGGAAGATTGTGTGATGTAATGTTGTTACGTGAGAATTGGACAGTATACTGCTACGGAAATAAAGAAGATTTTTAATTTCTGCAACTCGGCCTTTTAATTGTACGAACCCACAAAGTTACAGTATACTTGTTGACAGGGACATTTGTTGATGTCTCGTTTGGCCTTGTTTAGTACCTGTAAACGTACATTGCTTGCTAAGGTGTATGCTATCCGATATCTGGTAATAAGCATCGGAAGTTTAAGGTTAGTATCACGAAATGTCCTATTGTGAAATTCTTTTGATGGACGCCCTTTTATTACACTTAAGGCATTTTTCTGTTACTGATCGGAAAGGGGCACAAGTTGCAGTTGGAATGCATCTAAAGAAACCATTTAAACGCATTACGTCGTCCAGTTACAGACGAAACCAGAGAAAAAACAGTGTTCCTAATTTTCGTCAAATGCATGAAGTGTGTCAGCTTTGGTCTTGCGCAGTCCTAAAAGTATTGTGGCCATTATTGTCCGTATAACTATACTACATGTACACTGATGCAAATAGATAAGTCTTTAGATGTCTAATTTGGTTGTCTTTACTCAAACACCGCATCTCTTCATCGCAAATTATTCTAAAATCTCGATATTTAAGTTTAATTATGCAAATAATTATTTCTTCCACACTAGCCGTGTATAGGCTAAGGTTTGAATGAGTAGAGCCAGACTGAAAATTTCAATGCCACAACCGGCATTTGAACCACGTATCTCCCGCTCTCCGTGCGGTTATTCAAAACCACCGAGCTACTATGGCCAACATGCCGACATGACATTAAATTCTCCAACTGACTCGTATGTTTCCCGGTAGACCACTAGGAGTTCTCATATGCTATGAGACACGCACCTTTTGTGGCGACTTACTATGCTGTAAGTACTTAAGTCCCAGGCTCCATAGTTAAACCACTGAGCTACTATGACCAACATGCCGACATGACATTAAATTCTCCAACTGACTCGTATGTTTCCCGGTAGACCACTAGGAGTTCTCATATGCTATGAGACACGCACCTTTTGTGGCGACTTACTATGCTGTAAGTACTCAAGTCCCATGCTTCATAGCTAAACCACTGAGCTACTATGACCAACATGCCGACATGATATTAAATTCTCCAACTGACTCGTATGTTTCCCGGTAGACCACTAGGGGTTCTCATATGGTATGAGACACGCACCTTTTGTGGCGACTTACTATGCTGTAAGTACTTAAGTCCCAGGCCTCATAGTTAAACCACTGAGCTACTATGACCAACATGCCGACATGACATTAAATTCTCCAACTGACTCGTATGTTTCCCGGTAGACCACTAGGGGTTCTCATATGGTATGAGACACGCGCCTTTTGTGACGACTTACTATGCTGTAAGTACTTAAGTCCCAGGCTTCATCGTTAAACCACTGAGCTACTATGGCCAACATGCCGACATGACATTAAATTCTCCAACTGACTCGTATGTTTCCCGGTAGACCACTAGGGGTTCTCATATGCTATGAGACATTCACCTTTTGTGACGACTTACTATGCTGTAAGTACTTAAGTCCCAGGCTTCATCGTTAAACCACTTAGCTACTATGGCCAACATGCCGACATGATATTAAATTCTCCAACTGACTCGTATGTTTCCCGGTAGACCACTAGGGGTTCTCATATACTATGGGATACGCACCTTTTGTGGCGACTTACTATGCTGTAAGGGCCCGCCTCGGTAGCGTGGTGGTAGCATGTCTGCCTCACGTTCAAGAGGTCCCGAGTTCGAATCTCGGTCAGGTTGAGTTACCTAGATAAGGTTTCTCCGGGGTTTTCCCTTATCCGAAAAGACAAATGTCGGGTAACTCTTAGCTCCATGGACTCCGGGCTCATTTGAGCATCATTTCACCCATTCCATTTATCGTCCGATATGACTTAAAAGTTAGAGGACTTAAATTACAAAAAAACACTGAGCTACTATGACCAACATGCCGACATGCCATTAAGTTCTCTAACTGACTCGTATGTTTCCCGGTAGACCACTAGGAGTTCTCATATGCTATGAGACACGCACCTTTTGTGTCGACTTATTATGCTGTAAGTACTTAATTCCCAGGCTCCATAGTTAAACCACTATGTCTTTATTTTAGGTAAATTGATGGAAATAATCATTTATTGCACACCAGCTGTGTGTAGACTAAGATCTGGATAATCAAAGCCAGACTGAAGAATTCAAGGCCATAGCAGGTATTTGAACCACGGAGCTCACGCTCCCACCGGTTATTCAGGTAAATTGATGGAAATAATTATTTCTTCCGTCAGGAAATATATGAGTCAGTTGGAGAATTTAATGTCATGTCGGAATATTGGTCATAGTAGCTCGGTTGGTTAGAGCAACAGCACGGAGAGCGGGAGATCCATGGTTCAAATCTCGGCTATGGCATTGAATTAATTATGCATATCATTGATTTGCAGAACATGGATCCTGTAGTATTTTGGGTTGCTTAGATAATTATAAAGCCAATCCTAAACCTTGGTGTGTCACACTTGCCTAAACTCTGCAATATTTTCCACTGCTGTAACGTTTTTACCCGTACCTTACCTGTACATTTGCACGTTATATTGCTGAAACACTGTGTATCACTTGTGAATACAAGGAACAACATTAAATGAAAGGAGAGGATATAAAGCTTGTAAATAAATTGAGGAAGAGAGAGGATGTGAGTTCGATGAGACCTGGAAATGAAGTTTGTTTTACTGAACAGCAGACAGATGTGTTTGAGAAACTTGTGCCACTTTAGTTCTCTGTTTTTGCCACGTCCCCTTATCTTCGAAATTCCAGATGGGAAGCAACCTAAGGTGGAAATGGCCCATCCGCTTTACATGATGTTGCCACTTATATCCACAATCGTACGCTAGAGATCCCTTTGCGAATACTTACTGTGTGTTTTCTGATAAAGTGTGTCTGCGCTGTTATTTATCCGCTGCACCCGACATCTGTTTGCGTATACTTCTCTACGCGCGTTGTAGGTAATCCGGTTTCCGTAAATTTCATTTCGTAGAAGGGGAGAATGGAAAGTGACTTAAGTTTTTTTTTTTCCCCGGCTCCCACACCTTCTTCCACGTTATTTCCTTCTCTTTCTCTCTTCTTTTCTTCCTCTCGCCCCTTTGGCGAGGCAATCAGAAGCAGCAGTGGTAACTTGGTTACTAGAGGGCTCGGACCCGCCGAACATCTGGTTAGTTTACGAGAACTTAGACCCTCCACATATATTTCCCTCATTTCATATTTTTGTGCTCTGCTATTCTGACATATTGCAACAATTGACGGCGTTGTGCACTTTTAACCTAAAAAGCCGCATTGTAATTACCACAATTGAATTAACACAATATATAGTGTAAGTAGATGTTATCAATTACCTAATTTTTTAGTTCCTGCTGTGATTTTCAACTTTTAAATTGACGTTCTTTAGATTTATATGGACTGTGCCCTTGCATTTCTTCTCAGAAAGAGTAAATACAGTGATACAGGGAATAAAAAAATTGAGTCAAATATTTTACAGAACACAGGACCCCTCAATATTGTGACTGTGGGTTCGTAGAATTAAAAGTCAAGTTGCAGAAATTCAAAATATTGGATAGTCCATATTAAAAATGCAATGCCATGGCCGGGATTTGAACCACGGATCTTCTGGTTCGGTCCGGTCGCTCTAACCCATTAAGCTACCATGGCCAATGTGCCATCCTGACATTAAATTCTCCATTTGACTCGGTAAAACACTCATATTCACTCTGTCCATCAGAAATCTTAGCCTATATACGGCTAGTGTGGAGAAATGATTAATTTCCATCATTTAACTAAAATTCAAAATGTTCCTTATTTCCGTAGAAATACACTTTGGTCAGCCCTTGTAGTAGCACAATTACGTAACATACACAAATAAAGCCTCCAAGGTCGTCTGCCGCTCCCACAAACAAAAGAGTTCACTTTCAAAGGCCAGCTGCACGCCGACGATTCTCAGTTACAATTCGACTCTCTCATTACGACTCTCACTGACAAACTACCCACGGCTTCTCTTTTATACCATCATTCATGTTTCGGGAATGAACGAGAAGGCACTAGAATCTTCTAGTTATCTAACTTTATCTGCTTCGACAAGCCTTTTATCTCCGCGCCATTTTATCTGCTTCGGCAAGCTCTTTGTGTGCGTCGGCCGCGCTATCGTGATAACGGGTTCGCGACAGTATGAAGGCAAGCCGGCAAGAGACACAGATTTTGTTTTTCTTGGTGAAGTTGAAGCTCATGTCGAGTTCAGTTTAGTGATACTGGGAGACGAAGTTGGTCACAGTATTACTGTACGAGAGAGGCATTTTCCTTCTGTTATACATGAATCCTTGTCTTCATCATCTTAAGCAGAAGACACACAACCATTATTTCCAAACAAAGATAGCACAGGCGATATATGTTGGCATAAAACATATTGATCTCTGCATTTCCTGTTGTTATAACAAAGTATTTATACATCGAATCTCGAAGCTAGCTAGTTATCGACTAGCTCACTGGTTCTCTAACTGTTGCATTTCCCTCAACAATAACAAGACAGAGGACAAAATCTTCTCTTTACGTCCTTACAGGGATTCCCCTTCACTACAGCTGCTCTCATGGTTACCTAACAGTGGGCCAGTGAAATGTCTTGGGGTGCTATTGGACACTCGACTTACTTGGAACGCCCACATCTGTTGGTCTGTTACACTTGCGTCTGCATAGCTGTCAAAAATGTACCCTTTACTAAACAGGCACATCTCACTTGGTTATGTATCCTCCCTTCTTTTTTAAACATCTCTAGTCCATCTCGTTTTTACCTATGGAGCTCCAGTCTGGGGTGGCACCAGCAAGACTTCACGGCTCTCAAAACTGTACCCTTTACTAAACAAGCGCATCTCACTTGGTTATGTATCCTCCCTTCTTCTTTAAACATCTCTAGTCCGTCCCGTTTTTACCTATGCAGCTCCAGTCTGGGGTGGCACCAGCAAGACTTCACGGCTCTCAAAACTGTACCCTTTACTAAACAAGCGCATCTCACTTGGTTATGTATCCTCCCTTCTTCTTTAAACATCTCTAGTCCGTCCCGTTTTTACTTATGCAGCTCCAGTATGGGGTGGCACCAGCAAGACTTCACGGCTCTCAAAACTGTACCCTTTACTAAACAGTGACATCTCACTTGGTTATGTATCCTCCCTTCTTATTTAAACATCTCTAGTCCATCCCGTTTTTACCTATGCAGCTCCAGTCTGGGGTGGCACCAGCAAGACTGCACGGCTCTCAAAACTGTACCCTTTACTAAACAGTGACATCTCACTTGGTTATGTATCCTCCCTTCTTCTTTACTCACCTCTAGTCCATCCCGTTTTTACCTATGCAGCTCCAGTCTGGGGTGGCACCAGCAAGACTGCATGGCTCTCAAAACTGTACCCTTTACTCACCAGTGGCATCTCACTTGGTTATGTATCCTCCCTTCTTCTTTACTCACCTCTAGTCCATCCCGTTTTTACCTATGCAGCTCCAGTCTGGGGTGGCACCAGCAAGACTGCACGGCTCTCAAAACTGTACCCTTTACTCACCAGTGGCATCTCACTTGGTTATGTATCCTCCCTTCTTCTTCACTCACCTCTAGTCCATCCCGTTTTTACCTATGCAGCTCCAGTCTAGGGTGGCACCAGCAAGACTACACGGCTCTCAAAACTGTACCCTTTACTCAACAAGCGGATCTCACTTGGTTATGTATCCTCCCTTCTTCTTTACACATCTCTAGTCCATCCCGTTTTTACCTATGCAGCTCCAGTCTAGGGTGGCACCAGCAAGACTGCACGGCTCTCAAAACTGTACCCTTTACTCAACAAGCGCATCTCACTTGGTTATGTATCCTCCCTTCTTCATTACTCATCTCTAGTCCATCCCGTTTTTACCAATGCAGCTCCAGTCTGGGGTGGCACCAGCAAGACTGCAGGTACTACAAAACAGACTCCTATAAATGCTCCATGGTTCGTCAGAAACTAACAATTGCACCACGAGTTTGGTCTTCTACCCGTTCACCAGTACATCCGCCGGCTGGCACGATCTTTCTTTTACCATCTTCAGGAAGTCCCTGGAGCTGTTACCTACAATCACGGCACTCACTCTTGTCAACCACCTCGCCTCAAGCGCCGACTGCCACAAGATCTCTTCCTGAGTGATATCTCCAGTACAGACGGACCAGACGAATGATAACTATCAGACTTAGAGGCCTCAAATTGTGTTAGAGTGATCCTGCAATATTTAGGTAGAGAAGCCGTTCACCCCTACCTCAATTGCGTTTGTGTTGTGTTACTATTGTTCTCTATAACAAACAGCTGTAAAGCATACGTGGTGATCGATGGATAATAAATTTAAAAACAGAAGGATCTTGATGCTAAAGCTTAGGGGACTTAATTGGCTCTGTAATACTAAATAGCTTTGGATATTAGCAGTACAAGTGTCGAGAACCAAATCATGTGGAAAGTAAAATACAATTCTTTCTCAATACTCTTTAAAATTTAAATAGAAGGCTTTGTATATTGAATAAAACAAATGTAAACAAATCTTCATAAGTACAAACAGTAGTAATTTTAATGCATTTGGTCCGTTTAATACAGAACGATTCCTTATACATTGTATATGTTTTTTAAAGAAAACTAACTTCGTATGCTTTTCCAGTTTACAAAACTCATGTTTTCTATGATTTGCGTAGATTCCATCCCATTGTTGATGCACATTATGAATCTTTAATACTATGAACTATGAATAAGTGTTATGGGATTCAGCATTTTACATGACTTCAGCAAAACGAATTTTTTTGTTTCCTGAAAACTCCAAATCCGGATGCTTTTATACCAAGAAAGTAATGGAAGTGAAAGGGAGTCTAGAACAGTAAACTAACATAAGACGGTCTGCTATACCGTTCGCAAAAGTTAAAGTCATATGAACGCTGGCCAATGCTCAAGCGTAGTACGTGTACCTTTTTTGTGTATAATTTAAGTCCTCCAACGTTAAGTCATATAGGACGATGAATGAAATTGATGAAATGATGCTCAAATTAATCCGGGATATAAGGAAGCGGGATACCGAGGCGGGCGCTACATATACCGGCAGAGGTTCAGTGTACATAAGAGCAGTTTTACCCGACAGCAAAGGTTTTGGCTATTCTTCCCGTAATTAAACAACACATTAAATATTCGTAAAACATTACAATCTTACCTTGACACACGTCACAGCAGTGGAACGGCAAGCACGGTTTCCAATCCAGTAAGTCACTTTCCGACTTTGTGGATCTTTCCCGGAGATTGAAACACAGGCACGCTCCCTTTTTCTAAAGATGAAGCTACTTCACTACAAATTCGTGACACTGTGTGTACACTACCTACACCACGAGGTTACAGAGTTATTTGCTGAGATTTTGAAAGATCTACAGTTGTCTTATATCCTGGATTGGAGAGCTTTCGTAAAAACGTATTATTCACATTAAATACAATTTTTCTTCCCTGAGAATGAATCACTTCACGTTTGTTGATCTAAATATCACTTTTCCCAGCTTCAAGGGACCTGTTCACCCACTCTGATCACAAACACTGTAAAAAAGATATGTGTATATTAATTTAATGTAATGTTTACAATAGTTCAACTCGAGTTCGACACACGACTTAACGATGCTATTCACTTCAACAAAACAACACCTCTATACTGAAAACGAAATGAAAATCAACTCTTTCAAATTTCTGACTTCTGTTGTCATAGCAGGTGCATTATCTATTTATGCTTGAGATTTTTTGAGAAAAGAATGTGTTGTTTTTCAGGCTTATCTCTGTTGCATTGATAGATGTTTGGTTAACCATAACCATGTGAAGATAAAACGTACATCGCTCGTGTTCTAAGTATCGTAGAGACAGGATTTTTGTACAGTCATGATTAGAAAGTAAAATTCATTCTTTTTATCAGATTGGCATCTGTAATTTTCTAATATTTATCCGTAACATTTAACCATAACCATGTGAAAGATAAAACGTACATCGCTCGTGTTCTAAGTATCGTAGAGACAGGACTTTTGTACAGTCATGATTAGAAAGTAAAATTCATTCTTTTTATTAGATTGGCATCTGTAATTTTCTAATATTTATCCGTAACATTTAACCATAACCATGTGAAAGATAAAACGTACATCGCTCGTGTTCTAAGTATCGTAGAGACAGGATTTTTGTACAGTCATGATTAGAAAGTAAAATTCATTCTTTTTATTAGATTGGCATCTGTAATTTTCTAATATTTATCCGTAACATTTAACCATAACCATGTGAAAGATAAAACGTACATCGCTCGTGTTCTAAGATTCGTAGAGACAGGATTTTTGTACAGTCATGATCAGAAAGTAAAATTCATTCTTTTTATTAGATTGGCATCTGTAATTTTCTAATATTTATCCGTAACATTTAATCATAACCATGTGGAAGATAAAACGTACATCGTTCGTGTTCTAAGTATCGTAGAGACAGGATTTTTGTACAGTCATGATCAGAAAGTAAAATTCTTTCTTATTATTGGCATCTGTCATTTTTTAAAAATTTATTCAAGCGTAATTAATTAATACAATGTTCTCAGTTCAGGTGCGGGAGATGCGTGTACCACATTCGGCAGCGCTGGTAGGAGGAGCAAGCTTAGGAGTGGCTGGAGCCTGAAGTACGGCCTGCCTCTATATACCTTTAGCTTTTGCGAAGATTATAGTCGCATGGGTTCTTCGCCTAGCTTGAGGGTTTCACTCGCCGGTACTCCGCTACTTCTCCTGAAGACCATCTGCACCATCTTGTTTTTATTTATTGCGTACTCGTTTTGAGATGCCTGTCTTTGTACTGCGTTTATGTCGTCCAGGATTGCCTCTTTGCGGATCCGATGGTCATGTCGTCTGCGTACATTATCAGAGTGATTCCTTTCATTGCCTCCCCAGTGTCCGCTGTCATTATATTAAATATGCCTCCATAGGCCTTTAACTTTTGCTAAATTCATAGTATCAACAAATCTTAGACGCCACGTAGTTGATAAGGGCTGCCACCACAAGGCACTCATAACGGAAATATCTCATCTTGTCTGAGAAGTATTTGTTTGTCAAATGGAGTTTATATCGCTTAACTACCAATCCCTATCGCCAGCACCAAAAACTAAAAATATCTGTTTTCATAATTCCTCCACCTTGCTTCAAGTGAACATATTAACATGAAAACAGGCTTGTGTTGAAAATGAAAGGTCGATTTGGGGAAATAATATCTGGTCCACAGTTCAGTCACATATAGCACAGAACGTTCCATTCATTCTTGAAGAAGAACACAATTCTTAAATAAAATGATCTGCAGATCATCACAGTAGGATAACCAGATATAAAATTTTAAGATTACTGTAGAAAACCGAATGTAGTTGACTGAAGCTGGGCAAATCAAATCACCTAACCTTAATAAACAATAAAAAATTAGATTGTAAATACTTGAGCAGAAAACAAAAAGGTATTTACGGGTGTGACATAGAAATTAAATGTTTGGTAAGACGGACGTGATTAAGCGAAATGGGAAGGGTGGATAACAAATGGCTAACTATTTGAAGTGGAATTATGAAAGATTACATCAAATATGAATAACAAAATAGAGTAACGAGATGGAGTTAAAAGAAGACCAGAAATAAAACAATAAAATGAAAGTAAAAGAAAAGAAACAGCAGAGAAAGGCAAGAATAAGTTATCTATGCCAGAAGCCGCAAGGGTTTGAAAAGTTAGCGAATCTCCAAAGTTTCGATTCGAGAGTAAAATTCAATTACGTAGCATTCCTCCACAGGACCCAAAATGGGGAATAGCAATCTCGCTTGGCGGAAACACATGGGCTTTATCTGCCAATGTAAATAAGTTGTGCTTGCTTGAGCTATTTTCCTATCCCACGTTCACTTTCTTAGAGTTTCACACTAAAGATGGATGTCCGAACTACATCAAAAGTAAGGCAGTCAAATGTAGCGAAGGAAACATGTTTCACGAAATAAATTCTTGGATAATTAAAAAATATAGTAAAGAGACAATGTATAAGCGTTACTCAGATAGAGCAAAGTAAGGTGATATTAACAATAACTCACTCTTGCTAGAGTTTAAACAGCACTAACGTCCAATAACTACTTTCATCTGTTCAACTTACCAACAAACAAAATCCTGTACTTTGCTCCACTTACAAAATTGCAGAAAGCCCACGTATATTTGAAACAAAA
This sequence comes from Mantis religiosa, assembly GCA_030765055.1. Classification (NCBI taxonomy): domain Eukaryota; kingdom Metazoa; phylum Arthropoda; class Insecta; order Mantodea; family Mantidae; genus Mantis; species Mantis religiosa. Next base: position 19,892,544 of record CM060948.1, read on the forward strand.
CGACATTCAGATATAAATGATATCTGATATTTATTTGTGCAGTTTCCATTACATTTTCACTACAATGACTTTGATATTGTCGCAAAGTGGTTATCTACGATAGCGCGGCTAGGGTACACAAAGAGCCGGCAAATAGAGATAGCTGAGATAAAGAACTTGCCGGCATAGATTAAGTTACGCTTCTGGAAGGTGATAGAATATACGGTTTCTTTGTTATTCCGGAAATATCTCGAATTTATGAATGAGATATATAAGGTATTGTGACACGCCAGCGGACAGTTGTAAAACGAGAGTGAGTCGCGAGAGGTAAGCAGAGCACAGCTGAGTGTTGTAACGAGAGCTGATGTTGTAATCAGAACGCTGTTTATTATTGTCATCGACCTTGGAAGATGTGTTATATATGTGATGTAATGTTGTTACGTGAGAATTGAACACTGTATTTCTACGGAAATAAAGAAAAAATGTGTAGTGTTTAACGCCCGCTTTACTACATACGGCACCGCAGGCGGTCGGAAATAAAGAACATTCGGAATTTCGGCAAATTGGAGTTTTAACTCTACTAACCCACAAAATCACTATATCTAACAATCGCTATTATACTTCCTGTACAAATACATGAAATTGTTGACCTAAGATTTACTCGCTGACTCAGGTCCCCTGGCTATAAGCCTTTGGTTTTCCTGAGCAGCTTGGTGTCATTTCTTCTTCACCTTCGCTTCTTTTATGCTAATCTACTTTTCTCTTATCCTATATAAAAAATCCCCTGTACATCTACTTTTCTTTTCACTCATCCCCGTTAACGTGTGTAATGCCACTACGTCTTTGCTCACACTGTCCCATTTCTTATCCCATATTTTTCTCCCACACCTTGTTAACTCCTTACATTCTATCAGGTAATGAACAATGTTCTCTTCATCTCTACAAAATTCACATATTCCTACCTCATTACTTCTCAACCCTTTTAGATATATTATTCCTACTCTCATCCACGCTACGTCTTCTCTTCCAGTTTTGTCACATTGATCTATATATTTTCCCTACCCCATTCTGTCTGTAATTGCTTATAAAATTTCAAAGATTTCTTTTTTTCTATACTTTCCCATATCTCTTGCCTATCTATGTCTTGTAGTCTAGTTCTCATTTCCTTACAAAAACCGCTATGATTTGTCTCCTCTGCTCTCCATAGATCTCCCATGCCTATCTTTGATACCGTTCTTTCCAATTTCGACCATCAACTGTGTGTGTGTTCTAAATGCTTTTCCATTCAGATATAAAAATAAAAATTATATACTTTAACAATTGTATACTTTTATGCTTTTCATCCTTTAAAACCCCATAAACTATGATTTGTCAAAATAAATTCTTTACTTTAAATACTTTAAGTAATTATTTTTTCATCTTTCCTTTTACATCAAATGAAAATACAAAATCAAGATTACAATTATAAAATCCATACTGGAAAACGCCATATATTCCTAAATCCTGAAAATCCTACCATATTGCTTGCCATTGAATAATAATTTGTTCCCCATACACCTAACTCTAGGTTTTCGTGTATTAGAGGTCCTCTACTCCTTTTCACACATTTTACCAATGCATCTGCCCTACTCTACATTTTTCTCGTAATTGTTCTTAGCCATCTCTATTTCTTTCCCTAAATAATTCCCTTTATTTCTCCTGTTCTTTTTCCCTTTTAATGACAGAATTTTTCTAATTGCTACTCCCCCCCCCCCAAATTGTCCCATTTACGTAGCCAAGCCTGCTCTCTCCATATCTTTGTTTGACAATATAATATACAATGGAAATTTGCATTCTCTTCTCCACACAATGAACATTTATCTAGCTCCCTCTTATGACCTATTCATTTCAAGTTTCTCACTCCTGTTCTCGCCCAAGCAAAACCTTCTCACCCTAACTTATTTCATATGTCTATATACACTGCCCTTCCCCAGGTTGTTTTTATTTCTCTATATAATCTCAGTGAGCATTTGTCACTTGTGTTTCTTTACTTACAAATACAGTTGAAACTCGCTTATACGTTATTCACTTCAACATTTTTCGCACATATACGCTAAGTTTTTAGGGACCAATCGTTCTCCATTAAAATTTTGTCCAATTATACGTTTTCTGGGCAATGCGTTATTTTTTCTGATAGAATCAACATGAAAAATGCAATGTCATGGCCTATATATGGCTAGTATGAAGAAATGATTAATTTCCATCAATTAACTAAAATAATAAGAGTAAAATGATGAAGCCTGGGACTCCAGTACTTATGATAGTAAGTCGCCACAAACGGTGTATCTCGGATGCGAGAGCCCCTAGTGGTCTACCGGGGAAATATACCAGTCAAATGGAGAATTTAGTGTAATGACGGCGAGTTGGCTACGGTAGCTCAATGGGTTAGAGCGACATGACCGAAAGCAGGAGATCCGTGGTTCAAAGCACGGCCATGGCATTGAATTTTTTCATGTTGACTCTATCTGTCAAAAACCTTAGCCTATATACGAAGAAATGATTAATTTCCATCGGTTACTTCTCTGCTTCATATCGAGTACTGCTAGTATGCCGCTTTCGTTGTGATTTATCATTTCATTGTCGTCAATTCGTTCAAAGAGTCACTTATCTATTTCAAGTGGAGCTTCGAGTTACAAAGAAACATGTGTGAATATCAACCAACAGGGAAGAAAACAAGGACAGCTTTCTCATGTCTAAATGTTGATTTAATATGTGAGAAACACGTTCTTTTGACATGTTCATAGCCTCTGCTATCTCTCTTACTTTAATTCGGCGGTCGTGTAACACCCTTTTGTGAATTTTGGCGATGTTTTTGTCCGTGGTTACTGATTTTGGACGTCCCGAACGCTCATCGTCTCCCAAGCTCTTACGTCCACGTTTAAATTCAGCTGCCCAAAATGTCACTATGGTAAATGATGGTTCAGAGTCCCCATACACAGAATCCAACTCATCTTTGATTTGCGTAGGCGTATTGCCTTTCAAAAAAATATTTAATGATGGTTCGATACTCGATTTCGTCCATTTTCATAAAAACACTCACATAAACTCACTCAAACGACTGTTACCTAACAACGGATCGTCCAAAATGACTGAAACGTTGGTGAGTAACTGTCAACAGATGAACAATGAAATTCACTAGCTTTTTTTATTTACGAATGCTGGCATCTTCAAGTTGAGGTAGATCACCCTCGTATGCTGTGAGAAAAAGCAATGAAATATTTTTTGGTTAGAAAAGGAGATATTTTGAGAAGTAACAATAAACAACAAGAGTACTCAGTTTCAAATACAAACTATATCACGTTGCTCGAATACAGATGAGTACAGGAATTTTAGTAATGCAAAGATGTCCTTAATGGATATCTTAAAAGCATTCCAGTATTACCCTTTTGAAGCTGCTAAAAGAGGAAGTGGAAACACACGGGCGTAGTTTGCATGTTAAAGCAAAAACGTCTGTACTCTCGAATTTAGGTTCGCTGTTACCAAATATTTTAACGCCATAGTGTCATAAATGTACTACTTTTAAATCTATTCTCGTTTCCTCCAATGACAAATGACAAAGGCTTGTAATAGTTTCCGCTAAGGGTTAAAAGTTTCACATTTACAACCTTCATACTAATTTATTGAAATGTATTGAACTATTGAAAATGGTTCACAGTAAATCCATTATGTCTTTCAAGTAAGGCAGCACAGAGGAATCAATGAAATGTGTAATATATTTCATAAAGTATTCGTTTTAGAGTAAAACATTTTAGAACTGATTAAAAAATTTTACGGGGGTGAGTCAAATGAAAACTTTAAACAAATGTTTAAATATTATTTACTGTGCAGAAGTGGTACAAAGCTGTATCAGTTTCAACATAATCTCCCCCACGCTCAATACAAGTCCTCCAGCACTAACAAAATGCATAAATGCCTTTAGAAAAAAAATTATTTTGATAGTCCGCACAACCACTCATGCACCGTGTGGCGTACCTCTTCATCGGGACGGAACTTCTTTCCTCCCATTGTGTCTTTGAGTGGTCCAAACATATGGAAATCACTTGCGGTAAGGGCTGATGAGTATGGTGATGAGGAAGACACTCAAAATGCAGGTCTGTGATTGTTGCATTGTTGTACGGGCAGTGTGGGGCCTTGCATTGTCATGTTTCAAAAGGACACCTCCTGACAGTAATCTACGTCACTTTGATTTGATTGCAGGCCACATATGATTAATTTGGGATATCTGTGTGTGATGTACTGGTGACAGTGGTCCCTCTAGGCACGCAATGTTCCAAAATGGCGCCTTTTTCGTTCCAAAAGAGAGTCAGAATAACCTTCCCTGCTGATGGTTCTGTTCGAAACTTCTTTGGTTTGGGTGATGAGGGATGGCGCCATTCCTTGCTCGCTCAATTCGTATCCTGTTGGTGGAAGTGAATCCAGGTTTCGTCCCCAGTAACGATTCTTGCAAGGAAGCCATCACCTTCCGGTTCAAAACGCCGAAGAAGTTCTTCACAAGCATCAACACGTCGTTCTCTCATTTCAGGAGTCAGTTGCCACGGCACCCATCTTGCAGACACTTTGTGAACTGGAGTACATAATGCACAATGTGGTGTACTGACCCATGACTAATCTGTAAACATGCTGCAATGTCATTCAGTGTCACTCGGCGGTTTTCCTTCACTGTGGCTTCAACTGCAATGTTAACTCGTTGTGCCTGACCTGGACGTGGAGCATCTTCCACTGAAGTTACACCATTTGCGAACTTCCTACTTCATTCGTAGACTTGCTGCTGTGACAAACATGCATCACCGTACTGAACCTTCAATCGTCGATGAATTTCAATAGGCTTCACACCTTCACTACGTCAAAACCGATTAACAGAACGCCGTTCTTCCCTGGTGCAAGTCGCAAGTGGGGCGGCTATATTTAAACTGATACTGCGACGCTATGTGTGCATCGGCACTATGCTGCCACCTACAGGCCATTCTGCACTCTGTTTGTAGCACGCTTACCAACTTACAGGATAACAGCGCGAAATTTCGATTTGTTATTACAAATTTAAGGTTTTCATTTGATTCACTCTCGAAGTATAGCGAGATTTAATGTGATATTTTTAATAAGGAAGCAGCTCTAACGCAGAAAACATATTAAACATTTTTAAATTTACCAGTTCTAAGTCTTGAAGATATTGCTTTTTCTACCTGCCATCCAAGAATGAAGTTGGAAGTTTAATTCGCAAGTTCTATGTCTGATTATAACTAGGTTGAGCTTTACAAAGCACAACATAAAATAATGCTACAATATTTCGAATCTTGTTACTTAAAATTAAAAGTACTACTTCACAACCAAAGGCCATGGACAGTATTGAAGCATACCTAACTAACCGAGAAAACTCAATATCTTCATATTCAGTGCGATTCATATAAACCTGAACCATTTTAACAGGCAATAATAGGACACACGTGTAACTTTAAGAGAATATAATACATAATTGGGAGATTACATTACACTATTTACATCTCAGAGAAAATGTTGGAAGTGTCCTCCACCAGCATCTATACATGTTTGTACTCGTCTCACCGTAATCTCTGAAGTTTTACGAAGAGTATCCTCGCCAATGTTACTTATTTTGGTTCGAATGGCTTCCTTGAGAACATCAATTGTCCGTGGCCTATTCCTGTACACTCTGTTTTTAGATATCTCCACAAGAAATAAATCCAGTGAGGTTAGGTTAGGGCATCTGTGGGGCCACAGACCTTTTGAGATTATTCGATTATCAAAGAAACTGGTTACACGTTCCATAGTGTCATTAGATGTATGACACGTTGCTCCATCTTGCTGGAAATAACCTTCTCTCAATTCAATATCATCCAGCTGCTCCACTAATGTACTGAAGATATCCATATAAACTTCAGTGTCTACAGTCGTATCAAAGAAATGCCAACAATGGTCAGTGTTGTCAGTTCTCCCAGAGCCACTGAGATTATTAAAACAAATTCCTACATTCTACCAGCTTCCAAAGGGAAATTGTGGCCTATTGAAATATTTGAGGTGTATATGGATCGCACTTTATATGTATATACATACATATATAAGTATACACACACATTAATATATAATCATAAGTAAATAAGCATTAGAAATCTGGGAATTACAATATTTATTATATCTCTACAATAAACTTGTTTATATCATTCAGTGGGGTTACGGACGAAACAATGAACTTATTTGTGTATAAAAGTGTCATTCAGATACTACTTTCTGTAAAAATGCACAATTCACGACCAAATTCTCCAACCGGGGAAATATATGAGTCAATTGGAGAATTTAATGTCATGACGGCAAGTTGGCTATGGTAGCTCAGTGAGTAAGAGCGACTGGACGGCAACCAGAAGATCCGTGGTTCAAATCGCGACCATGGCATTGGATTTTTCAGTAAGCTAGCATCAATATTCTAGACGATTAGATATTTATATCAGTATATTTGTTTCTTTGCCGGTTCAACAGACGCGTTGGCCACTCTTCCTGAGGGTTGCTGAGAAGTTTCGGTGGTACGCCAAGTGACAATCTCTCCATGGGCTTCGTCCTTTGTCGGTCTGTAGTTTCTCTTCTTCTCATCGCCTGTCGGGTCATGGTGGGTCGAGATAACCCCCACCCCGTCCACGCCTACTTAAAGAAATTATATAACAGCATTGTTTTACTGTTGTGTTGTAAGAACGGAACATTTATCTACAGTTATAAGTGTTTAATACATAGACAGACAGAGTCAACGTGAAAAATTCAATGCCACGACCGGGATCTACTGGTTTCCGTCCAGTCACTCTAACCCATTGATCTACCATGGCCAACTTGCCATCATGACATTAAATTTTCCATTTGACTCCTATTTCCCCGGTAGACCACTAGGAGCTCTAGTAAGTCGCCACAAACGGTGTATCTCGAATGCGAGAACCCCTAGTGGTTTAGCGGGGAAATATGAGTCAAATGGAAAATTTAATGTCATGATGGCAAGTTGGCCAAGGTAGCTCAATGGGTTAGAGTGACTGGGCGGAAACGAAGAGACCTGTGGTTCAAATCCCGGCCATGTCATTAAACTTTCCATGTTGACTCTATCAGAAGCCTTAGCTTATATACGGCTAGTATGAAGAAATGATTAATTTCCATTAATTAACTAAAATAATAAGTGTGCTATTATTTGTTCGGCTGATATAACTAGCGTTAACAGCTTTGCCTTTTATAATGAAAAAACTTCATAAAAGTGGAAGACACCGATGACATTCCTTAAACCGGAAACGAGCCTCCGTTGCTAATTATTATACCATTACTTTTCACTTGTAAATTTAAATACTTACAGATTTTTCTCCTGCTATTTTTCCTTCGAATTCCGTTCAAGGACAATGTGTACTTCCTGTTGGATACAGTTGTTATGAAGCGTGGTATCTCGTGCCACAGTTTACAAACCTTAGCATTCAGTATGTAAATTCGTATAGGGCATGCGAAGGTGCCAATCTTGTATTACATTGACTTGTAAAACCTATCTACCCTCTACGTCGGCTTTACCGTGCTGTGAATGCATATTGGCTTTTCTACTGCCTCAGAGCAGAAATCGTCCAACTGGGTGCATCTACAGTTTGATTAAACTTGATGCACACAATTTCTTAGCATTACAAAAAGAATTCATTTATGGGTTAATTGCCTCGTAACTGGTGTAACATTCGCAGAAAGCACAGTATGTTGGATATATTAAACAACAAGCGTAATAACTGCCTTAGCGTATGTGCCAGGATACTAACATCTTTTCTCTCTATTTCCCCTCTCTATATCTCTCCCTTATTTTCTGTGTGTAGCTTAGATGTAACTGTTGCATTTTGCCAAGAGGGTCCCAGGTTACTGGGAGGTGTGAGTTAAGGAGGCTTTGGTCATTTCCTCCGAGAGGAGCACGCTTCATCGTGATGCTGGATATCAGTTCAGCTCCTCTTGGAAACTGGCCTTAAAATAGAAATCCGTCGACTTAAGAAGCACATATCTATACGGCTTGATCATCAAGTTAAGTGATTACGTTCTTTTCACCCAATTAACTTTCTATACTCACAACATCTCCTCAGCTGGCAATTAATTTACTAAAAATAGTCTTCTGTTCAGCGATGCGAGTACTGTTAGCGTTCTGTCTTTGTTTATATTTATGTTATATCCAGTGATTCATTTGTGGTATAACATTTTATAAATATCCTGATGATGGGAGAGATGTACGCTCCTGAAACATCGATTTCTAATCGTCTTTTTACCTGGCTTGCTTCCCGAGAAGATCTCGAACATATTCGTCGCCAGGAAAGCTTCAGCTCTTGTTTTCGTTTAAGGTTACGGTTATCGAGCGCTTTTGTAAAATCCTTATTTTAAGTTGCCGATCTAAACTCTATCACTTGCAGACTTAATTCATTACAATATTAATGAATTTGTAGTTAAATTACCATGTGAATCTGCATGTAGTTGAAACTGCAGTATTTGTATATGTATGTTCATTTTAAAGTTCACAAATCCTTAGTAAACTAACCAAGTATTAGAAATTTCCTAGCGTTCAAAAGCTACATTACTATGTTTTAATGTCCCGTCAATGTTACATTATTGTTTGTGTATACTTATTGTATGGGATTAAACTTATAACACCAAAATAAAGACATTAGTGATTCATCCGTCAAATGTTTATATGAGCCTTTGTGATACAAGGGACGTTGAAAAAGAAACAAGCCGGAGTCTGGTATGTGCAAACCGGTGGCACGATGGTTATATCGTGGCGTGTGTAGCGAAGTGTTGTTCCGAATAGAGCGTACAAGTTCACAGCCCGTCGCTGGAGGGCACGCGTGCACTTCACGTGACTATACAAAGCTAGCAAAAGCATGCATCAATCGTCTGATCCTGTATGGATGCGAGGTCTGGGGTTCGGTGGCTCATATCACCCTCCGCAGGCTGCAGGCCGTACAGAACAGATCTTTAAGAATGATCTACGGTGCCGACCGCAGGTTCCCCTCACACTTCGTGCGCACCCAGTCTGGCATACCATACGTTGAGGACGTCGTGCCAAGATTACTCCTCACCCAAACCAGCTGGTGAATACACTGGGTCAATATGACCACCGTCTCCCCAGGAGACGGAGGGGTTACCGCCTCCCCAAGGATGCCCTTGGGTGGTAAAGTCTGCCTCTCCTCCTTCATCCCCAATCACCGCCAGGTCACGCCGCACCTTGGACGCGGCTGGAAGGTTAACACCTGCAGTTGCGCCCGAGAGCGCGCGCACGACCTGGATAAATTCTAAACCTAAATACATCTGGTCTTTCGCTACTAGTTCCCCCCTCTACTTGACGGATCGCTAGCGACCGCCCAAAGCGAGATGGAACGGGCACTACCCCCCCTTCATCAGAGGGACATCCCGGTACCAGAAGCATCAGTAGAGGCCAACTGCACCGTCTTACGCAACGACACGCAAGCTCGCGGAAATTACTATATCTTTTATATGGCACGGGTAAATCCGCACAGCGGATAGGTACCGTGGCGCGTAACCTAGGCGACCTGCACCTGATCTTGCTCTTGGCATCAATCGTCCAAGGCTGCCAATCGCTTTTCAAACACTGAATTGGAGGCGTCAAAAGAAGAGCAAAGAGGTGTTGTTCGTTTACTGACAGCGGAAGGAGTAGGGGGAACGGAAATTCATCGACGAATTTCACAAGTGTACGGCGAAATCTGCATGTCCCTTACAAGGGCCAAGGCGTGGCACAAGTGCTCCAGGGGAGGACGGGTATAGTTAGCCGATGATGCACGGTCCGGAGCACCACACTGCATTACCGATGACATCGTCCAGCTGGTTAATGCACTCATTACCCAGGACCGTCGAGTGACAGTGAAAGCCATAGCCGCAGAGGTCGGTTTGAGCGTCGGTAGTGTTCACGTCATAATGAAGGAACGACTGCTCTTGCTCAAAGTGTGTGCCCAATGGGTGCCCTACAGTCTTCAACCACACCAGAAAACATGTCGAATAGCCCACTGTCTTGGTCATCTGCGCTATGCTAGGGAAGGGAATGAGTTCCTGGCACGAATGGTGGGTGGAGATGAGTCATGGTGTCATCACTTCGAACCAGAATCAAAATGACAGTCTCCAGTGGAAGCATCCAGGGTCACCATTAACAAAAAAAAGCCAAGGCTATCCACACAAGTGACGGAAATGTTATGTTGACGTTCATCTTTGACCAAGATGCTCCCCTTCTAATACACTTCCTGCAGCACGGGACAACAGTGAATGCCCAGCGTTACTCGTCATCCCAATTTTTCAGTTTTAGGTTTAGTTTACTTAGGGAACAGTATAATGTACAAAGCCTTTATATGTACTTAATCTACATAGTCTCCTTGTAACTCTACACACTTCTCCCAGCGATGCTCCCATCTCTGTAACCCGTCAAAATAGTACTCGGCGTTTTACAACATAGTCTCCTTGTAACTGTACACACTTCTCCCAGCGATGCTCCCATCTCTGTAACCCGTCAAAATAGTCCTCGGCGTTTTACAACATAGTCTCCTTGTAGCTGTACACACTTCTCCCAGCGATGCTCCCATCTCTGTAACCCGTCAAAATAGTCCTCGGCGTTTTACAACATAGTCTCCTTGTAACTCTACACACTTCTCCCAGCGATGCTCCCATCTCTGTAACCCGTCAAAATAGTACTCGGCGTTTTACAACATAGTCTCCTTGTAACTGTACACACTTCTCCCAGCGATGCTCCCATCTCTGTAACCCGTCAAAATAGTACTCGGCGTTTTACAACATAGTCTCCTTGTAACTGTACACACTTCTCCCAGCGATGCTCCCATCTCTGTAACCCGTCAAAATAGTACTCGGCGTTTTTCAACATAGTCTCCTTGTAACTCTACACACTTCTCCCAGCGATGCTCCCATCTCTGTAACCCGTCAAAATAGTACTCGGCGTTTTACAACATAGTCTCCTTGTAACTGTACACACTTCTCCCAGCGATGCTCCCATCTCTGTAACCCGTCCAAATAGTACTCGACGTTTTACAACATAGTCTCCTTGTAACTCTACACACTTCTCCCAGCGATGCTCCCATCTCTGTAAACCGTCCAAATAGTACTCGGCGTTTTACAACATAGTCTCCTTGTAACTCTACACACTTCTCCCAGCGATGCTCCCATATCTGTAACCCGTCCAAATAGTACTCGACGTTTTACAACATAGTCTCCTTGTAACTCTACACACTTCTCCCAGCGATGCTCCCATCTCTGTAAACCGTCCAAATAGTACTCGGCGTTTTACAACATAGTCTCCTTGTAACTCTACACACTTCTCCCAGCGATGCTCTCATCTCTGTAACCCGTCCAAATAGTACTCGACGTTTTACAACATAGTCTCCTTGTAACTCTACACACTTCTCCCAGCGATGCTCCCATCTCTGTAACACGTCCAAATAGTCCCCGGCGTTTTTCTCTGCAAAATAATTGTTCACTAAGATGACTGCCTCTTCATTTGATGAAAATCTCTGCCCTCCGTGCGCAATTTTCAGATGAGGGAACAAAAAGAAGTCGCTTTGGGCTAGATCTCGTGAGTAAGGCGGAGGTCAAGAAGTTAACATCATAATGCGAGGATTTTCGCAACCGCTGAGGTGTAAGGCGCAGCGTTGTCTTGGTGAAACAGGATTTTCTTTTTCTGCAAATATGGTCGTTTTTTCGCAAGTTCTGCCTTCAGCTTGCCAAGTAATGATGCGTAGTATGCTCCTGTAATGGTTTTTCCTTTTGAAGATAATCGATTAAAATAACTCCATGACAACCGAAAAAAAAACCAGTCGCCATTACTTTCCCAGTCAAAAAAAAAGAACAGTTTTTGCTGTTTTTGGAGCCGGTTCCCCCTTTGCAGTCCACTGTTTTGACTGTACTTTTGTTTGGGCGTATAATGGTGTATCCAAGTTTTATCTACAGTAACTAATCGGCGCCAAAACTCGGACTTATTGCGCCTAAACTGCGCCAACAGAACGTTGGAAATGTATATTCGAACACGTTTTTGGTCTAACGTGAGCAAACGTGACACCCAACGCGCAGACAGCTTTCTCATGTCTAAATGTTGATTTTATATACGACAAACACGTTCTTTTGACATGTTCATAGTCTTTGCTATCTCTCTCACTTTAATTCGGCGGTCGTCTAGCACCATTTGGTGAACTTTGGCTATGTTTTGTCCCGAATGTTGATCGTATCCCAAGCTCTTACGGCCACGTTTAAATTCAGCTGCCCAAAATTTCACTTTGGTAAATGATGGTGCAGAGGCTCCATACACAAAATACAACTCATCTTTGATTTGTGTAGGCGTATTGCCTTTCAAAAACAAATATTTAGTGACAGCTCATACTCGACTTTGTCCATTTTCATAAAAACACTCAAATTAAGTCACTCAAACGACTGTTACTAACAGCTGAACGTCCAAAATGGCTGAAACTTTGGTGAGTAGCTGCCAACAGATGAACAATGAAATTTACTAATTTTTATTTACGAGTGCTGCCATCTTCATGTTGAGGCTGGGAACTTTTTAGACCACCCTCGTAATTTACTGTTGATTATAACAATGTGGAGGGTTAGAGCGGTTTTATAAACCTCTTAGTTGTGTTTTGATACATTTATTTTAACAGCTTCTCCATGTAAATTTAGATAATCTATTTTTGTTACTTATGTGAATAAAAATGAATCAAGGTTGGTATTTTCTTAATATTATTGCACAATATTTACGTACTGATTGCCATATGTGATGTACTGTTACGGTTGTTAATAGTAATGCGCCTGATTTTATTTTTCAGTGAACGTCGTAGATGGAGAAATTCTTCACTTTACCAAAGTGAGCCGAATACACATGGGAGCATATCTGTGTATAGCATCAAACGGAGTTCCGCCTTCGATAAGTAAACGGGTTCTCCTAAGGGTACAGTGTAAGTATTATTGTTTGTCTATATAAGTGTCATCTGAGTTTGGTTTACTTTGTTCACTACAAGGGCTGTTCAATAAAGAATGATCACAACTTTTTTTTTTTTACAACGTACCTTTACTCATCCTCATAAGTTTGATGGCCCTTCTGAAAATAGTCTCCACTGAATGCGATGCACTTGCCCAGCGTTTCTGCCAGTCTTCAAAGACATGCTGGAAACCATTTTTTGAGAAATCCTTCAAAATCGCCTCCACAGCCTTCACCACTGCTTCTGATGATGGATAATGCCTCACACGAAGGCGTTTCTTTTAGTTAGGAGATGGAAAAATGTCACATGGAGCTAAATCCGGACTATAGGGAGGGTGAGGGATGCACTTCACGTTGAGTTTTGCAAGATATTCAACAACAACATTGGCAATATGCGGCCGCGCATTATCGTGGTGCAGTATCCAGCCTGCTTCAAGGAAATGTGGTCTTTTGCGCCTGATATGGACTTGCAATTTTTTCAGGACATCCCTGTAGTATTCTCCAGTTACTGACGTGCGTGCAGGTACAAATTGCTGATAAACCATTCCATGAATATCAAAGAATGAGATGACCACAACTTTCCCAGAAAAAAGCAACCACTTTTGCATTTTTGGAGGTTGGTGATGAAGGAGATTTCCACACTGAGCTCTCAGGATCAAAATGATGTAGCCAAGTTTCATCAGAAGTAATTACGTTTGAAAGAAGCTCCGGTTCTTCCTCTAACATCAACTTAAACTGCATGCAGACCTGCATGTGAATGTCCTTTTGTTCGGGAATCAACAGTCCTTGAACCCATCGCGCACAAATACGTCTCGTGTGTAATGTTTCTGTCACCAACGTGTGGGTGGCACCCAATGAAATGTTCAGTATTTCAGAAAGTGATCTTAAGGTAATTCGTCGATCCTCTCTCACAATGGCAGTAGCAGTGTTGATGTTTTCTTCAGTAAGAGCAGTAACTGGAGCACCGGGTCCACCTTCCTTTGAAATTGATTGTCTCCACTCTTTAAACATTTTAAACCACCTTCGAGCTGTGCTGTAGGGAAGAACAGACTGTCCATAGGCCTCCTGTAATATTGTATGCGCCTCAACTGAAGATTTTACAGCCGCATGTTGTTCTTCGCGTGTTACTTGCATTGCAGCGGTAGGCGATACTGAACATGTCTGAACTTGCATTGTTCTCACAGGCGGAAACCAGGAGTACCAGCAATGAAACTACTATGGCGAGATTGTTTCATATTACACTAACATTATATAATAAGGTTGAACTTTAGGGCGAAAAATTATAACTGTAGAAAAATTATGATCATTCTTTATTGAACAGCCCTCGTAAAATTATGGTCGTAAGCATTATTTGGCAAACTCGACGAATGAGCTTCGAGAAATTCCATGTTTTACGGTGACTTAGGTTTCTAATGGATAATTAGTTTCTACGTATTTAATACCATTGTAGTTTCCTTTCGTGGTTATGCCGTTGGAAAGGATTGTCAGCTTTAAACAACATTTATGTAAAGCTTGTAAGTTTTCTGGCAAGTTGTCCATCGCTGAGCTTTGGGCGAAATATCGCTATAGAAGACATGCAGTGTTCGGCTAGCAGTTGTGGTTTGGGGTGTGGTCGTTCTCTGTTTATGAAAGACCACCATGCCAACTCAGCAAAGGGCACCACTTCGGAAATACTTGAAAATTTCCTTTTCAAATTCAACAAACACTCTAAGAAAGGTAGAATCAGACTGACAAATTCAGTATGATAGCCGAGATTTGAATCACGATCTTCTGGTCCATGCGCGGTTGTGCTGATCACTGAACTACCAATGCAACATGTCAAAACGTCATTAAATTCTTGAACTAACTAGCATTTTATTCAGTAAGCAACAAAGATATATCAAATTCCATAAGATACCATACAAACCAAGACAGTTGCCGACATCACCTCCAAAATTGGCATTTCCTTGGGATCTATGCACACAATCCTGCATGAAGTTCTCAAAAATGCACAATCGGCGATCCTCCAAAACAATGTTGTCCACTCGCTGGATCATGTCGTCAAACCGGCTGGTGCGAGGCCGTGAGTGTTCTAGTTTGTTGTCACACGGTGTTCTGCCTTCATTGAACTGTCGCACCCAGGAACGCACATTAGACACATACATGGTACCATCACCACATGCCGCACTCAACTGGCGATGAATTTCAATAGGTGTCACACCACGAAAATGGAGAAATGGAATGATTACACGCTGTTCTTGCAATGAAAACGTCGCCATTTTAAGTATCAAAAACAGTCCTAACCCTCGTCACTGCCACTGCAGTTCTATGCACTGTACAGTGCTGCCAACTCTGTCATGCATTCACAAAGAGTCCACGTGTATTTTTAAAAAAGTTCTTATTCGGTCCCAGTCATGAAAAATATGTGTTATAACTTGAAAGCAGCTCGAAGCACTCCCAAAATTTGAATTTCAGTATACTATACAAGTTTAGGACATTATTTCCTGTTGTTTCTTCATTTTTATTAGTTTTAGGGAAACAAATACTTGTGTAAATGTTACTGAGTTTTCATGTTACTGAGTTGAACATTTATTTACTCGGTTATTCTTGAAGCCTTCCTGAGAATTTCGAGCTCATAAATAATATATTCTTGATGATTTACCCCAAAATGTAGTTTTTGTGTGTTTTGTTCCCATAGTTCCACCAATGCTGACAATACCTAATCAACTAGAAGGAGCATACGTAGGTCAAGATGTTGCTCTAGAATGCCACACAGAAGCATATCCTGCATCTATCAATTACTGGACCACTGAACGTGGAGATATGATTGTTTCTGGTAAGAACATTTCACTTAATCTCTATTTTGTTGTAATTAATGCGCTGATTTTACATGTGTCTGAACTTTTAGATGAATATTGAGTTTATGCAATGCTTTAAGTCATCGAAGTCTTGCCTCTACTATGATACCGAAATTAAGGGATGCAATGAATAAAGAATCGCAATGAATTTCAAAGAAACATTCTATATTTTTTTTAACAAAAACGCAAGTAGGTGCACGTGGAGTTTAACAATTTGCTGGGAGAAATCGGGTTCTTAGTAGCGATTCTAAGGGGATAACACTTGACTTCGTATGAAAAGACATTGTTCGGTCCCTTAATAATGGTGTGACAAAGACTAATAATCACAATGGACAAAATAGTCTCAAGAGGAATTTTGGTGTGAATAAAGACGGACTTCGAGAGGTGAAAGTCACACGCAGCTGTAGTGAGGGACACAACTTGGCTGGAGGTCCATGAAGAAAGACACAACTGGTTCGGTCTTCGGTGAAGGCAGACGAGAACCGAAGAGAAAAGGTATCTATCGGTTCCTACGTAAATAATGAATTAAGTTTTATCGCGTAATAAGCATACGGTCACTCTGAACTGTGATATATTGGTAACCCTTGGTCGGCAACTTCGAGTTTGATGTGATGATAAAAAGAAGTGGTCATTAAACCAGTTTGAAACTTGCATCCCAGTGTCATTAGAACCATCCTTACTCCAATATATATACACGTATACCCTTTGATGGAACTCTTTGCTGTACCCTGAGGATAGGCCACAGTGCTTCAAAATTTACAACGTCAGAATAAGCTGCATCAAACTATTGATAACCCTTGGTCGGTAACGTGCATCAACTAGCAAAAACATCATTAGACAACTGTTAAGGGCCATCACACACATATTACTATACGACTCGTGAACTCCAGTGTAACACTATGCCTTTGTACTATATTTGATCGGCCTATGTGTAATTCAAAACATTTCGATTTCCATTAGAGTAGTGCAGATCTCTCATAACATACTGGGTGGAAAAGGCTTGAAAAAATGGGAACAAAACCTATAGTTACAACCTCTGACTGGTGACAAACTTTGAACTATAATTTGGGATATAAAATAGATCTTATGTTTTGCTAAAGTTTTAAAAATTAATAGGGCAGAACACAGCTTTAAAACTTTAATGCTGTTTAGTTCAATATGCTTGAACTATAACTATATTGTGGCCCAAAGAACCGAATACTAACCATCGAGCACAGGCGTGCTCTATAGTACAGCACACGCTTACCTCCCCTACACATGTTGTTTACCCCACACCAGTGACCAAGACAGCGACAGACAGAGGTAACAGTCAGAGGCGTTGTTACTAACGTTTAGCGTATCTTTGTTCTAGGTGAAGCCAGATCACAAAAACTAGAAGAAATGAAATCCATAGTGTTTAACCGGCAGGGGTAGTCAATTGTACAGTACACACTTACTTCCCCTACACATGTTGTTTACCCCACACCAGTGACCAAGACAGCGACAGACAGAGGTAACAGTCAGAGGCGTTGTTACTAACGTTTAGCGTATCTTTGTTCTAGGTGAAGCCAGATCACAAAAACTAGAAGAAATGAAATGTATAGTGTTTAACCGGCAGAGGTAGACAATTGTACAGTACACGCTTACTTCCCCTACACATGTTGTTTACCTCACACCAGTGACCAAGACAGCGACAGACAGAGGTAACAGTCAGAGGCGTTGTTACTAACGTTTAGCGTATCTTTGTTCTAGGTGAAGCCAGATCACAAAAACTAGAAGAAATGAAATCCATAGTGTTTAACCGGCAGGGGTAGTCAATTGTACAGTACACACTTACTTCCCCTACACATGTTGTTTACCCCACACGAGTGACCAAGACAGCGACAGACAGAGGTAACAGTCAGAGGCGTTGTTACTAACGTTTAGCGTATCTTTGTTCTAGGTGAAGCCAGATCACAAAAACTAGAAGAAATGAAATGTATAGTGTTTAACCGGCAGAGGTAGACAATTGTACAGTACACGCTTACTTCCCCTACACATGTTGTTTACCTCACACCAGTGACCAAGACAGCGAGAGACAGAGGTAACAGTCAGTGGCGTTTTACTAACGTTTAGCATATCTTTGTTCCAGGTGAAGCCAGATCACAAAAAATTGAAGAAATGAAATGTATAGTGTTTAACCGGCAGAGGTAGTCAATTGTACAGTACACGTTTACTTCCCCTACACATGTTGTTTACCTCACACCAGTGACCAAGACAGCGAGAGACAGAGGTAACAGTCAGAGGCGTTGCTACTAACGTTTAGCGTATCTTTGTTCTAGATGAAGCCAGATCACAAAAACTAGAAGAAATGAAATGTATAGTGTTTAACCGGCAGAGGTAGTCAATTGTACACTACACGCTTACTTCCCCTACACATGTTGTTTACCCCACACCAGTGACCAAGGCAGCGAGAGACAGAGGTAACAGTCAGGGGCGTTGCTACTAACGTTTAGCATATCTTTGTTCTAGGTGAAGCCAGATCACAAAAACTAGAAGAAATGAAATGTATAGTGTTTAACCGGCAGGGGTAGTCAATTGTACAGTACACGCTTACTTCCCCTACACATGTTGTTTACCCCACACCAGTGACCAAGACAGCGAGAGACAGAGGTAACAGTCAGTGGCGTTGTTACTAACGTTTAGCATATCTTTGTTCTAGGTGAAGCCAGATCACAAAAACTAGAAGAAATGAAATGTATAGTGTTTAACCGGCAGGGGTAGTCAGTTGTACAGTACACGCTTATTTCCCCTACACATGTTGTTTACCTCACACCAGTGACCAAGACAGCGAGAGACAGAGGTAACAGTCAGAGGCGTTGCTACTAACGTTTAGCATATCTTTGTTCTAGGTGAAGCCAGATCCCAAAAACTAGAAGAAATGAAATGTATAGTGTTTAACCGGCAGGGGTAGTCAATTGTACAGTACACGCTTACTTCCCCTACACATGTTGTTTACCCCACACCAGTGACCAAGACAGCGAGAGACAGAGGTAACAGTCAGTGGCGTTGTTACTAACGTTTAGCATATCTTTGTTCTAGGTGAAGCCAGATCACAAAAACTAGAAGAAATGAAATGTATAGTGTTTAACCGGCAGGGGTAGTCAATTGTACAGTACACGCTTACTTCCCCTACACATGTTGTTTACCCCACACCATTGACCAAGACAGCGAGAGACAGGGGTAACAGACAGAGGTAACAGGGAATAGAAAAAGAGTCACATAGGGCTAAATCCGGACTATAGGGAGGGTGAGGGATGCACTTCACGTTGATTTTTGCAAGATATTCAGCAACAACATTGCCAATATGCGGCCGCACATTATCGTGGTGCAGCATCCAGCCTGCTTCACGGAAATGTGGTCTTTTGCGCCTGATATGCACTTGCTATGTTTTCAGGACATCCCAGCGGTAGGCGATACTGAACATGTCTGAACTTGCCTGGTTCTCACAGGCGGAATCAGAATACCAACAATGAAACTACTACGGCGTGTTTGTTTCACATTAAGCTAACAGAATATAATAAGTTTTAATTTTACTGCGAAAAATTGTGATGATTCTCTACTGAACAGCCCTCGTATTTCAGTTACCATTTCAAGGATATGTAGGACTCACATTTTGTTTATAAATTAAAGATTATATGATAAATTGATATTATTTTTCAGGTTTTAAGTTATGTTAGAAGATATATATCTGGATATGGTGCTAGAAGTGAATTTAACACTGATATTATAAAACGCGACTCACGTTTATACACAGCTTGTCGCCGACTGAAAAGAGACTTAAATAATTGTCCAAACGTTTAAAAGGTTTGGATGACAGTGTAAAAACTTTGAACGATATAATATTTAAATACGAACTTCATATCTGATCATCCCTGCAGTACATTCATTTTGTTAGGTTATAGTATATTCTATATCTGGATTTATCTGTTGTTTAATGGCACTAGACATTGCATTTTTGCGGAAAGTTGAAGTGTTTGATGGTGTATCGTTGCAGGAGACAAATACGAAGCTGTGTCCATGGACAGTGGCTATTACAAGTACATGACACTCAAGATACGAAGTGCGAGCAAGAGCGACTTCGGCTCCTACAAATGCGTGGCGAAGAATTCCCTCGGGGAAACGGACGGCGTTATAAAGCTTGACGGTAAGTACAACATTTCAAATGTTCTATGTTAACATCAAATCCTTACTTAGCGATCCAATTCTCTTTCAGCAAATACCTCTTGCCTTCTTTTTTATTCCTCATTTATTTATGTTTATTAACTTCACTTGGTAGATAGGTAATTACGTTTATAAACAGTTTCCTTGTGTAATTTCCTACTATATTAAGTGTGTTTTCGTGTTATTATTTGTAAAGTAAGTGATAAACACATTAAGGTAGCTACAAAATAGGAATGAACATAAGGCGTGGCTAGGCGTAGCTGTTCTATCGCTACTAGTCAATGCGATGCGTGCAACCTTGTACAGTTAAGCACGCATACTGGCTCGCTTTGCCAAAGCATGCGGGCTTTATAGATACCAATTAAAGAATGATTTTCTTTTTCTCATGTTACAGAGATTTTTTTCTGAGGATTACTGTCCAAACCCTGTGTTTGTAGCACATCTGGTTTCGGAGATATGGAAATATAAGACACCTGACTAGGAAGCAAAGAATCATCAACTGTCAGTGAAGAAAAGCACACACGTGCTATGCTGCAGTTGCATTTTGTACCCCGCATTCAGTAAAGTGGTGATCTTTTAATAGCATACAAGTGCTTTTCAAGTTAGTAAATATATCCCTCAGCAGAAAAGGCTGACCAATTTAATCAGGGAGGAAACAGAATATACTGCATAATATTCTGAAATTTCTTAGGTTAAACTATAGAACCAATGATGGTCCCAAATTTCTATGCACAATGCATAACATTAGTACATAAGATTCATGGTGTAAAAATGCTTCATAAATACACATTCATACCTTCCGTATTTATTATTTTAATGAAACAAAGGCTGGTTTAAAGTCCATTAAAGACAGTATACAAATACGGCATCATTAAAATAGAAACTATATTCACAAATCGTTGAAATGTCACTATTTTGTTTCAATGTAGCAAACACCTTATTTCGTAGAACGCATCTAATTTGAATCATTTTGTTTTGTGTGCATATGAATGATAGCTACGTAAGCGAACTGTTCTCCAGTTCAAGGGTTTAAGCTTCAGATTGTGCGATAATCATCTCTGTCAGCATCTCTATGATACTTACTGGCTTGAGACAAAGACAGATATATCTTCTATCTCTGTCGCCCGTTTGCCGTGGAACTGGCAACGCCTAGACAGTACGATAACATGTTCATTCTTATTTTGTAGTTACTCTAGTAAATACAATAAGCAGTTTACGTTATTTTGGCAAATCGGTCTTCAGCACAGGAACTGATCTGCATCAATTT
Organism: Mantis religiosa; assembly: GCA_030765055.1. NCBI lineage: Eukaryota > Metazoa > Arthropoda > Insecta > Mantodea > Mantidae > Mantis > Mantis religiosa. The sequence continues at coordinate 19,913,824 of CM060948.1, forward strand.
GATTATCTTCATTACTGAAGCTACGAACCAATCTATGGAAAATTTGGTACAGGTGTGTTACTATCTTGAAATTCTAATATACAGTGGCTACACATGAAGAGTATCAAACAAAATCCGAAAAATGTGTCCCAAAATTAGAGCATACAGAAATAGAAGGAACAGGTTATATCGATAGCTGTTGTACCAACATTACCTAGTAAGCTGCGGCGTCCTAATCCCAAAGGCCTCACTGTTTAGCAACATGTGATGACACCACAATTTGGTCCCTCGATGCTGCATTATGTGAAAGTTATTATCCATATCGCTTGGCCGTGTAGAGATTTTGATATCGGTCCTTCACGTTAACATGTGCTGCCTTTCTTTCACCCTTGATTAACGTACTTTGAAGAAAGTCCTCCTTGCTTATGAAAGGTTGTGTAACAAAGTATAAACCACATTCGACTGCAGGGAGGTACATCAAACACGATCGATCGATCGATCTTGATGAACGCTTCGTACTCTGCTAATTAAATGCGTTGATTTCACTGATGTCAATCGCTCGTGCGGAAACACTCGAATTTTGAGATATAACAAATTTATGCGAAAACGGTCACATGCCATTCTTGCGTGCAATCGCTCCACGGATACTGCACTTGGCTATTGCGGTAGCGAAACACAAGTCTTCAAATTGTTTGAGCTCATCAATTTGGTTGCCTTCTAATCAAACGGGAAGTACACAAAAAACAATATATAAAAAACAAACTAATGGTAACGGCAATATGAAATTATGCATTATATGTAGTAATAATATTTACTGTTTACCACTTATAAAGGGAGAAATTGTGTTTGTGTTGATGTTTGTCTATGTAGGTAATATCAAAAGCACTCAGCCAATTCTGATAATTATCATATTACTGGTAAATGCCAATTACTGTGGATGAACATTATCAGAGGACTGTGAGGGATTTACAATAGTATAACGGTTTCCGACTAAAATTAAAATATATACAACTGTACTGAGACCAATAATCATCATCATCATTATAACGGTTTCCGGATGTTAGAGCAACTTCTACTCACTATGCATAGCGTGGAAGTGTTGGCACATACATAGCTGGTCTGAAATGTTTCCGACCCAATAAAGATACAAGACATTTTTCAGAATTTGTTTTTCAACATCGTCTCATTGTAACTCTACACACTTCTACCAACGATGCTCCCATCTTTGTAACCCGTCCAAATAGTACTCGGCGTTTTTCAACATAGTCTCCTTGTAACACTACACACTTCTCCCAGCGATGCTCCCATCTCTGTAACCCGTCCAAATAGTACTCGGCGTTTTTCAACATAGTCTCCTTGTAACTAACTCTACACACTTCTCCCAGCGATGTTCCCATCTCTGTAACCCGTCCAAATAGTACTCGGCGTTTTTCAACATAGTCTCCTTGTAACTCTACACACTTCTCCCAACGATGCTCCCATCTTTGTAACCCGTCCAAATAGTACTCGGCGTTTTTCAACATAGTCTCCTTGTAACTCTACACACTTCTCCCAGCGATGCTCGCATCTCTATAACCCGTCCAAATAGTACTCGGCGTGTTTCAACATAGTCTCCTTGTAACTCTACACACTTCTCCCAACGATGTTCCCCTCTCTGTAACCCGTCCAAATAGTACTCGGCGTTTTTCAACATAGTCTCCTTGTAACTCTACACACTTCTCCCAACGATGCTCCCATCTTTGTAACCCGTCCAAATAGTACTCGGCGTTTTTCAACATAGTCTCCTTGTAACTCTACACACTTCACCCAGCGATGCTCCCATCTCTGTAACCCGTCCAAATAGTACTCGGCTTTTTTCTCCTCTGAGCGCAATTTTCAGATGAGGGAACAAAAAGAAGTCGCTTAGGGTTAGATCTGGTGAATAAGGCGGATGGTCAACCAGTACAAACCGTAATTCGTGGATTTTCGCCATTGCAACCGCTGAGGTGTGATACGGTGCGTTATCTTTGTGAAACAGGATTTTCTTTTTCTGCAAATGTGGCCGCTTCTCCGCAGGTTCTGTCATCTGCTTGTCAAGGAATGATGCGTTGTATGCTCCTCTAATGGTTTTTCGTTTTTGAAGATAATCGATTAAAATAACTCCATGAATATCCCAAAAAACAGGCACCATCACTTTCCCAGCCGAAAAAAAAATAGTTTTTGCTTTCTTGGAGCCGGTTACCCCTTTGCAGCCCACTGTTTGGACTGTATTTTTGTTTCGGACGTATAATGGTGGATCCGAGTTTCATCTACAGTAATTAATGAGTGCCGAAACTCGGATTAGTTGCGCCTAAACTGCGCCAACAGGTCGTTGGAAATGTTCATTCAAACAAGTTTTTGATCTAACGTGAGCAAACGTGGCACCCAACGCGCGGACAGCTTTCTCATGTAGTATTATGTAGTGTACACTATGTACATGTGCTATGTAAGTGTAGTACATGGAGTACTAAGTAACCGTCGCCCTACACTACATACTCCAAAGTTTATATTCAATAACCGAATTGTGTTCGCTGGCTGCTGTCATACTGCATGAGCATAATGTGATGGGAGATGATCGTGAAGTCGCTGATATTGCACTATCGAGGTGCTGATCCAAAGTTTCCCTCTCCTTTTCATAAACACATTCTCTTTTGGAAATAATCCAGAATGTCCTGAATAACGACTTTCACCTCAGAGGTATTGCACACCTTGTTAATTTCGCCACGACATTTAAAACGAATTTTTGATACCTAGTCATTCATATTGTCACGAGGCAATTGGCGTAAGCGAACGCCGTGAGAGAGAGAGAGAGAGAGAGAGAGAGAAGTGGGGAGTGAAAGAGACAGATAGCGCCAAGCCACACCCACACACAGGCCCGTGCAGCGCTAATGACGTGTGGTGGAGAGATGGGGTAGGGAGAGGAAGAGCCAGAGAAGCATCTGGACAATTCCCTCGCCATCGTGAGGGTCCGTGAAGCTTCGGAATGTTTCGCCAACCTTCGTGATACAGCGATTGTTGTATAAAAGCGATGGACTGGAACAGACAGTAAGTCGTAAGGACAGAAGTTGCTTGTTAGAGTCAGCAGGCTGTTTATCGTATGTGTGGTCATTTAAACTGTATCGAGTTGATATCTGATAAACGTGTAGTGATTTGAAAGCGAATTCTTTTGTGTTTACTGTGTAGAAGCCACGAGAGACTGTATTGACGTGTGTTACGTCATTCTGCTGATATCAAATTTTTACAAGAGCCTTTCTACGGAAATAAAGAGCATTTTGAGTTTCTGCAAACTGGACTTTTAATTCTACGAAGCCACAAAGTCACAATATTATAATTTTTACACCTAGAAAGCTTATTTGCCTCCAGTGTATACTAAATATTTGATTACATGGACTGGTTTGACATTGTTGTGCTTTATGGTATATAGTATCGCTCTAAAGATGTAATAAGAGAATAAGTTCTTCCTTCATGCACAACGGATGTATTGTCAGACTACAGAAACATGTTTCTGGATTTGTTTTAAGTGTTATTGTGTTATTGTTACAGAAATTCCTGCGCCAGCAACTACAAAGGCACCTGTTCCTGTGGCAACCAATCCTACGAATCCAAAAATTAAAGGTGAGTAAATGCTTTTTCATACTAATACGAGGGCAGATCAAATATAAACGGGAATTTTAATTAACGCTAATTTGGAGAGCTGTAGCAAACTCCAAGTCATTCAAAAGCGCTACCTTCAGATAGCAACAGCTTCCGATTGGTACATCCCTAATGTTAATATCCAAGCAGACCTCTCCTTCCCAAAAATCACAGACTACATCCTTACCCTATCCCATGGTTTTATAACAGTTTCCTTTTAGCTTCAACAGTCTAATCCGCGGTCTGGGGGATTATGACCTCGACCCCGGTGAAACCTACAAGCGACCCAGACTAGTGCTAGCACCACCATAGGCCCCTACAAACCATATCTGAGCTATCCATTACACTTCTATTCCCTAACAACTAATTAAACAACCATTACATTACCTATTCACCACCATCTACCCATCGTCATATCATTTTTTGTAATTTATATCCTCCAACGTTAATTCATATCGGGCGGTGAATGAATTGGTGAAATTATGCATAAATTAGTTCAGGGTCCATGGAGCTTACAGTTAGCCGACGTTCGTCTTGGAGGATAAGGGAAAATCCCGGAAAAAACCTTATCCAGGTAACTCACCCTAACCGAGATTCGAACTCGGGACCTCTTGAACGTGAGGCAGACACGTTACCATCTACGCTACTGAGGCGGGCGTCATATCATTAAAACTCACCACCATGCCAGTAAGGGACAAGGTCCCGAACTCCTCTGAGGAGGAGGTTTAACTTTCAACGACACCTCTGTGCTGCGAGGAGAGACTTTGTCAGTAAGTTGGTGGGGCTATGTCGAGAGGGGGTATTCCGTGCGTACGTACCGCAGAGAACGGGGCTGCGTCAGTACGCCATGAGTGAGTAAGAGGTGCACATGTCTGTTGCGCAACGCATCATCAGATTTCTTCCAAAAAGGGTACCAAACCATCGGAAAATTTGAGACAGCTCCGCGCAAACTTTGGGGAAGAAACACTTTCGCAGACTGGAGTGTATGAGTGGGATACATTTTTTGTGATGGGAAGAAATGAACCTCATATGAGGAGATCGCGGACAAGCATTACTGCGGACAACATTGTTGCCATCCGTGACAAGAAGAAGAAGATCGGCACATAAAAGTATCTGAAATTGTTTTTTCCCTAGTAATAAGTTACCGAAGTGTTCGAACAATCATCCGAGGTGACCTCCATTACAGAAAATTGTCTGCCATGTAGGTTCTTCGTCCATCAACTAGAAACAAAAAACGTTACGTCAGGAAGTTAGTCAGAGACACCTGCATCGCTACGAGGAGAGGGAGAAGATTTCTTGAATCGCATTGTGATTTGTGATGAATTACACCCCAGACTCAAGGCAAGTAAGCATGGAGTGGCGGCGAGGAGACGAAGCAGGTTCCGTCAGGTTCTGAAGACGCCCATGTGATGGAAGGTTGCTTGCAGCCGTTTTCTGTGACTCAGGGGTGTTTTACTTAGTGGATTTTCTTCATGAACAAAGGACAATCAATGCAGCCTGTTACTGTTACATTTTGGATGAAGCAATAGCTACTAATCGCAACAAACAAAGCCGACAACCGATCCGAAACATCAGTCTTCTCCATGAAAATGCGAGGCCACATACTGCCACTTTAACGTGGGAAAATTGGAAAAACTGCATTGGAGAGCTCTGGAACTTACTGCTTACAGTCCATATTTATCGCCCTGCGACTACCATTTGTTTGGACCACTCAAACAAGGCCTAGGAGGACAGCGCTTTGTTGATGACGCAAGTGGAGAAGAATTCCTGCGCAACTGGCTCAGCACGCGTACTTCTAATTTCTGTAAGGATGGTAACAAAAACTTGCCAAACCAATTGAGAAAATGTGTATCGAAGGCAGGACACTATGTAGAAAAGTACTCTGTATATGATCATTTTTGTTTGTTGATAAAATAAATTAAAAAAAAAATTCCCGTTTGTATTTGATCTGTCCTTGTAGTCAGAGACAAATCTGGACGATATGCAAACTCGGTCACAAATTGAACTCTAATTTGTTTTTCATGTTAACTGTGGCGTCTCTTAATTTGAGAACACGTCTCTGGATGGCCCAGCCGTGGCCCAGTGTTGAGACCAGTTGACTCTCACCAAAGCGGCCCGGGTTCGATCCTAGACGACCGCATGTAAGAATTGTGGTGGACAGAGTGGCGTAAGGGCGGGTGTCCTCCGGGTTCTCCGGTTTCTCCCGACATCTCATTCCGCCGGTGCTCCATCTTCATTCAATGTATCATGAGGGTCACCACCTGCGGTGCCGCATGTAGTAAAAGTGAACATTAAACACTACACATTCAGTCACATCTCTGCATACACGTTCGTGGAAAACATAATAACGTATATGTGAAGTATCGTATATTAGACCTGCTAGCAAAGTGATAATTTTGAATGTTTTTCAAATTAATTTAGGATGTAATAAAAATAGTGTGCTGGTATAGTTTCCATAGAATGTCCACGTGTAGATGCCATCACTGCCTTTTTACTATAGCAGCAAACGTATCCACTGGTTTCCCAATTGCTAATGGCCGTTTTGTGTGTATGTGTATGTGTGTGTAATGAGCAGACCGGTAGCGTAGATGGTAGCGTGTCTCCCTCACGTTCAAGAGGTCCCAAGTTCGAATCTCATTTAGGGTGAGTTAGCTGGATAAGGTTTTTCCGGGGTTTTCCCTTATCCTGGAAGACGAATGTTGGGTAACTCTAAGCTCCATGGACCCCGGGCTCATATGAGCATCATTTCACCCATTCCATTGATCGTCCGATATGACTTAACGTTGGAGGACGTAAATTACAAGCGAGACATCAACAAACGTCCGTGTCAACAAGTATACCGATTCAATGTGTGTGTACAGTCTGGTACGGATACAAAATGTAACCTACGTTACAATATGTCGTCCTCCTCGTTGCTTTCGATGTGGGAATTACAGTGAACAACCACGTACATTCGTAAATGTGAATTTTCTGCGACTCTCGCTGAAATAATATAAAAATATTGGGAGAAACTTCGTTTAGTGTCACATGCTGCATATGAGTGCTACAAATCATTTTCATGTGTTTCTAGTTTCTATGATATACACAAGGTGGAAGTATTACATATTAACGGATTGAGAGAAAATGATACATACATACATACATGCTAACAACAATGAAAGTGAATTTGATTTTTTAACTGGTAATTACATGCTAAGAGTTCTAAATTGCTGGAAAAATACTTCGCAGATAGTCGTGTCTGAAGAGAATCATGTGGTGGCCTATTGACTTCGTCGTCTTTTAGCTTGCCTCTTGTGATGGACTTCCGCAGATTCCCTATACAAAGACCAGCAGAAATCCGCAAACATTACTTCATTCCAACGGCCCTGATATCTTTGTTCCATAACAGAAATGTCCTGATGGAATCTCTCCCCATGTTTATCACTAACAGCTCCACAACTAGGAGGGAAAAAGTCTAGGTGGGAGTGGAGAAAATGGAGCTTAAGGGACATGTTGCAGGAGCACTGTCACCAAATGCTTGTAGTTATCTCTTTTGTTGCCTAAAGATCCATGAACAACATCCTTGAGCACTTCCCAAGCTTCCTTTTCTTTCTCCTCCAAAATTTGGTCAAATGCAGGATCCTTTACAAGTTCTCTTATTTGTGGTCCGACAAAAATGCCTTCCTTAACTTTTTCATCACTTAATTTCCAAAATTTCTCTCTGATTGTGTTTTGTTATTTCACAGGTGTGCCAACTCCCAAAAAATTCTCCCAAATTTAAAATCTTCACTCTAAAGCATGAAATGTCACTTTATCTTCAAAACAAGAGCTAATCTAGCATTTTTATGATTAGTTTTTCAATTCAGAAGATGGAAATACATGTAAATTCACTATTTGTATGCCCAAAACTTTTTCGTTGTCGCCCAGTGTAATTGTTATGAAAGTAATGCTATTAACACAATATGTCAAACACCTTGCACTCCCTGGAAGACAGATCTACCTGCATGGCGAGCAGTAGTTGTAATAAAACTAAAGCTACGTGTTGTGAACCGGACTATCCCTGCGTGTTGTCCCCGGGTCTGATCTACCTGCATGGCGAGCAGTAGTTGTAATAAAACTAAAGCTACGTGTTGTGAACCGGACTATCCCTGCGTGTTGTCCCCGGGTCTGATCTACCTGCGTGACGAGCAGTAGTTGTAATGAAACTAAAGCTACGTGTTGTGAACCGGACTATCCCTGCGTGTTGTCCCCGGGTCTGATCTACCTGCTTGACGAGCAGTAGTTGTAATGAAACTAAAGCTACGTGTTTTGAACCGGACTATCCCTGCGTGTTGTCCCCGGGACTGACGTCACTAGTTATATACTGCGAGACTCGTGAACTTCGTATACCTTTAAAGGTTTGTGGGATCCGATGCCTGGTAATAAGTTCAAAAGTATCAGTCCCTTCTCCTACACAACTCTATAACTACCAGGTGTACAACAATTTTCTTTTTTCAGGCCTTAAAGTGTAATGAAAGAACATTTTATAACAGTGTAGGTCACTACAATATTAATTTCTAAATAAGCTGACGAAGGTGAGAGATACGGAAGCCGGCTTCTAAACACAACAATGCTACTTTACACAAACTTCCAGTGCTGTATTGCGTATGTTTATTATGCTCTGAGTAGAGAGTATATTCATCGACTTCTATGTACATGTGACGTGCCAAATTTTCCGTACTTGTGATTTTTATCCTGAATTCCCCATCCCTACCCAGGGATTTCATTAATGAAGCTCAAATTCCGCCGCTGTTTACTATTTTCATTCTGTGAAAATGAAAACAGAAAAAGGAGAGAAGAATCGAATGTTCCCCGTGTTCGTTTAATATTAAAGGATGGAGGTATTAATGAATAGCTAGTGAAAGGAAGTAATTTTTAAATGACGTAGACATTCCTGTGCTGCTTGTACTTGTTTTCATTATTCTGCTGAACTATCGTTTCCAATGACACGCATCTCTCTTCATTACGGTTGTATTTAATTAAGAGGAAAAGAGTGTCATATTAATACTGGTCGGACCTTTCATTAAGCCTGGGCCTGCCCACATTTCAATTCTCTCTCCGCACCGTCTCGTCGTCAACATGAATTATTTCATTACGTTCCAATAACTTTGTACGCGGACATATCAGCACTGGTATAAAGTAAATAATAGGACATGTGTTCCAGGGAGGAGCAGAAACAAGGAGTGGCGGGAGAATCAACTGGAAAATCAATTGGATTACGGAGCCGAAGGATGGATGGACTCAGGTAAATCACACTCTCATTTATTCAAATGCACACATTACGTAGCTACTTGATTTATTTCATCGACTTTGTTTCGTTCTATATATACCATATTGTGACTTTGTGGGTTCGTGAAATGAAAAGTCCAATTACACAAACTCAACAATGTTCATTATTTCCACCGACTTACAGTTTAACACTTGCCAATTACACAGAATTGCGTACTGCACACAATTACAATTCACCAGTTCATCCGTTAAAGTTACACTTGCACTCGCGACTACGTAAACTCCGATGCACATACACAGTCTTCTCGTCCTTACACTAGCACTGAACTCTTACGCTGATTGCCAAGAACTCTGACTGACTCCTCTTACCCGACGTGCTGCTTATATAGGATCCGCTTGCCGATCTGGAAGGTTCTCAATTAGAGGAAATATCCCGTAAGTTCGAGAACACAGGTGGAACAGAAAGAGACGGCGCAGTGATATATTTTTGTCCCAGCCATCCCTTCTTAACGCTATAAGACAAACGAGGGGGCGGGGCGAACGCCGACCCGTCTCCTGCTTGCCCACTCTATAGGGTGTTCCGACGCTCGGGTGACACTGCTCCCTCCTCAAAGCTGGTCGTCCCGAACAGCACCATCGTAGCGTGCCAGGCGGTCCAGGTGTACCACCAGCATCTGCTCGGAGTCTCAGCCAGAAGTAGCGCTGCCGTAGTTTGTCAATCGTTCGGTTCGCTCCCAGGTGGCCTCCCGAAGTACCGGCGTGCACTTCTTCCAGGACTTCCGGGACCTTACTCCGGGGAAGTACCAACTGCTCTCTCTGCGTCTTCCCATCGGGTGATTCCCATACCCGGAACAGCACGCCCTCTCTGGTCTTCAACGAGTCCCATTGGGCCCAGTACGACTTGTAGGTGGCGCTCCTTGGTGCGATATCCTCCCAGATTGGTCTTGTCCCTGCCTCCACTTCCCTCAAGAGTGGCCCCAAGTCTCCGTCCGCCAGCTGCTCCCTCCTCAGGCCTGCGCTATCCCAGTCATCTGCAGGCACTGCCACAACTACTCGGACTGCTGCGGCACGCTCCTTCTCTTCCACTCTTGTGCACTGACCGCACTCTACTGGACAGGGTCTTCGGGACATGGCGTCTGCGTTACCGTGGCTCTTCCCTCTACGATGTTCCGAGGTGAAGTCGTACTCCTGCAGCCTCTGGACCCAACGTGCCCTCTGGCCTTCCAGGTTCTTAAAGCTCAATAGCCAGGTTAGGGCGGAATGGTCAGTCCTCAGGTGGAATGGCTGACCGTACAGGTGCTTATGGAAGTGCTCCAAGGTCTTTACTACCGCCAATAATTCTCGTCGGGTGACGCAGTAGTTCTTCTCTGCCTTGGATAGCGTCTTGCTGTAGTAGGCTATCACCCGCTCATGGCCGTCCTGGATCTGCGATAGGACACCTCCAATGCAATGGTCGCTAGCGTCGGTGTCCACAATGAAGGCGCCACCCGGTTGTGGGAAACCCAAAATTGGAGCACTGCACAGGGTCTCCTTTAGGTGCTGGAAAGCGTTTCCGGCGTCCTCTGTCCACACATAAGGCCGGTGTTCCTCCGTCAGGCGGGTGAGGGATTTTGCGATGTTGTCGGCCTTTTCCTCTAAATCATTAAGGCGGTCGTCTACTTGACCCATCCGCTTGCCCAGATTCGTGACGTCATCCCTCACGCCGGCCAAACGTTCCTCAAACTTGGCGGCGAGGGCCTCGTTCGCAACCTTCATTTCTTCCATCTTCTCCGCGAGGTTACCGTTAGCCGTCATCATTTCTTCCAGCTTTGCGGCCAGGTTGTTATTTGCCGCTTCTATTTTTGTTGTTAACTCGTTCATCTTCGCCAAAAGCATTTCCACTGCGGATTCCATGGCTGTAATGTTCGGTGCTGTTGTCTTCCCGCTTCCTGACACCAGTGTGACTTTGTGGGTTCGTGAAATGAAAAGGCCAATTTCACCACTCAAAAATGTTCTTTATTTCCACCGACTTACAGTTAAACTCTTGCCAATTACACAGAATTACGTGCTGCACACAATTACAATTCACCAGTTCGTCCGTTACAATTTCACTTGTCCTCGCGATTACGTAAACTCCGATACACATACACAGTTACGTACAGTCTTCCGTTGCACAATCTTCTCGTCGCACACTAGCACTGCATTCTTACACAAAGAACTGCGACTGTCTCCTCACTGACTCCTCGTGCACGACGTGTAGCTTATATAGGGTACGCTTGCCGATCTCGAAGGTTCTCCAGCAGATGAAAGATCCCGTAATTTCGAGAACACAGGTGGAACAGAAACAAACGGCACAATGATGTTTTTCTCCCGGCCATCGCCTGTCACCACTATAAGACAAACGAGGGGAGGGCGTGGCTAACACGGACCTCCCTTGCTGTCCGCTCCCAGCTGCTTCTATAGGGTGTTCCAACGCTCGCGTGACAATACACACCAACCACTTTAAACACTCTAGAGTAAATAGAGATTACGAACCATTCATAAACAAAGATATAATGTGACCAGACACGTTCTGCCAGGACACCAGGAAATTTATTGTTTCCTCTCGCTCGAACTGGATTATTCAAAGTAATTCTTTTATCACGTCATGTCAAATATTTACGTTTCAGTTCTGAGTAATTACAAATATACGTTCACGCATATATACCAACCAATAATGATATTCATTAGAGTGCTTACGTCACGATTTATTGTTATAATACAGGTAATAGTTCTTTATTTATTTGTATTAGAAAAACTATTTGAGCTAAAAATATGGGGTTTTCACGGTTATGTTAGATACATTACTCTCTACCTTCCACATGGATCAGTTTCGACAAAATCTGAATTTTTGTCTTATCGCTAATAGTATTTCATACAGATTGATTAGGTTGCCGCTCGTCACACACCACTTAGCGGGAATGCAATACGACAACACCGCAGTACTCCGATTGGTTGCTCACCTAGTAGCACTCAAGGACAAACATCTTCCCATTTGAAACAAATAATAGTATTGGAGTCGATGTTTTCATATTGTAATATAAAATACGGATTGCATAAAACTCAGGAATAAAGGGCAGTTGACTCACCTGGTATACGTGCGAGTATTCGTATCAGATTCTTCTATTCACTTATGAAAAATGAATACGCTTTACCTAAAGTCTTGACTTTCTTAAAATCAGGTTTCATGCTCAAATGCCAAAACAGAAGAGCAATAATAGAATCTGCTAAAGAAACACTCGCAGCTACTGGAGCGAAAACCGACAGAGGAATAATCATGAATATATAACGCTCGAGTGCTAGCAATTTGATGAGAACGTCAGGTGATATTATGTACGCTGTAAGAAGCACGCCATGGATATACTTCACAATGAAACGGCTAGCGGTTTTTTCAATAAACGTCAAAGGAAAACTGCAACATTTCAAGTGTAAAGATGCAGAACCATTCTTTATTCATTTCCTCTGTCATAAATGCACTGCATTTCATCCCCATGATCTACAAAGGCCGTAAACGTGAACGAAGTCACTTAAAATAAATCTGCTGAGAAAACATTCCTCATAATATTTGTTTTCGTAGAATGTAATTGAATTTAAAAATAAGTTGATTCTTTAAGGTTTACCTAGCACATGCAAGTCATTAAAACGTAGCTTCAGTAAATTAATTTATTGAGCTCTGACTGTTCACCACAGTGTCGATTCCCATTAAGGATAAGTTACCTGTGTGTCATTTCCTTCTTCTTTTCTGTGTTTTTCCTTCCTTAGATGAGGTCAAGTACTTTTGGTCTCACCTGCCTCATCATACGTCTTCAAAACCGATCCTCTCTAGCGGAGAAGCAAACTCCAAAGAGGTTTTTTTTCATAGGGTGACGAAACTTTGTCAGCTGCGACAAACCCGCATACCAGTGTTAAATTGATTGGGTTCTAATTGGAGCTATGGCTTCTCTTATCCTCAGGTATATGGTTGTAGGAAATGGATTTTGGTGGTTGTTGGCTACTCACTCATATTAATAACACTTTGTTTGTTACAGAATTATTTGGTTTAATTCCTACTAAGTATCTTTATCGACTTGGATCGGTGACCACCTGTTAGTAAAATTCCTAACATAAATTCAATTTTACTTGAAACCCTGGATTACTTGTTTGAAGTTACTTCCGCACGGTTTCTATTTCTTCTTTATACGGCAACTACTTTGCTCTAAAAAAACTTCTAATCCTGCTTCCACTTACGCTGGTTGCGCTATTCTTAACTTCCCTAAATTTCAGACTTAAAAATCTTCGCCTCTTTTTGGCCGCGCCGTGGCTCAGTGGTTAGACCGCTTGACTCTCGCCAAGGCGGCCCGGGTTCGATCCCAGGCGACCGCAAAGTGAGATTTGTGGTGGACAACACGGCGCTGGGGCGGGTTTGCTTCGGGACCTCCGGTTTCCCCCGCCATCTCATTCCACCGGTGCTCCATCTTCATCTCACGTATCATCAGTGTCACCGCCTGCGGTGCCGTATGTAGTAAAAGCGGGCGTTAAACACTACACATTTTCGTTTCTTTATCTTAACGCTGGTTGCGCTATTCTTAACTTCCCTACATTTCGGACTTATAAATCTTCGCTTCTTTTTCTTAATGCGCGTGAACACGTCATTCCCGTCGTAGTATCACCTAAGTAAGTTTTTCTTACTTCACGATTCTGTTCGAACCTTATTCTGATCCCCTTTCTAATTTTATCACATGGCCAAACTAGCTCACCCTTCTCAAATCTTACATTATTATTGGTTTCTCATTTATTTCTAATTTTTGCTTTGGTTTGCAAAACTCGTCTAATTCATTGACGTTCAGCCCACCCTGAGTTGTTTGTAACGGTATACATCGTTATCAAATCAGCGAAGTAAATCCCTTTAGCGTTCATGCTCAACTGCATTTTGAAAACCCCTTTGCCCCAACATATTCCTGGCTGGAAGTATTCTATAGTTCTCAGACATTGATCCTCTACTAGCACAAAGAAGGTAACGGACCTGCCTTCCTGTCTCTCCAAAGTGTACAGATTTTTACAAGAATATTCTCTCTTCCTTGCCTGGATGTTAGTATATATGTTACATTAATTTATATTCTTTCCTTCTTATTCTTTCAGTCAACCGCTATTTTAATCATTACTCTATCCATTCTAATTTCATATTATTATAACAAGATTTTTATATTATTTTAGCAAAGCATTTTCCCTAATTTATCTTCTTTTTAATTATCTGATTTTGATTAATTCGCCACCTCCTAATCTCTGCCTGAGAAGAGAGGAAGCTGATGTGCCTTATTTTATTACTAAGCAATTGAAATAGTTCTCTTCACAAGGTTACAGAACCATATTGAAGGGTTACTCAGCACGTCATGGTCTTTGACCAATTACCTTTATGAATGAAAGGGTGCAGGTGCTTGACAGCTAATGCAAGAAGCAAGAGGTGCTCGAAGGTATGTCCCAAGTAGCAAGATGGTGATGGTCCAGAAAACACGTTTGGTCAACCTGCTGGGGCGGAATGCTTATTCTGTAATTTTGACATCATTGTGTTCCAGTGAATATTATACCTTTTTTGCAGCAGAGCGTATTGACAGAGTTATTATCTAATTTCTTTTAGAGCGTTTTCTATTGTAGATTCGTTGTAATTACGGTATGGCCGGTTTCCTGGCTCCCTTCGGTGTTTTCTTGGCATTTTTTCTATGGCAATTTATTATCGGTATCTATAATTAAAGTAAGGTAATCTATATTAAAATGCTAAAGCTGTATTCAATTAAAATGAATAACACTACACAATTTAAAATACAAAGTAAGATACTGTGTGCTTGGCACAAAGTTACCCCCCATTTTCCTATTTTTAAGTCTCCACCTCATTCAAAAGAATGCCATATCTGCCACAGAGCTTATATTTTCGTAACCAATAGCCAAGTAATAGTCTAAGCAAACAAACCCACCTTTAATTTGAAACAGAAAATTCTTCAGCTCGATCCAACTGAAACTATACAGACTTCACTAAAAACACGTGCAGACACGTTTCCACAAATCTTGACAATTCTCCCAACTTTAGAGGAGTAAGCAGTTTATAACACAGTCACCAGGTAGTGCCAACACTTATTATAGTGCTAGAGTATTACTACGAGGGCTGTTAAATAAAAAATGATCACAATTTTTTACGCTCATAATTTTTCGCACTAAAATTCAATCTTATTATATTCTGTTAGCCTAATGTGAAACAAACACCCCGCAGTAGTTTCATTGTTGGTAGTCCTGGTTCCCACCTGTGAGAACTAGTCAAGTTCAGACATGTTCAGTATCGCCTACTGCTGCACTGGAGGTAACACACGAGGAACAATATACGGCTTTGAAATTCTGCTTTCGTCTAAAAAATCATCAGTTGAGGCCTATACAATATTACAGGAGGTCTATGGAGAGTTTATTCTTCCCTACAGTACAGCTCAAAGGTGGTTAAAAATATTTAAAGAGGGGAGACAATCAATTTCAAAGGAAGGTGGACCAGTTGCTCCAGTTACTGCTCTTACGGAAGAAAACATCAACATTGGTGCTGCCATTTTGAGAGAGGATCGACGAATTACCTTAAGATCACTTTCTGAAATGCTGAACATTTCACTGGGTGCCACCCACACGTTGGTGACAGAAACATTACACATGAGACGTGTTAGTGCGCGATGGGTTCCAAGACTGTTGATTCCCGAACAAAAGGACATTCTCATGCAAGTCTGCATGCAGTTAAAGTTGATGTTAGAGGAAGATCCGGAGTTTCTTTCAAACGTAATCACTGCTGATGAAACTTGGCTACATCATTTTGATCCTGAGAGCAAACAGCAAAGTTCAGTGTGGAAATCTCCTTCATCACCAACCCCCAAAATAGCAAAAGTGGTTGCTTCTGCTGGGAAAGTTATGGTCATCTCATTCTTTGATATTCATGGAATGGTTTATCAGCATGTTGTACCTGCACACACATCAGTAGCTGGACAATACTACAGTGATTTCGTGAAAACATTGCAAGTCCATATCAGGCGCGAAAGACCACATTTCCGTTAAGTAGTCTGGATGCCGCACCACGATAATGCGCGACCGCATATTGTCAATGTTGTTGCTGAATATATTGTAAAAATCAACGTGAAATATATCCCTTACCCTCCCTATAGTCCGGATTTAGCCCTATGTGACTCTTTTTCTATTCTCTAACTTGAAGAAACGCCTTCTTGGGAGGCATTATCCATCATCAGAAGTAGTAGTGAAGGCTGCGGAGGCGATTTTGAAGCATCTCTCAAAAAATGATTTCCAGCAAGTTTTAGAAGACTGGCAGAAATGCTGGGACAAGTGCATCGCATTCAGGAGAGACTATTTTGAGAAGGACCATCAAAATTATGAGGATGAGTAAAGGTACATTGTCAAAAAAAATTGTGATCATTCTTTATTGAACAGCCCTCGTACAACTTTACGGCATTTTCGAATACCATTCGTCATTGCTTTCTTAATAAGCGCATGGATGGCACAAAGTCACCCTCCTGTCAGAAAGTCACCTCAGTGGATGGCAGTTTCCTTAAAAGTGTACTAATGCTGTGTAATTTTGTTTCTAGATTACGGAGACGAGTATACAATCCCATCAGTGAGTTCTCCAGCAAGAGGTCGTGGGTGCAGACATTTCTCTGCAGTCAACATCTTATTGGCAGTCAGCGCGCTCTTCATTGCAAATCGCAGCTGATTCGTTCGATACTACAAGATGAAACATTCCTTTTATTTATCAGAAAGCTGAAGGCTTGTTGAGTTGTAAGTTTTGAAACATGGATATCTTATTGAATGGCCATCCCAGAACTCGTAATATGCTTAAAATGTATAGAGCCTCTCGAATAGCATTCATGTAGCCTGCGTTCAACACATGCGACATCTATCAATATATTTATATTTCCATGCTTGGACTGTATCCCTTTTGTCTTCGTTTCAGTTACGGTTCTTAGAACTGGAGTTGATTAACAGCGATTTTTAAACAAATTTGTGTTTGGTATAAATTTCTCCCGAAAACTGTACAGAGAAATCTTCAGTTTAGATACGGGGACACAGAGATTATAAAATTTGCCTTAAAATTAAACTGAAAATATTCACATAGAAAGACTGACAAAATTACCAACAGTGGTTCACTTCTAAAATCTGTATGTCAAAAATAATGTTATCCAAAAAAACTTAAATAATTAAGGAACTATGTTTTACAATATTATTTGTTATACGATTGTATTTTAATTAAGTGCAAAAATAAAGATATATTCATAAAACCATGAGGTAACATAGACATGTGCATTGATTATGTTCTTTAGCAGATATTTTATTTTGTTATGATTTCAAGAGACTTGGGTGAAGACAAAGCGTATTACATTATGTATCATTTATTGATAAAAAGGAAAATAAATATTTTCAGGTATGTAGGGGAGAGTAATACCTATACAATGGCGCTCATGTAATATTCTTGAGACACAATGATTCTAACACATACTGCATACCACTGACATCTAGCGGACAGTCGGGGTAACACACAGGAATATCGTGGCCGTGGAGCAGTGTATGCGGGTTTGTTGAGAAGAAGCGTGTTATGTGTGAATTTCTTAGTGCAGATACACAAACATCATTACAATGTAACACTAAATAGATTTCTAAACATGTCTTATAAAGTACATAAGTTGAGAGTCCCTATTTATGACTACAATTTATACTTTAGTCGATCTTGCGGTGCTGTGTCTGAAACTTGTATCTCCTGATAAATCCAAAATGTCGACGGAGGGTAATGGCGCTCAGTCCTGAGCACTATTACCCACCAGGCGACTGTAATTGTCCAACACATATTTGAATGTTAGAATTATTTTATCCAACGGTCACTTAAAGTGATATGGGATTCGTCACTTCCCATTAATCTTATATAAGAATACAAATAAATAGCAGCTGATGGGTTTCAGTGCACTGGTATTTCGCCTCTCAACCCAGATCAGTTCCGTGATGAAGATTTTATGGTCACAGAAAACTTATAAATACCGGCAAGCCAACAACCAGAGAATAACAGACACTTTCTGATCATGAAACATCGCCTAGTGGACCTACTCATCAAGAAACGTCTGTATTGGACATGACGTCAGCAACAACCAGTTCTGCCACCACTGAACCAACAATATCAGAGTGCTGTACCAGTTCCTTGTTCCAGTTACCAGAATTAGGCCTGTCCCTTCCTCACCAACCACTTCTGCCTCCAGAGATCTAGAGACGCCCAAAAGCTCTACCAAAATTTCCGTTGCAGATATTTCCCGCATTCCAGGTCCTTCAAATGTTTCCAAGATGACCACTCGACGACAACCAAATAAAATGAGATCTCAGATTCCAACAGCCTCTCCAATGGAGGAACAACTGCAGGAAGCAGAGAGACGTCGATCCCTAAAAGGTTGCACAAAAACATTGGAACCACAAGAAATATCACCAAAAAGGCATAAAAGAAGAATCCCAAGAAACGGAAAACAAAGGAAAATAAATTTTTCAGATAGCTTCAGTGATAAAGATTCTATCAACGAATATATGTGACGATGACGCACTTGACGATTTGGAACCTGTGTCAAAAGATATGTTTCACTTTGGAGAATTTGGACGAACCGTAGTTCCGTTGTGTCTCCTGCTCTGAATGGGTACATGAGTAATGCAGTGGAACTGATACACCTGATAATTATAAATGCGATTATTGCATACAGAAACATTAAATTGGTTTATTCAGTTTTGAGCGCCATTAACTACACATGGCGGGCAATACCGATCCAACCTTTTATATTTGTTTATTTTCATGGCTTACTCTTTAAATAAATGTATTGATTTGTATTCGTTTCTACAGCCTATTCATGTAACTTGCAATTGATTGTTTTAAAAATGATATCTGTTATTATACTTAAGGTTGCTGAACAATGTTTCTTAAGTGAGCGTCATTACCCTACTCTCCCCTATAATTTAACTTTGAGTACCAGGCATGAATGATAAGACCTGAACATGAACCCTTTGGCTTGTTTATTTTGGAAATTAAATGTCCTCTTTGATTTGGTATGATAGCTCTGTATGATATACAGAGGAAGTTGTAAAGAGCAATTGTATCCCCATTGTTATTTACTATTTATGTATGTGAATGCAAAGGCATCATGTAAATGTGAGGTTTTGTATTGTTTTATATTTGTTCCTGAATGTATCATGGGAAATACATGTAAATGGCAAGAGAAGCATTAGATATTGTATACTCTTAGTCTGCTGGCTTTCAGAATGTAAGGCTACTACATTTGATGAATTAGTTATAGTATCAGAAATATATGTATAAATAGACAAGTTTTTGATGAATACATATAGACAAAATACGTTTTACCCAGATTCTTATACAGGTTGTTTCAAAACGAGGCCGCACGATTATAGCCGTTGCGTAGTTTATAACTTAACTAGTCCGAATTTCGGTGTCGCAGCTTCCAAGTTCTGTTAGGTATAATTTTATGCAGCATTAAATATCACTTGATTTTGTGATTAGGCAGCGCAGGAACCACTCGTGTGCAAAACTCTAAAGTTGTTATTCGGACGTACCGGCCACGAAAACAAAAACATTGCACTTTATCAGTGACCTTAGCCAACCTTTCAGGTAATGGACAAAGGACAGTTATTTGTGCAAAAGTCGACTAATAACTCGGACAGTTGAAGGTTGCTCTTCAGTGTAAAACTACACATCCCGTCCTAACAGAGAGGACTTTGTGTGTACTTAGATAACAAATCCAAACAATATGGAGCGCTATACGAACGTCAAAATGACGGATATGATTTTGATGGATGGAACAGCTGAAGGAAGTTAAAGGAACGCACGATTAATTTAGTTTCATTAAAAATATGAATTGTAAAAATAGTTACATCAATTATAATATTTATTTAACTTCAGAGCACTTTGTTATGCTCTTAATTGTACAATACTTTCAACCACTCACTGTAAATATTAACAGCTTTCTTTTCAGTTACAATTGCTTTATTTAGTATCATTAAACACATGAAATAAAATGCTCGTCTCATTGTGTAAGCCATTTAGTTGTGCTTAATTTGTCTACAATTCTCTGATGTTGTTTTCTGTTCTGTTTATCATTTAATGCTTCCATCCTCAACCTCACTAACATTAACTTTCGTCTAGAAGGTATAAGTTGTATATCTCCACCAGCTGGACTGCTATAACAGAATTTTGGAACACCTTAAACACTCATAAGCAATAATTAAGCAATAGCTTCTTTACTGCGGTTTAATAAGCCAAAGAAATTATTAATACTAGCAAGCTACTGCGGAGTATGCCGGTATGCTTACAAACAGCTACAGGACGTGGTACGGCGTGTGATCTACACCTGCGAAATCGGACAGCGTGAGGCACGCGTCGTTGTTCCTGAAACTGCCTAATCCACACTCATTCTGGAAGCACCTTTCTATGAGACTCTAATGGCGGAAAAAGCTATCTACATGTGTCACATAGAAGCTGAACAGCTACTTCTTTATGTTCGTTCGGTGTCGTTTTGAAACATCCTGTATATTATTATCTTTATTATCCAACCTAATCCACCAATATCAAATACATTCACTGGTGTTTTAACCACGCGATTATTGACAAGGAGCTCTTGCTTACATCGAAAACAGCCGTGATTTACTCTCTCTTGGTCTACTCGCTGGGGAAAAAGTGTCAACGTTTTAGGCTAAATGGCTTCCCCTCGACTGCAATAAATATAGAAAGGTTTCCACATCGGATACAAGCTGAACAATTATGAACAGATTTCTGGCAATAACTATTATATGTTTATTCAAAGCTCAAATCGTTTAACTTGTCCATGAAAATATTTACCTTCGCTTCGCCGATTAGTTGAGAACGATTGTTATTCTCATACCTTCAGCAATATCTACAAGGGTGGTCTGAAAAACCTTTTTTCAGAATTGTTTTTTCAACATAGTCTCCTTGTAACTCTGCACACTTCTCCCAGCGATGCTCCCATCTCGCTAACCCGTCCAAATAGTACTCGGCGATTTTTAACGTAGTGTCCTTGTAACTCTTCACACTTCTCCCAGCGATGCTCCCATCTCTGTAACCCGTCCAAGTAGTACTCGGCGTTTTTCAACATAGTCTCCTTGTAACTTTACACACTTCTCCCAGCGATGCTCCCATCTCTGTAACACGTCCAAATAGTACTCGGCGTTTTTCAACATAGTCTCCTTGTAACTCTACACACTTCTCCCAACGATGCTCTCACCTCTGTAACCCGTCCAAATAGTACTCGGCGTTTTTCAACATAGTCTCCTTGTAACTCTACACACTTCTCCCAGCGATGCTCCCACCTCTGTAACCCGTCCAAGTAGTACTCGGCGTTTTTCAACATAGTCTCCTTGTAACTTTACACACTTCTCCCAGCGATGCTCCCACCTCTGTAACCCGTCCAAATAGTACTCGGCGTTTTTCAACATAGTCTCCTTGTAACTCTACACACTTCTCCCAGCGATGCTCCCACCTCTGTAACCCGTCCAAGTAGTACTCGGCGTTTTTCAACATAGTCTCCTTGTAACTTTACACACTTCTCCCAGCGATGCTCCCACCTCTGTAACCCGTCCAAATAGTACTCGGCGTTTTTCAACATAGTCTCCTTGTAACTTTACACACTTCTCCCAGCGATGCTCCCACCTCTGTAACCCGTCCAAGTAGTACTCGGCGTTTTTCAACATAGTCTCCTTGTAACTTTACACACTTCTCCCAGCGATGTTCCCATCTCTGTAACCCGTCCAAATAGTACTCGGCGTTTTTCAACATAGTCTCCTTGTAACTTTACACACTTCTCCCAGCGATGCTCCCATCTCGCTAACCCGTCCAAATAGTACTCGGCGTTTTTCAACATAGTCTCCTTGTAACTCTACACACTTCTCCCAGCGATGCTCCCACCTCTGTAACCCGTCCAAGTAGTACTCGGCGTTTTTCAACATAGTCTCCTTGTAACTTTACACACTTCTCCCAGCGATGCTCCCATCTCGCTAACCCGTCCAAATAGTACTCGGCGTTTTTCAACATAGTCTCCTTGTAACTTTACACACTTCTTCCAGCGATGCTCCCACCTCTGTAACCCGTCCAAATAGTACTCGGCGTTTTTCAACATAGTCTCCTTGTAACTTTACACACTTCTCCCAGCGATGCTCCCATCTCGCTAACCCGTCCAAATAGTACTCGGCGATTATTACGTAGTATCCTTGTAACTCTTCACACTTCTCCCAGCGATGCTCCCACCTCTGTAACCCGTCCAAGTAGTACTCGGCGTTTTTCAACATAGTCTCCTTGTAACTCTAAACACTTCTCCCAGCGATGCTCTCATCTCGGTAACCCGTCCAAATAGTACTCGGCGTTTTTCAACATAGTGTCCTTGTAACTCTACACACTTCTCCCAGCGATGCTCCCATCTCGGTAACCCGTCCAAATAGTACTCGGCGTTTTTCTCTGCAAAATAATTGTTCACGAAGGTGATTGCCTCTTCATTTGACGAAAATGTCTGTCCTCCGAGCGCAATTTTCAGATTAGGGAACAAAAAGGAGTCGCTTGAAGCTAGATCAGGTAAGGCGGAGGGTCCAGCAGTTCAAGCCGTAATTCATGGATTTTCGCCATTGCAACCGCTGAGGTGTCAGACGGTGCGTTGTCTTGGTGTCACAGAATTTTTTTTCTACAAATGTGGTTATTTTTCCGCAAGTTCTGCCTTCAGCTTGTCAAGTAATGATGCGTAGTATCCTTCTGTAATGATTTTACGTTTTCCAAGATAATCGATTAAAACTACTATGACTATTCCAAAAAAAAACAGTCGCCGTCATATTCCCAGCAAAAAAAAAAAAAAAAAAAAACAGTTTTTACTTTTTTGGAGTCGGTTCCCCCTTTGCAGTTCACTGTTTGGACTGTATTTTTGTTTCG
This sequence comes from Mantis religiosa, assembly GCA_030765055.1. NCBI lineage: Eukaryota > Metazoa > Arthropoda > Insecta > Mantodea > Mantidae > Mantis > Mantis religiosa. Next base: position 19,936,694 of record CM060948.1, read on the forward strand.
GACGTATAATGTTGTATCCAAGTTTGATCTACAGTAATTAATCGGGGCAAAACTCGGATTTATGGCGCCAAACTGCGACAACAGAGCTTTGGAAATGTTCATTAGAACACGTTTTTGGTCTAACGTGCGCAAACGCAGCACCCAACGCGCGGATAGCTTTGTCATGTCTAAATGTTGATTTAATATGTGACAAACACCTTGTTTTGAGAGGTTCATAGCCTCTGTTATCTCTCTCACTTTAATTCGGCGGTCGTCTAGCACCATTTGATGAACTTTGGCGATGTTTCCTTCGCTAGTTGCAGTTTTGGACGTCCCGAACTTTCATCGTCTGCCAAGCTCTTACGGCCACGCTTAAATTCAGCTGCCCAAAATGTCACTATGGTAAATGATTTTGCAGAGTCCCCATACACAGAATCCAGCTCATCTTTGATTTGCGTAGACGCATTGTCTTTGAAAAACCTTAGTCGATTTCGTCTATTTTCATAAAAGTACTCACATCAACTCACTCAAACTACTGTTACATAACAACTGAGCGTCTAAAATGGCTGAAACTTTGGAGAATAAATGTCAACAGATGAACAACGAAATACACTGGATTTTACTTAGGAGAGTTGTCATCTTCAAGTTGAGTTTTGAAATTTTTCAGACTACTCTCGTTTTACTGTTAGTGATATGAGGCGATCCACAGTGAAAGTTAATAATGCATCAACTTTGTAATTGTTGTGGTACAAAAGCTCAAATCTACAGTTTGAAAATAAATACACTCTTAAACTAATAGGTTATTATTAAATACCCTTCACTTTGAAGCGATATGTTAAAATTATTTGTCAGGCGATCTATCAGGTGGATCATTTGTAATTAATACATTTGTTCTCCAATTAATGGTTAGGTAGAATTGATTGAACTAATGGACAGAAAATATTGTATTACTAATCAGCCGAACAGACAATCGCGATGGGACAGGGTAATAAAGTTTGCCCAGCAGTGAGAGTCCGAATCTGAGAATAAGACTGCATGTAGCAAAGGAAATCGGCCGCAGTTCATGCTTCATTTTTGTTTTTCATTAATGGCTGTCGCCAAGGAAAAAAGGCTGAAGAGGAAAAGCTTACACATTTTCGTACGTAAATTAATACAGTTTGAACGCTTATATGTACAAGGTATTATATACCCATTATTAAGAAACTATTGTAATTGTAAAGAAGATTTTTCTTAGGCCATTGGTAAAGAAGGGCAAAACATCGGCATGTTTATTTTCGAGCTCCTTTCACCTTTAAACAATGCCAGCTTGATCTGTAGCAACAATGTTGCCCATTGTATGTGGCACGTGCTGCCATCAAGGACCCTTGTATAAGGAATATCGCCGTTGGTCTAGCCCAGGGGTAGACAATTTTACAGCACACGCTTACTTCTCCTACACATGTTGTTTTCCCCACACCAGTGACCAAGGCAGTGAGAGACAGAGGTAACAGTCAGAGGCGCTGCTACTAACGTTTAGCGTATCTTTGTTCTAGGAGAAGCCAGATCACAAAAACTGGAAGAAATGAAAGCAACTGTTAAATGTGAACCTAATGTTGAACATGTGCTACAGCTTTCCTATAAACTGGCGGAACTTATTGGAGAAAATATGAAACCATTTAGTGAAGGGAAATTTATCAAGCAACAGTAACGAGACGCATAGAAGAATTGGGTTATTATTTGGAAAGACAATTAAACGACAAAATAAGTTCATTAACATGTTTTTTTTCTAGCCCTGCACCAATCGGTGGACAGATCTGACAAGGTGCGGTTAATTGTATTTCTGAGGGAAGTTGATAATGAATTAAAAACCTTATTTATGTCACAATTGTGACTGTGGGAAGGACAACTGGTAGTTGCAGATTTATATCATTTCTCTTACTTACGTTCCGTGTTCACAATAAACGTCATACTTCTGGAAAAGTATGCAGAACTTCTAAACAACTACATGACACATTCCCTTCGCAATTTGAAGATATAAACAACTGAGACAAATATTCAATTATTTTGCACTCCTTTAAAGTTTCAATGTAGTGAGGCCCCCATGAGCTACAAATGGAACTACTTTTACTGAAAAATTCGAGGACAGTAAAATGTTCTGAGAAGGGAGTATGGGAATTATTTAAATCTTTGTCGTGTTGTGATTATCAGAGATTACGTTTGTTTACATCTAATTTAATGGCAGTCTTTGGCTCTACATATATCTGCGAACAAATCTTATCAAAGATGAACTATATTAAAAGTGAGTAACGTAGCAAGATCAGAAACGATCACCTTGCTTATCTTTTGAGACTGTACACTTTGTCTTTTGCACCAGATATTGCAGGCCATGTATAACATAACTTGTACCACAGAAGTCATCCTAAGTAACATTAGTTATTCAGTGAGGAGTGAACTATGAGTGCGAATCCTTAGGATTTCCTACACGTCAGAATGATAGCGATGTTCCGCCACTGGAACTCAGTAACCACAGGTAAACACGCGATTCTATCGCTGCGGGTGGAAGGAGGTGCTTCCAACCTCCCCTTTCCTGCTGTAATTGAGCATCCCAGGTCTAGCCACTCTTACCTTGGAATTTGTCGAAGTTTTTCTACGTTGTCATGTGGGGATTTAGGCTACGCTGGATATTTTCCTGCCCTTCTCCACTTCCTTCAGTTTTAGGATCCAAGATGGGGCGCTAATGTATAATGCTCTGGCGTCCGGTGTCTGGGAGGCTCTCAAAACCACATCTCACTCAGGGCAGAGGTAGGTCTGTTTTGAAAGTCTCCCCGCCATCAGGATATAATATCTGAAAACGTTAGGGTTCCCACCGTCCAGTTCTGCCCATCCGGATATATCAGCCTTCGTGTACTTAACTTCAATCTTTGCTCCTGACGGTTTCCAGAAACACAACAGGCCTTCAATCCTCCTCGACTTCCTGTTAACCACAACCATCGCAAGTCCTTGCACATGAGCTCTTCTGTGGCTAAAACATACAATACTCCTCTTACAGCAGAATCAAAGTTTTCAAACTTCCTGCAAATTACACCACCATCTACTTAAAACACAATACGAGGGTCGTTTAATAAGTCTGGTAAAAAACCAAGAACATTATTTTTTCGCGAACATCTCACCTTATTTCTCGACAAGTCAACATTGATGACTATACACTTTGTCTAGGGATGTTCCAGATTTTTCATCCCGTCGGAAAAGAAGATTCCGTCAAGGTCTGAAAAATACTCGTTGACAGTTACTATCACTTCTTCATTTGATAAACATTTCAGGCCAAATTTTCAAGTTTGGGAAGAGGAAGAAGTCACTTGGGGCTAAGTCTAATGAATAAGATAGATGAGGAACCAACTAAAAGTCCAACTCATGCACTTTCGCCATTGCGATTGCTGATGTATGCGATGGTTCATTATCCTGGTTAAAGAGCACAATTTTGCGTTTCAGTCTTGGTCTCTTGTCAGTCAACTCGTGTTGCAAACGATCCAACAATGAAGCACAATATGTTACGTTAGGGTTGGTTGCGGGAAAGTGGGTGTACAACCTACCCAGTGACTAGGGGTGTAGCTAGAAGGATGAGGGACCGGATGGTAGGGTGAAATGGTAACGCAAGCTAGGGGCTAGAAGGTAGAGGATAGAACTCCGGAGACTGGAACAATACAAGCTAGTATGGTCCATTTTTAATCTTGTTTACTGGAAACTAATTCTGATTGACAGTACAAATGGGTTACAAGACATCCCTTAGCCCTGAAGGGGCTTGGGGGTGAAAATAGTGATACTAGAACATATTACCGAATGAGTGCTTACCTTAATGGTGCGGTGTTTCATGTATGGCTGAGGATGCGTTGCGTCGCCATCTCTTGAAGACGGCATGGCGTGAGCTGACCCTGGACTGCACTGACCCCAACAACGGACTTGTACTGAACTGACTGACTGGTATTGAATGACTGACCTCCATGGTTGGACTCAGTGATCTTAAATATGTGGGTCATCTATGACGTTACCGCGTCGACTCGGCATTACGTCGATGGTCCCGAACTAGAACACTACGTAGCCATCCCCCAATCATAGTTTTAAAATTACGTGCGGTCACTTCCTGGCGTTCAAAACACGCGAGCAGTCTGCCAGCTGCTAATTTAGCCAGCCAGCGGAATTCGGAACTTCAAAACATGTGAATAAGACAAGTGCCAGAGTAAGCCTTGGTCCAAAATTCTAAAATTTACTAGTTTCCTAATTATTCCTCAGCCATATATGTAACAATAGGCTCCAGTTATGGTTTTGCCTTTTACCAAGTAGTCTATGACGTTTATTCCTTGATAATCCAAAAAACCAGTGGTCATCACCTTAAAAGGCTGACAAAATCGACCTTGCCTTCTTTAGTGCAGTTTAACCAGCCTTTGCCCCTTGTTTTGTCTGCTGTTTTGACTCTGGTGTGTAATTATGGATCCAAGTTTCATCCACGGCCACAAATAGCGGCAAAAGCTCTTGCAGATTGTGATTAAACATCGCTAGACACTCAGTATAAGTGTTCTTCCGGATGCGATTTTGATTGACTGTGAGTAATCGCGGCACTCATCTTGCACATAGCTTTCTCATTGCCAATTTTTCATGTAGAATATAGTTCACTCGCTCAGTTTAGATCCCTAGGGCCTCAGCCATCTCAATATTTTTGAATCAGCGGACTTGCTAAACCAGATCGTGGATTTTTTTCAATGGTGTCCTGTGTAGTGACCTCAATTGGGCGACCAGAGCGCGATTCATGTTGGGTGCCTCTACGACCACGTTTAAATTCATTGATCGAAAAGTAAATAGTCGCCAATTGTGGTGCAGAGTCCACGTGAACTTCATCCAATTCAGTTTTTGACTTCTGCGGCAGTCCAGCACTACAAATGCAAATGTGTAATACTTTGCTTTTCCCATTTTCAATCGCAGATGTCACACTGACCAGTTCAGTTGGCTGTTAACAATGAACTGTACATTGTAGCACATTTATATTTTGATAGAATCATAAGGGGTTTCAAGGAAGATGGTATATTTGTTAAAAGGGAGCAGGTGCAGTTAGGGTGAGTAGTTTGACAAAGTGATGGGAGAAAGCGGGTTCTTACCAGGCATTCTAAGTGGATAACACTCTACTCCGTTTGAAAAGGCATTGTTCGGACCCTTAATAAGGGCATGACAGAGACTAATAATCACAATGGACAAAATAGCCACAAAAGGAATTTTGGTGTGAATAAAAACCGACTTCGAAAGGTGAAAGTCAGACGCAGATGCAGTGAAGAACACACAAAACTGGGCTGGTGGTCCATTAAGAGAGACACAACTGGTTCGGTCTTCGGTGAAGGCAGACCAGAACCGAGGAGAAAAGGTATCTATCGGTTTCTACGTAAATAACGAATTAAGTGTTATCGCGTAATAAGCATTTGACATACGGTAACTCTGAACATTGATATATGGGTAACCCTTGGTCGGCAACTTCGAGTTTGATATGATGATAAAAAGAAGCAGTCTGAAACTTGCATTCCTTCCAGTGTCATTAGAACCATCCTTACTCCCATACATATCCACGTATACCCTTTCACGGAACTCTTGCTCTGCCCTGAGGACAGGCCACACTGCTTCAGAATTTACGAGGTTGGGTCAAAAAGTAATGCCTCCTATGTTTCTCTTTTAATTGCCTAGAAAATTGAATCCAATTTACATAACTTGAAAACTACAACACTGGCGATTAATTTGTCACTATCAATATAATCTCCGCCGTTCTCCACAGTTTTGGTCCACCTTTTAACTAGGGCATGTATTCCAGTGAGGTAAAACACACGGTCTTGCTTCCTAAGCCATTGACGCACGGACGTTTTCACAGCCTCCTCATCTTCAAAATGAATCCCACGATGAGCTTCCTTTAGTGGCCCGAACAGATAGAAGTCTGATGGTCAGAGCTGTATGGGGGATGAGGTAAGACTTGCCATCCCAATTTCTCAATGTCTGCAGTTGTGTAACGGCTGGTTTGTGGTCTTGCATTGTCATGCAAAAGAACATCCGCCATAGTTTTTTGTTGGACGAACTCGGCGAAGATATGATTTCAGCTTTTTGAGAGTTTTGACGTATTGCACAGAATGTATTGTGCATCGCTGCTCCAAAATATCAATCATAAGCACACCCTCTGCATTCCAAAACACTGTCGCCATAACTTTCCCTGCCGACCGCTGAGTTTTGAATTGTTTTCTTCGGTGTCGTTGTGTGATGCCATTCCATTGACGGCCTCTTTGATTCAGGTTCAAAAAAATGAACCCACGTTTCGTCACCAATAACAATTTTTTCCAGAAACCCCTCTCCCTCCAAATTGAAGCGCTGCAAGTGTTCGGAGGCTATTGTTTTCCTTGTTTCTTTGTTATGGGCGGTTAACATTCTTGGTACCCAACGTGAACAAACTTTGAGTAACCCAGTTGTTGAATAATCGTCATCACACTGCTTTTACTGAGGAAGGTAATGCAATACAATTCACCTGTTGTTAACCGGCGATCACCACGAATGATGTCATCGACTCTCTGAACGGTGCATGGAGTCACTGCAGGCACCGCCCTGCCGCTTCGCTGTTCATCTGCCAATGGCGTTTGCCCTTCAGCTTCGTTACAGCGACGAACCCATCGTCTAACAGTACTGGCATCCACCGTTGCATCACCATACACATTTTTTAGTCTTTCGTGAATGCGAATTGGCGTTTCACCATCCGCAGTCAAAAATTTAATCACAGAACACTGTCTAATACGAATGTCGATGTCAGCCATTTCGCAAGAGGATGCAGTGCTGCCACCTGTTGACTTAGGAAGATACTACTGCAGGGGATAGCAGAAGAAGGTTTGAGGAATTGCGCCAAATTCAAAGTTTTTACATAACTTACTTATTTAAGGTAGTAGTAGTAAGATAGTAATTTATTTTCTCATCTTTCCTTTTACATCAACAAATGGAAATACATAATCAAGATTACAATTATAAAATCCATACTGAAATATGCCATGTATTCTTAAATCCTGAGAATCCTATCATGTTGCGCACCATTGAATAGTAATTCGGTCCCCATACACCTAACCCTAGATTTTTGTGTATTGGAGGCACTCTACTCCTTTTTTACACTTTCTGCCATTTCACCTATACCACTCTACTTTTTTCTCTTAATTGTTCTCAGCCATCTCTCTTTAACCTTCCCTAAATAATTCCCTATATTTCTCCTGTTCTTTTCACCTTTTACTGACATTTTTCTAATTACTACTTCACCTCCCAAATTGTCTCATTTACGTAGCCAAGCCTGCTCTCTCCATACCTTTGTTTGACTACAATTTAATATACAATGGAAATCTGCATTCTCTTCTCCACACAATGGACGTTTATCTAGCTCCCTCTCTTGACTTATGCATTTCAAGTTTCTCACTCCTATTCTCGCCCAAGCAAAATCTTCTCGCCCTAACTTACTACATATATCTATATATCCTTCCCTCCCCCAGGTTGTTTTTATTTCTCTATATAATCTCAGTGAGCTTTTGTCACTTGTATTGGCGAAAATGTCTTGTCTGTCAATAGTCACTCGAACGTTGGAACACCCTATAGAACCAGCTGACGGCAGCAGCAGGAGACGGAGGTGCTTGGACACGCCCCCTCGTTTGTCTTATAGCGGTAAGGAGGGGTGGCTGGGAAAAAAAACATTGCCGTGCCGTCTCTTTCCGCTGCCCATGTTTTCTCGAACTTACGGGATATTTCATCTAATCCAGAACATTCTCGATCGGCCAGCTGACCCTATATAAGCCACACGCCAGGCTGGAGGAGAGTCAGTCAGAGTTCTTGGCGAGCAGTGTAAGAGTGCAGTGCTAGTATACGACGAGAAGACTGTGTACGTGCATCGGAGTACCGTACGTAATTACGAGTGCAAGTGAAATTGTAACTGACGAACTGGTGAATCGTAATTGTGTGCATTACGTAATTCTGTGTAATTGGCAAGTGTTTAACTGTAAGTCGGTGGAAATGAAGAACATTTTGAGTGGTGCAATTGGACTTTTCATTTCACGAACCCACAAAGTCACACTGGTGTCAGGAAGCGGGACGACAACAGCACCGAACATTACAACCATGGACGCGGCATTGGAAAAGATTTTGGAGAAGATGATGGAAATGAAGGCGGAACTGACAGAAATGAAGATGGCCAACGGCAACATCACCGAGAAGATGGAAGAACTGAAGGCCGAATTAACAGCGAAGACGGAAACGGCAAACAACAACTTGGCCACGACAATGACCGCAAAAATGGCCGAACTGACCACGGAAATGAAGGTGGCGAACGAGGCTCTCGCCGCCAAATTCGAAGTACAGTTGGCCGGCGTGAGGGATAACGTGACGCAGCTGGGCAAGCGGATGGGCCAAGTGGACGAGCGCGTCGAGGACCTGGCGAACCACTTCAATGACCTAAAGGAAAAGACCGAAAATAACGCCAAGTCCCTGAACGCCATGGTTGAAGACGTCGAATACCTCGCGAACCGCGTAAACCACCTGGAGGGAAAGGCCGACAGCAGCGTCAATTCCCTGAGCGCCATGGTGGAGGACGTCGTCGGCAGGAGGTTGAAGGATTTGAAAGCCGACGCACCGGGACGCGACACAACATCGGCGCGCGTCAAACCTCCGAAATATGACGGCGCGTCTACATTTGAGGCCTTCCGCCGGCAGTTTGACACAGTGGCCAAGCACAACAGATGGTCACCGGAGGAGGCCACACAGTTAATAGCCAGCCTCCAGGGACGGGCCGCGGAAATCCTAAACGCGGTGCAGACGACGGCGGCGCCCAAGGACATCTGGGAGGCCCTGGAGAACCGTTTCGGGAACCACCGCTTAGCCGCAGCATCCCACAGCCAGCTAAAGGCAAGGTCACAGCATCCGGGGGAGACGATGCAGGAGTTCGCCATGGCGATTGAGCAGCTGGCTAGCAAGGCCTTGGTTGACCTGCCACTGGAGTTCGTATCCCGGGAAGCCGCCTACAACTTTGTCGACGGGGTACGGGACACGGAGATTCGTCAGCGCCTAATGCTCGGCGATTATAAAACCATCCACGAGGCGCTGACAGCGGCATTAAGGATGGAGGCGGCCAAGGTAACATCTATCCCGACGTCGAGAACGAGGAGTGTCCGCTACGCCGGAGACAGAAGACCAGCTGAGGGACGCCGGCGAATACCTAGTGGCCTGTGTTGGGAGTGTGGACAGCCCGGACACCTGCAGAGAGACTGCCCACACCAGGAAGAGCAGCCGGAAAACGAGTAAGGGCCATCGTGGAGAGGGGCACGTCGGCGCCATCACCACCATCCCCTCGAGTGACACTACGCGCCGTCAGCCGGCGTATGGATGACAGCCTCATCGCGGACGGTTGGGTAAGAGGAAAACCATGCCGCATGCTGGTGGACACCGGGGTGGCCGTGACCATCATCAGACCTGACGTAGCGAACGGTTTGCCGACAAGGAAGCCGAGCCGACCATACCAGCTTGTCACGGCATCGGGCGACACCTTGCCTGTGGAGAAGGAGGCCCTGCTGGAGCTGAACTTGGGACGGAGTGTCGTGCGTCTGTGGGTGTTCGTCGCGAAGGTGGCTGAGGTGATTCTGGGACTGGATGCCCTCAGGAGCCATGAGGCGACGGTCGACGTCGGCAAGAAGGTACTGCGGCTCAACGGAGAAGAGGTTATACTCTGTCAACCCGAAGAGCGCCTTGGAATTTATAGGGTCATCTAGAGCGAAGACGTGGTTGTCCCCGCGAGGAGCGAGGTGGTGGTGACGGCGCGACTGGAGGGCCAGAGAACCAGGAACATGATGCTGGACCAGAAGACGCCTGTACACGGACTGTGTGTAGCCAGGGCATTGCTGCCGTGCCGAGAGGAGGTGCCCGTGAGACTGCTAAATCCAACGGACGCCAATCACGACGTCCAGGCCGGGACGGAGTTGGGAACGTGCGAGCCCGTGGTGAGCGTAAAAGATATCGACGAGACACAGGAGCCGGCGCCGAAACAACAGCTGGGGCCCCGGCTAGAAGGCTTAGTGGATGGGGCGGCCGACCACCTGACCGCAGAGCAGCTGGAGAAAGTTCGACAACTGCTAGCACGATACCAGCGCGTCTTCAGCCAAGGTGATGGTGACTACGGCCGCACGGACAAAGTGCTTCACCGCATCGACACCGGGGACGCCCGGTCTATTCGGCAACCACATAGACGCGTTCCGCTGCAGAAGCAAGGGGCGGTGCGAGACATGCTAGAGGACATGAGATCCAGGGGAGTGACTGAAGAGTCTGACAGCCCTCGGTGTTCCCCTGTAGTCTTGGTGACAAAGAAGAACGGCGAGCTGCGCTTCTGCGTAGACTACAGAAAGTTGAACGCTGTCAACCGGAAGGACTGTTTTGCCTTACCCCGGATAGACGACACCCTGGACACGCTAGCTGGTGCACAGTGGTTCTCGACCCTGAACCTGAAGTCGGGCTACTGGCAGGTAGCTCTAGACCCGAGAGACAAGGAGAAGACCGCATTCTCGACGGGCCAAGGGCTCTGGCAGTTCACGGTTATGCCCTTTGGCCTCTGCAACGCATCAGCTACCTTCCAGCGCCTCATGGAGTCAGTGATGCGAGGGCTGACTTACGATGCCTGCCTGCTATACCTGGACGACATCATCATCGTCGGGAAGACTTTTGAAGATCACTTTGAGAATCTGAGTAAGGTGCTACAGAGACTGCAGGCGCCCAACTTGAAGCTGAACGCGAAGAAGTGCCAGCTATTCCGCAAGGAAGTGAACTACTTAGGCCACATAGTCTCAGCAACCGGAGTGGCCACAGACCCGGAGAAGACACAGGCAGTGAGAGATTGGCCTCGCCCGAAGGATAAGACAGAGTTGCGCAGTTTCCTTGGGCTGTGCAGCTATTACCGCCGCTTCATAAACGGGTTCTCCAACATCGCAAAAGCCCTCATCCGCCTGACAGAGGAACACTGGTCTTATGTGTGGACGGAGGACGCCGCAAACGCTTTCCAGCACCTAAAGGAGACCATGTGCAGTGCTCCAATTTTGGGTTTCCCACAACCGGGTGGCGCCTTCATTGTGGACACCGACGCTAGCGACCATTGCATTGGAGGTGTCCTATCGCAGATCCAGGACGGCCATGAGCGGGTGATAGCCTACTACAGCAAGACGTTATCCAAGACAGAGAAGAACTACTGCGTCACCCGACGAGAGCTACTGGCGGTAGTAAAGACCTTGGAGCACTTCCACAAGTACCTGTACAGTCAGCCATTTCACCTGAGGACTGACCATTCCGCCCTAACCTGGCTATTGAGCTTCAAGAACCTGAAAGGCCAGACAGCACGTTGGGTACAGAGGCTGCAGGAGTACAACTTCGCCTCGGAACATCATAGAGGGAAGAGCCACAGTAATGCGGACGCTATGTCCCGAAGACCCTGTCCGGAAAAGTGCGGCCAGTGCACAAGAGTGGAAGAGAAGGAGCGTGCCGCGGCAGTCCGAGTAGTTGTGGCAGTGCCTGCGGACGGCTGGGATAGCACAGGCCTAAGGAGGGAGCAACTGGCGGACGCAGACTTGGGGCCACTCTTGAGGGAAGTGGAGACCAACCTGGGAGGACATCGCACCGAGGAGCGCCAACTACAAGTCGTACTGGGCCCAATGGGACTCGCTGAAGACCAGAGATGGCGTGCTGTTCCGGGTATGGGAATCACCCGGTGGGAAGACGCAGAGAGAACAGTTGGTACTTCCCCGGAGTAAGATACCGGAAGTCTTGGAAGAAGTGCACGCCGGTACTTCAGGAGGGCACCTGGGAGCGAACCGAACGATTGACAAACTACGGCAGCGCTACTACTGGATGAGGCTCCGAGCAGATGCTGAGAGATGGTGCCGTCAGTGTCACGTGTGCTCGGCGAGTCGCGGCCCCCAGACTAGGAGCCGGGGTCGCATACAGCAGTACAACGTCGGAGCGCCATTCGAACGGCTCGCCGTTGACATTGCTGGACCGTTCCCAGTTTCCGACCGAGGCAACAAGTACCTAATGGTGGTCGTGGACTAGTTCACCAAGTGGTCGGAGGTGTATGCCATCCCAAACCAAGAGGCAAAGAAAATCACAGACTGCCTCGTGGAGCAAGTGCTCTGTCGATTTGGGGTGCCGTTAGAGCTACACATTGACCAGGGTACCAACTTTGAGTCCAACCTAATGAAGGAGGCACTACAAAGGCTTGGGGTGAACAAGACTCGCACTACGCCTCTACATCCCCAATCGGATGGCATGGTCGAAAGGTACATCAAGACCTTAGAGGAACACCTGAGGAAGGTCATGGCCAGCCATCAGCGAGACTGGGATGTCAAGGTGCCACTGTTCTTGCTGGCCTACCGCTCGTCTACACACGACACAACTGGGATGACGCCAGCCAGCTTAATGTTCGGCCGAGAGTTACGCCTCCCTTGTGACCTGGCTTTTGGAAGCCCTCCGGAAGCGAAACAGCCAGCGACCTAGTATGTGGAGAACTTGGTGTACCATCTCCACGACATGCACGAGATGGCTCGCCAGAACATCCAGAAGGCGAGCGACTGCATGAAGACCAGGTATGACAGGCAAGCCAACAGCCAAGGGTTCCAGCAAGGTGACCTGGTCTGGTTGTAGCGTCCTACCCGAACCAAGGGACCCTGCCCGAAGCTCCAGCAGCCATGGCAAGGACCGTACCGGGTGGTGAAGAGGATTAACGACGTGGTCTACCGCATCCAGAAGGTGCCCCGAGGGAAGATGTTGGTGGTACACCTGGATCGCCTGGCGCGTTACGATGGTGCTGTTCGGGACGACCAGCTTTGAGGAGGGAGCAGTAGTCACCCGAACGTTGGAACGCCCTATAGAACCAGCTGACGGCAGCAGCAGGAGACGGAGGCGCTCGGACACGCTCCCTCGTTTGTCTTATAGCGGTAAGGAGGGGTGGCTGGGAAAAAAGGCATTACCGTGCCATCTCTTTCCGCTGCCCTTGATTTCTCGAACTTACGGGATATTTCATCTAATCCGGAACATTCTCGATCGGCCAGCTGACTATATAAGCAACACGACGGGCTGGAGGAGAGTCAGTCAGAGTTCTTGGCGAACAGTGTAAGAGTGCAGTGCTAGTGTACGACGAGAAGACTGTGTATGTGCATCGGAGTATCGTACGTAATTACGAGTGCAAGTGAGATTGTAACGGAGGAACTGATGAATCGTAATTATGTGCATTACGTAATTCTGTGTAATTGGCAAGTGTTTAACTGTAAGTGGTTGAAAATAAAGAACATTTTTGAGTGGTGCAATTGGACTTTTCATTTCACGAACCCACAAAGTCACAATATCTTCTAATCTTAGCTTAACTTCTTTCCAGAAGCCTCTATACCCATACCCTGCATTTATCCAAGAATGACCCATACCTATCTGCTTCAACACGTCATTCATTTTATGTACCCAAGACCCACCTCAGTAGAACTCTGATACAGTAGGTGGGTTATATACTGTAGCAATACAGTTTTGATACATGTCCCCTATGGAGATCCATAACACTGATCTGCTAGACAGTTATTTTTCTTCTTTCACCTTAAGACATTTATCGTTCTTTATAAAACAGCCTAAACCCCCTGAAGCTCTGCCTTTCCTTTGGTTCTTCATCCCACTTATGCTATAAAAGTCAAATCCTGGAATTATTACACTAGTTTTTTTCTCTATCCAGGTTTCCACAACCATTAATATATCACAAGTTTTTAGCACATTATAGATTTCCCCACTGCACACTTTCTCCCAAAGCCCGTCCACATTCCAACCCCCAATGGATAATGCGAATCCCTATGCTTCATCTTTCCTTTTGAACTTCCAACTTTCTAAGTTCATCTGACTCCTGGTGCGCACACGGTCTTTCACCTCCAGGATACTTCCTGATGGCGTTGACACCACTTGTAAGTCGCCTAAATCCTGCTCAATCTCAGCCGTTCTCAAACTACTTGACGCGGTATGAGCTTCCCCCATCAGCTGATCTCCTTGTGTGTCATTTAGCTGTTGTGATTCGACTCGCTCGGTCCTGTGTTCGGTCCGTACGTGTGCAACGTATCTTCTCTTTCCCTCGTCAGCACCGCTTCCTCGCAGGTGACGTATGCTCCGTTTACGTAGTTCGACCGCGTGTTAGTTGGACATTCCTGTCGTCTTTTGCCCTCAAAATGTAGTTGCCCTCCCATGTAACGTACTGCTGACGAAGTTCCTGCTTCACACCATCGATCCACAAATCAACATCTTTTAAATATGCCCGTTTTCCTGCTGCTCTTGCTTTCTTCATTCCCAATAAAGCTAAAGATTTCAATTCGCGCTGTTTCTTACCCAAATCTTGCTCAATAAATATTTTAGTGCCTTTTAACTGTTTACTGTTCCTCAACACTACCCATTTGAATCTCATTGATGCTACTTTCACTATTATTGGTCTTGGTTTCGGTCCAAGTCTTCCTATTCTAAAACAATCCACTATCTCCCAACCTGCCATATTTAGTTTCAGTTTTTGTTGGAGTATATTTTCTACAGCCTGCCATACTCGTCGGTCTCTTCTCTCTTCTAATCCAAATATTATCAGGTTTAGTTTCCGGTTCCAGGAAGTCCACCAAAATCACACCTTTTCTGTCCCAAAAAACAGTCGCCATCATCTTCCTTGCCGACATTGTTTGCATGCATTTCTTGGGTTTTTGGGGAGAACTTGTGTGCCCCCACTGCATTGATTGCAATTTCGTTTCACAGTTCACGTGTTTCACCCATGGTTCGTCACCAGTAACGATGCGATCGAGTAAAGAGTCACCATCCTTATGGTAAACGTCCAAAAAGTTCAACGCTGCAGCCATTCGCTGATTTTTGTGGTCCTCTGTCAAGATTTTTGGAATCCATCTTGCACAAAACTTGTGGTAACCGAGCTTTTCGCTGATGATTTCGTGCAACAAAATTCGCGAAATTTGTGGAAAACTCAAAGAAAGTCCCGTTATTGTGAACCTTCGATTTTCACGGACTTTAGCATCGACTTTTTCGACAAGTTCGGCAGTCACTATGCTGGGTCTCCCACTTCGATCTTCGTCGTGAACATTGGTTCGGCCATTTTTAAATCTGATGACCCACTGACGCACTCCACCTTCAGTGATAATGTTGTCCCCATACACTTCACAAAGCTGCCGATAGATTTCTATCGGTTTACAGTTTTTTGCAGTCAGAAACCTTATTACTGCACGCACCTCGCAGCTCGCGGGATTTTCAATTAACGCAGACATTTCAAACCATCACAGTATCTGAACGGAGCACAGCACGAACCTCTCACTAGCACGGCTAGATGCCGACTGAGCTGCGCAACGCTCTGACCCCAAGATGGCCGCGCTAGCCCCGCCCCTAGCGGAAACAGACGAAAACGTAATCTACTTTCTGGATAGCCCTCGTATTTCTTTTATGATATTTTCTAGCATCGCGGCTAGTTGCTCCATTGTCGGTCTGGGGTTTAGTTCCACTCCCCCAATAATTAACAAAACCCATATCACTAAGATGTACCATACTCTTATTAAACATATACCAGAAGATCCCTGCTGAGTTTTCTGGCTCGTTCTAAATGCGTTAAAAGAGCCTATCCTAATTCTATACATTTGCGCGTCAATCATCTTCGATCGCGAGCGCGTGTGCTTACGCGTCCGTCTCCCTTCGTGTCTGGCAGGCAACTCCCTATTTAAGGAAAAAAATTTGACCCACCCTCGTATAACGTAAGAATAACCTTATTCAAACTCGCGACCAATGCGTGGAGCAACCTTTCCCAGTGTATAAGTAATTGATGTAAAGGTAAGTCGCATCAATTTTCTATACAATCTTTTGAATATTCAAGCTTACTATCCACAAAGTTGCAAAAAAATCCATCCTTTCATGGAAACTTGCCATACATATCAAATGACCCTCGTACATTACAATTAAAGGCACATTGTTAGTGATGCAGTATACGATAATTTAGGTGCAAACAATGAAACGAAGCTAAATGATGGGAGCACTGCTAAACATTTAGAAAGGATTTTAGCCTTCCTTCTGTGAGGTGCCTGGTAGGAGCACCAGATATGACTCTTCACACCCTCAGTTTACTCGGTGATATCATTGTTGCTTCACACAAGAACGAGGAGTTACATTACCAATTAAAATGAAAGCTCCAATTTCCGTTGTTGATTAAGATAATGTTATGTTCCATTTAAGCAGTAAATTGTTAAGAGGTTTTCTTAAAATACAAGGGGCGTCCAGAAAGTAAGTTTTGTTTCAATTTATCTCCGCTGCAGCGCTGCGATCGCAGTTCCGCACATGCGCGGTAGACGCTCTGTATCAAGGAGAAGACACGTGCGCCATCATGAGATCGCTGTCAGAAAC
This sequence comes from Mantis religiosa, assembly GCA_030765055.1. Classification (NCBI taxonomy): domain Eukaryota; kingdom Metazoa; phylum Arthropoda; class Insecta; order Mantodea; family Mantidae; genus Mantis; species Mantis religiosa. The sequence goes on from CM060948.1 coordinate 19,953,122, forward strand.
GTACGCCTTGTTGTGCTTGTTTACAATGTCGGTGTTGGTTGAAAATCCTGCCGCTTGTGAAATCGGATCTGTGATTCGTTTTCTGAATGCTAGGAAAGTGAAACCAATTGAAATTTATCGGCAACTTTGCGATGTCAAGAGATGTTGTGTTTCTTCACGACAACGCACGACCACTCACTGCAAATGCGACGAGAAACATCCTACAGGGATTTGGCTGGGACGTATCTGACCACATCCCGTACAGCCCTTACCTCGCTTCTAGCGACTTTCATCTGTTGTTGCATCTCAAATCTTTCCTTGGTGGTCAACACTTCAACAATGACGAAGATCTAAAACAAAATGTTTCCAACTGGTTGAAGACACAGGCGGCAAACTTCTATGAAGAAGGTATACAAAAACTTGCGCCTCGCTATGACAAATGCCTGCAAAATTTCAGCAGTTATGTGGAAAAGTAGTTTAAGAGTTGTAGCATTTTGTGCAATAAATAATTTTTCTGTATCTGTAGACAATTTAATTTTATTACCAAACAGAACTTACGTACCTCGTAATAAAAGAAAGCATACTCGCAGAAATACCAGAAATTGCTTTTAAACTTGCACTGTTGTGTAAACGTACAAAATCTAGTAATTTCAATAGCAAACTCGCATCTCAATTTCGTTATTGCTTTTTTATGTAATTTACGTCATCCAACGTTGTCATATCGAACGAGTTTGCGCCGGACCCTCCCCCTTACGACTGTGTAAACAGCAAAACAATCTCGAGGCTAACGAAACAATCTCAAGTGACGTAAGTAAGTAAACAAAAGTATCCTCGCACTGTAAGAAGGAAGACAGGAGAAAGGTTAATTGCTAGAACAATCAGTTTACTGAACTTGGCCCACATCAGTTAGTTAGTTACTAACACTCCCCACATGGCAACCTTGGCCTTCGGGGTAACCTCACCCCACCAAGTGATGACCGGACCCATTTCTCAGGTGGAGGCACCCAGAGGGCGGTGTCCATTACCTCCGATGATAGGGTGATAGTGAAGATGGCGGTGAGGTGAGAGGACCTACAGTTTTTACCGTGGACTCCGAACCACGTTGGGCATAGGGGATACTTCACGTGTGCTAGACAGAGGTGAAGGCGTGGATAGGGCCGACTTAAAATCGCCAACCCCAGAGCCGGGAATCGAACTCGGGACCCTTAGAACGGGAGCCGCGAACGAAACCACCGCGCTACCCCGGCGCCCCTTGGCCCACATCATGAACGTACCATTCTTAATTAACTTCAGTGTTTTTGTTTTTGGTTGTTACTTCTTTTGCAAGCTTACATCTACAAAATACAGAAGGAAATAAAACCTTAGAAATGTAACAAGTAAACTAATGAGACAAGATGATGAACACTTCAATATAAATATACTATATACATCTACCCATGTAAAGATTGATTAATAGAAAATAGTTTACAGAATGAATTAACGTAACATCCAGAATTCAAGAATAAGTAAACAAAATTAGATCACTGCTATAGCAAATCAAAGAGGGCAGACCTTGTAGCGAATGTGCCCTTTACGAACATGAGATGGCGGAAAGTCGTTAATAAAAAATAGCAAAATGCAGAAGTAGTAATTGCACTAAGCCAATAATTGCAAAATCAAAAGAAACAAAACGTGATTCTATACAAATTCCATATAAAATTCTATAAAATTCTATATCAAAAGGTATAATATAAAAATTCTATGTAAAACCTAACTAGATCACAATTATCATATCACTGTATATACACTTTGAAGCTAAAATACCTTTGAATTACCTTTCCCATATGGCAACACTGTACGGTGCATAAAACTCTATTAGCAGCGACGAGACTGCTTTCCTACTTAACATGGCGACATTTTCATTGCAAGAACAGCGTGTAATCATTCGTTTTCTCCATTTTCGTGGTGTGACATCTATTGAAATTCATCGCCATTTTCTCCATTGGAGAAAGTATTTGATGTCATCCTTATAGAAAGACGAAGGACGCTTGCAGAGCCAGTTGCGCAAGAACTCTTCTCCAGTTGCGTCATTATCAAACCCCTGTCCTCCTAGGTCTTGTTTGAGTGGTCCAGGGCGATAAATCTGTACTGTAAGGAGTGTTCCAGAGGTGTCCAATGCATTTTCTGCTTTTTTCCCCGCGTTAAAGTGGCAGTATGTGGCTTCGCACTGTCATGCAGAAGAATAGCGTTTCGGATCGGTTGTCGGCGTCGCTTGTTGCGATATGCAGCTTTTGCTTCTTCCGAAATGTGACAGTAATAGGCTACATTAATTCCCTTTTTTTTCTGGAAGAAAATGGTTGCAAAGAAATTTATTGGTAGGAGTGGTAACCAGCTTGAAGCGAGCCCCGCATATCATCTGCTACTGTTTATTATCAGTTTGCATCCTGTGTAAAAACGTAATTTTTATTTGATCAGTGATTACTGTCTGATATGCGAAGTATTTAATTTTTCATATTTAAGGATTTACAATGAATCCAACACACGACTTGGTGCCGTGTCTCCATACAAACTTTTCTTTATGGGAAAATGACAAACGCGTCGTGGTAAATGTCCGTTGGCCAACGCCAGTGTTATGTTTAGAAAAACTTCGCGGCGGAGTATCTTCAAAATACAGCAGGACATTTAAGACTCGTTGGTATGAGGAACATAATTGTGTCGGATTGAAGCAGCTGGTAAAAAAACACTAACAAAATTGCAGATACCCTACGGGAAAGCTCACGTCTAAATATTGTAAAATACAATGAGAACGTTAAGCTTAACAGACTCTTCATGCCATATCCCATTAGGGAAGTAGACAGGAAATGACATTTCGTGGACATAATGAAAGCGAGGACTCTTTAAATAAAGGTAATTTTAAGGCAATTTTGGATTATTATACAGAGGGAAGCCCCATCGAAATTCAAAACCACTATTCGAGTATAAAAACAGCTTTTGCTAGTTTAGGTTAACCAATTTTCCGAGTCACCTAATCAATTCGCCTAGAGCCGCACCTATTCAGATTTTTATCGTGGTCTCGAAGGTATTAAACCGAAGTCGAAAACAGCCTCTTACTTCACATAATGTACTTACGTATGTACGTTTCAGTGCAAAACATGTAGTGCTTGAAAAACTAACAGACCTGAGAATATATAGTATTGTTTCCTGCTATATGGATACTTCAGTACGGTAAAGTTATTTTTTACTTTTTGTCCGTTTTATATCCTTTCCTATGTACAGGGTGACCTACCTAACTCTGCGACCTCAAATATCTCCGAAATAAAACAAAATATTCCAATTGGCCAGGAATGTGCCTGTCAGGGGCTCACAAAATAAGACGGTATGCACAATCCATAAAGGTAAACAAATAACACTTTCAACACCAAATTGTGTGTGTGTGTGTGTGGTTTTTTTTAATGGGGCAGGTATGCTTATTCTAGCAAAATGACAACTACAGCTACAGTTAATGATAATACACTTGGTTCCGCCTTTGTAAGCAGCTACTAGAGTAGCTACAAAATAAGAATGAACATGGGTTAAGCCAAAACGGTTATTCTACTCTCTTGGTGTTGCCATTCCACGGTAAGCAGGCAACAGCGTTGGAAGATATATCTGTCCTTGTCTCAATCTAGCAAGTATCATACAGATGCTGAGGTGTACAGTGATACTGTTTCTTTGGGTTCGTGAGATTAAAAGTCCGATTGCACCACTCAAAAATGTTCTTTATTTCCACCGAATTACAATCGGAGCACTTGCCGATTACACAGAATTACGTAATGCACACAATTACGATTTACCAGTTAGTCCATTACAGTTCACTGCACGCTCACAGTTACGCACACTCTTCCATTGCACGTACACAGTCTTCTCGTCCGTTCACTAACACGGCGCTCCTTCGCTGCTTGCCAAGCACTGACTGAACTCACTCATTGCAGCCCTCTTTATAAGAATATCACTGTTTTTCCAGAAGTTTCTCGTTTCAGTGAATCACCGCGAAGGTTCCAGACGGCAGGGGAGGGGGGAAGAGGCGGCGAGCAACAAGTGACACTTCCCTAATCATCCCCTCAGTTAGTGACTGAGATTAATGGGTGGGTCCGGCCCACATGCCTCTGGTCCCTTCTCAGCTGTCGTTGGTCGCGGTTTCCGATAATTGGGTGACACTGCTCCCTCCTCAAGGCTGGTCGTCCCGAACAGCACCATCGTAGCGGGCTAGACGATCAAGGTGTACCAACAACATCTTTCCTCGGGGCACATTCTGGATGCGGTAGACCGCGTCATTTATCCTCTTCACCACCCGGTACGGCCCTTGTCATGGCTGCTAAAGCTTCGGGCAGCGTCCCTTGGTCCTCGTAGGACGGTACAACCAGACCAGGTCACCTTGCTGGAACCCTTGGCTGTTGGCTTGCCTGTCATATCTGGTCTTCATGCGGTCGCTCGCCTTCTGGATGTTCTGGCGAGCCATCTCGTGCATGTCGTGGAGGTGGTCCACCAGGTTCTCCACATATTCGGTCACCGGCTGCTTCGCCTCCGGAGGGCTTCCAAAAGCCAGGTTACAAGGGAGGAGTAACTCTCGGCCGAACATTAAGCTGGCTGGCGTCATTCCAGTAGTGTCGTGTGTAGACGAGCGGTAGGCCAGCAAGAAAAGTGGCACCTTGACGTCCCAGTCTCGCTGATGGCTGGCCACGACCTTCCTCAGATGTTCCTCTAAGGTCTTGATGTACCTTTCGACCATGCCATCCGAATGGGGATGTAGAGGCGTAGTGCGGGTCTTGTTCACCCCAAGCCTCTGTAGTGCCTCCTTCATCAGGTTGGACTCAAAATTGGTACCCTCGTCACCGTGTAGCAATAACGGCACCCCAAATCGACAGAACACTTGCTCCACGAGGCAGTCTGTGATTGTCTTTGCCTCTTGGTTTGGGATGGCATACACCTCCGGCCACTTGGTGGAGTAGTCCACGACCACCATTAGGTACTTGTTGCCTCGGTCGGAAACTGGGAACGGTCCAGCAATGTCGACGGCGATCCGTTCGAATGGCGCTCCGACGTTTTACTGCTGCATGCGACCCCGGCTCCTAGTCTGGGGGCCGCGACTCGCCGCGCACACGTGACACTGACGGCACCATCTCTCAGCATCTGCTCGGAGCCTCAGCCAGTAGTAGCGCTGCCGTAGTTTATCAATCGTTCGGTTCGCTCCCAGGTGTCCTCCTGAAATCCGGCGTGCACTTCTTCCAAGACTTCCGGGACCTTACTCCGGGGAAGTACCAACTGTTCTCTCTGCGTCTTCCCACCGTGTGATTCCCATACCCGGAACAGCACGCCCTCTCTGGTCTTCAACGAGTCCCATTAGGCCCAGTACGACTTATAGGTGGCGCTCCTCGGTGCGATGTCATCCCAGGTTGGTCTCGTCCCTTCCTCCATTTCCCTCAAGAGTGGCCCCAAGTCTGCGTCCGCCAGCTGCTCCCTCCTCAGGCCTGCACTATCCCAGCCGTCCGCAGGCACTGCCACAACTACTCGGACTGCTGCGGCACGCTCCTTCCCTTCCACTCTTGTGCACTGGCCGCACTCTTATGGACAGGGTCTTCGGGACATGGCGTCTGCGTTACCGTGGCTCTTCCCTCTACGATGTTCCGAGGTGAAGTCGTACTCCTGCAGCCTCTGGACATAACGTGCTGTCTGGCCTTCCAGGTTCCTAAAGCTCAATGGCCAGGTTAGGGCGGAATGGTCAGTCCTCAGGTAGAATGGCTGACCGTACAGGTACTTGTGGAAGTGCTCCAAGGTCTTTACTACCGCCAATAATTCTCGTCGGGTGACGCAGAAGTTCTTCTCTGCCTTGGATAGCGTCTTGCCGTAGTAGGCTATCACCCGCTCATGGCCGTCCTGGATCTGCGATAGGACACCTCCAATGCAATGGTCGCTGGCGTCGGTGTCCACAATGAAGGCGCCACCCGGTTGTGGGCAACCAAAAATTCGAGCACTGCACATGGTCTCCTTTAGGTGCTGGAAAGCGTTTTTGGCGTCCTCCGTCCACACATAAGGCCGGTGTTCCTCTGTCAGGCGGGTGAGGGGTTTTGCGATGTTGGAGAACCTCTTTATGAAGCGGCGGTAATAGCTGCACAGCCCCAGGAAACTGCGCAACTCTTTCTTATCCTTTGGGCGAGGCCAATCTCTCACAGCCTATGTCTTCTCCGGGTCTGTGGCAACCCCGGTTGCTGAGACTATGTGGCCCAAGTAGTTCACTTCCTTGCGGAATAGCTGGCACTTCTTCGCCTTCAGCTTCAAGTTGGTCGCCTGCAGTCTCTGTAGCACCTTACTCAGATTCTCGAGGTGATCTTCAAAAGTCTTTCCGACGATGATGATGTCGTCTGGGTATAGAAGGCAGGCGTCGTAAGTCAACCCTCTCATCACTGACTCCATGAGGCGTTGGAAGGTAGCTGGTGCGTTGCAGAGGCCAAAGGGCATAACCGTGAACTGCCAGAGCCCTCGGCCTGTTGAGAATGCGGTCTTCTCCTTGTCCCTTTGGTCTAGAGCTACCTGCTAGTAGCCCGACTTCAGGTCCAGCGTCGAGAACCACTGTGAACCAGCTAGCGTGTCCAGGGTGTCGTCAATCCGGGGTAAGGGAAAACAGTCCTTCCGGGTGACAGCGTTCAACTTTCTGTAGTCTACGCAGAAGCGCAGCTCGCCGTTCTTCGTCACCAAGACTACAGGAGAACTCCAAGGCTGTCAGACTCTTCAATAACTCCCCTGGATCTCAAGTCCTCCAGCATGTCTCCTACCGCCCCTAGCTTCACCAGCGGAACGCGTCTATGTGGTTGCCGCATAGGCCGGGCGTCCCCGGTGTCGATGCGGTGAAGCACTTTGTCCGTGCGGCCGTAGTCACTGTCGCCTTGGGTGAACCTCTGACGTTACTATAGGAACCTCGGGCCGAACAGCCGAGCCCCTCCTTCGGGAGTTGTTCGGATTGGGATGGACTCGAGGGGGCAGTGTGTTCCCGAAACCCGTGGGAATCGGGTACGTCTTCGGACAGGGTTGAGGGAAGCCATTAAGTCTCCCGGGTACTAGCCTGCAAAGCTAGTAGAAGGTGTGCTAGATCACCAGGCGACCCCACCGAGGTTTTTCGGTAGTCTTCACCTTGAGTGTCGACGCGCGTAAGTGCCGTATCCACTTCCATCCCGTCTTGAGTCCATAGGGCCAGATGGGGGGGGCTTGTTAGTCTCTAGGTCTTGCCCTATGGAAAGCACCTCGGAGGACGCCGAGTGCCCTTTGGGACAGCTCGGATACTCCCTGGTTGAAGGAGTCCCGGGTCTGGTTGCTACGGGTTCAAGGCTAATGGGAGTAGAGGCTGTGGACTCAACGTGTCGCCTTGGGTGAAGACGCTCTGATATCGCCTCAGCAGTTGTCGAACTTTCTCCAGCTGTTCTGCGGTCAGGTGGTCGGCCGCCCTCTCCAGTAGGCCTTCTAGCCGGGGCCCCAGGTGTTGCGTCGGCACCGGCTCATCTTTTCGATTGCTGTTACGCTCACCATGGGCTCGCACGTTCCCAACTCCGTCCCGGCCTGGACGTCGTGATCGGTGTCCGTTGTATTTAGCAGTCTCACTGGCACCTCCTCTCGGCACGGCAGCAATGCCCTGGCTACACACAGTCCATGTACAGGCGTCTTCTGGTCCAGCATCATGTACCTGGTTCTCTGGCCTTCCAGTCGCGCCGTCACCACCACCTCGCTTCTCGCGGGGACAACCACGTATTCGCTCAAGACGACCCTGCAAATTCCAAGGCGCTCTTCTGGTTGACGGAGTATAACCTCTTCTCCGTTGAGCCGCAGGACCTTCTTGCCGATGTCGATCGTCGCCACATGGCTCCGGAGGGCATCCAATCCCAGTATCACCTCCTCAGTCACTTTCGCGACGAACGCCCACAGACGTACGGTACTCCTTCCCAAGGTCAGCTTCAGCAGGGCCTCCTTCTCCACAGGCAAGGTGTCACCCGGTGCCGTCACAAGCTGTTATGGTCGGCTCGGCTTCCTCGTCGGCAAACCCTTCGCTACGTCACGTCTGATGATGGTCACGGCCGGCCCGGTGTCCACCAGCACGCGGCACGGTTTTCCTCTTACCCAGCCGTCCGCGATGAGGCTGTCATCCATCCGCCGGCTGCGGCGCCCAGTGTCACTCGAGGAGATGGTGTGGACGGCGCCGACGTGCTCCTCGCCACGCCGGGCCTTACTCGTTCTTCCGGCTGCCCTTCCTGGTGTCGGCAATCCTTCTCTAGGTGTCTCAGCCATCCACATCCCCAACACAGGCCACTAGGTTTAGCCCAGAGGTTCTACTCCCATTAGTCCTGAACCCGTAGGAACTGGACCCGGGCCTCCTTCAACCAGGGAGTATCCGAGCTGTCCCAAAGGGGCGCTCGGCGTCCTCCGAGGTGCTTTCCATAGGGCAAGACCTCTTCGCCGGCGTCCCTCGGCTGGTCTTCTGTCTACGGTGTAGCGGACACTCCTCGTTCTCGACGACGGGATAGCTGTTACCTTGGCCGCCACCATCCTTAATGCTGCTGTCAGCGTCGTGGATGGCTTTATAATCGCTGAGCATTAGGCGCTAACGAATATCTGTATCTCGTACCCCGTCCACGAATGTGCAGGCAGCTTCCCGGGATACGAACTCTGGTGGGAGGTCGACTAGGGCCTTGCTAGCCAGTTGTTCAACTGCCAGGGCGAACTCCTGCAGCGTCTGCCCAGGCTGCTGTGACCTTGCCTTCAGCTGGCTGCGGTACGCTGCGGCTAAGCGGTGGTTCCCAAAACGATTCTCTAGGGCCTCCCAGATGTCCTTGGGCGCCGCCGTTGTATGTACCGCGTTCAGGACTTCCGCGGCCCGTCCCTGTAGGCTGGCTATTAACTGCATGGCCTCTTCCTCTGGTGATCATTTGTTGTGCTTGACCACTGCGTCGAACTGGCGGCGGAAGACTTCAAATGTTGACGCGCCGTCATATTTCGGAGGTTTGACGCGCGCCGATGTTGTGTCGCGTCCTGGTGCGTGGGCCTTCAGACCCTTGAACCTCCTGCAGACGACGTCCTCCACCATGGCGTTCAGGGACTTGACGCTGCTGTCGGCCTTCCCTTCCAGGTCGTTAACGCGGCTCGCCAGGTCCTCGACGCGCTCGTCCACCTGGCCCATCCGCTCTCCCAGCTCCGTCACGTCATCCCTCACGCCGGCCAACTGTTCTTCAAATTTGGCGGCGAGAGCCTGGTTCGCCACCTTCATTTCCGTAGTTCGGCCATCTTTGCGGTCATTGTCGTGGCCAAGTTGTTTGCCGTTTCCGTCTTCGCTGTTAATTCGGCCTTATTTCTTCCATCGTCTCGGTGATGTCGTTGGCCGTCTTCATTTGTTTCAACTCTGCGGCCAGGTTGTTATTTGCCGCTTCTGTTTTTGTTGTTAACTCGTTCATCTTCGCGGCCAAGTTGTTATTTGCCCTCTCCAACTTGTTTTCCATTTTTTCGGTGATGTTATTTGCCGTCTTCATTTCCGATGTCAGTTCGGCGTTCATTTCCATCATCTTCTCCAAAATCTTTTCCAATGCCGCGTCCATGGTTGTAATGTTCGGCGATGTTGTCGTCACACTCCTGACACCAGTTGTGACTTTGGGTTCGTGAGATTAAAAGTCCGATTGCACCACTCAAAAATGTTCTTTATTTCCACCGACTTACAATCGGAGCACATGCCGATTACACAGAATTACGTAATGCACACAATTACGCTTCACCAGTTCGTCCGTTACAGTTCCACTGCACGCTCACAGTTACGCACATTCTTCCGTTGCACGTACACAGTCTTTTCGTCCGTTCACTAACACGGCGCTCCTTCGCTGCTTGCCAAGCACTGACTGAACTCACTCATTGCAGCCCTCTTTATAAGAATATCACTGTTTTTCCAGAAGTCTCTCGTTTCAGTGAATCACCGCGAAGGTTCCAGACGGCAGGGGAGGTGGGAAGAGGTGGCCAGCGACAAGTGACACTTCCCTAATCATCCCCTCAGTTAGTGACTGAGATTAATGGGTGGGTGTGGCCCTGTGTCCCTTCTCAGCTGTCGTTGGTCGGGCTTTCCGATAATTGGGTTACACTAGATGCTGACAGAGAAGTTCGCTTAATATTTCAGCATGTGTGTGAGAACATATACAATGATTATCGCATAATCTGAACCTTAAAACCTTGAACTGGAGAAAAGCTCGCTTACACAGCTATCGTTCATATGTACACAAAACAGAATGATTCAAATTACGTGCGTTCTACGAAAGGTGTTTGCTACAGTGAATCAAAATAGTGACATTTCAACGATTTGTGAATATAGTTTCTATTTTAATAATGCCATATTTGTTTATTGTCTATAAAGGACTTTAAACCAATTTTTGTTTCATTAAAATACTTAATAAATACGGAAGATATGAATGTGTATTTATAAAGCATTTTTACACAATGAATCTCCTGTACTAAAGTTGTGCATTGTGCACAGAAATTGTAGTCTTGCAGCAATAATATCGCTTCTTTCAAGCAGAAATTTGCTACCTTCATTGGTTCTCCTATATTTGAACACAAGGGATTTTAAAATATTATGCATAGAAGATACAGAATCCGTATATACTACTTCCCCCCTCATTAAATTGGTCAGCCTTTTGGCAGTTGGATATTCACCCATGTCTTATAAATCATAAATTATTTTACGTGAAACACGCTTTTGAAAATTGTCTAAGTTTGTAGCACGGTTTTTAGCTGCTCCATGTTTCCCTGGAGATCTAAATATGGAAACTTCTAATTTGGTAAACTGTTTGCCTTCTTCGTCACAGAAAGATCACTCACGTGACAAGCTTGTAACATTAAATCTTGACTCTGAGCGAAATTTGTACTTTCGAAAACGTATTTAATTGACATCTGTTTTAAAAAGGAATACACATTAACAAGAATATTTGTAGACCATTTATGTAAAATCTTATAAGTTGTTTTGAGGTTACTACTCGGCGCACCAGTACTAGGTTTGCTAAGCGGTATATTTACTAACTTTGAAAAGCACGTGAGCACTCTTAAAAGAACCACTTTACTGAATGCAGGGTACAAAATGCAACTGCAGCATAGCACGTGTGTGCTCTTCTTCACTGACAGTTAATGATTCTTTTCTTTCTGGTCAGGTGCCTAATGTTTCCATATCTCGGACACCAGATGTGCTACAAACATGGGGTTTGGATAGTAATCCTCAGAATAAATAGCTCTGCAACATGGGAAAAACAAAATATTTCTGTAATTAGTATCTTTAGAGCGCACAAAGAAATTAGCCGTATGGTTCGGCAAAGAGAGCCAGTTTGCATGCTTAACTGTACAACGTTGCACATACCCCATTGGCTAGTAGCGATAGAACAGCCTTATGTTCATTCCTATTTTGTAGCTACCTTACTGACCTATAGCCCTCAAAAACTTCATTGTTGTGCATTACATCCGGCATGGAAAATGCACCCACAAATCACCAGTAGCATCTTGTCCAATAAAACCGTGTCACTTCAACAGAAGTTCGAAGTGCGCTCCTTTTGCGTCAATACACTTTTGGAATCTGGTAACAAGAGAGTGTTGCACGGATTGCAGTGCCGCACACGCCGCAGTAATACGATGTTGCATATCCTCCGCTATCGTTGGCGGTTCTTGATACACTCTTATTTTTCACTCTACCCCAGAGAATGAAGTATAATGGCGTCATCCTGGGGACCGAACTGGCCATCGCACAGGACCTCCCCGTCCTATCCACCTATTACTGACTAGATGACGGCAACTGTTACACGCCACACGGAACCCCGTTTAACGTGACAATGTTGAAAGCAATATCCGAAACGTACGTGAATTACGTTACAGTATGACAGCAGACCAGATCAGAAGACACTAGTACACTGAAGCTAGAACGTGCTGAGCTGATATCGGTTTGTTTACAACATGCTCCAGGCCAGTGCAAGGAACCCCTGCTCGGAGCACAGAAGTACACGCGTTGGATTACGTCAGAAACGCTGGCGCCATTGCCATCCTCTAATAACCATGTATTTCAGGAAGTATGAGGTGTAGAAAGTGAAACCAACTGAAACCACTAATTGCAGCTCTAGTTTTCATTTTTCTAGAATAAGCATATATGTTACATGTAAATAAAAAACGCAACTTGGGTTGGAATTGTTGTTTGCTTAACTTTATGGATTGTGCATACCTACTCGTTGTGTGAGCCCCTGACATATATTCCTGGAAAATTGAAATTTTCATATTTTGTTGCATTTTGGAGATGAGGTCGCAGAGTTAGTTGGGACATCCTGTATGTGTGTGTGAAAATGAAAGTTAAGGAACTTCAAGGCTATTCCTAGGATATTCTGTATATACATCTCCTTATGTAGAATATAAGAAAGCGTGATAATTAAAATCCTTAAGCGTCATATTTGAAATTAGAAGAATTTCTCAAAAATCTTAGATATTTGCCCCCCTTTTCTTCTTTTAATTTTGTTCACAAACAAAATTATTCAAAACGGACACACACACACACACACACACACACACACACACACACACACACACACACACACACACACACACACACACACACACACACATTCTCTCTCAATGTGCATATACTATTTTTCTAATAACCTCTTTTTGAAGCGAGGGTTCATAGAACTTCAAGACGTGTGTTTCAAGGTCCCCTTGGGTTCAATTGGCGATAACTTTTCTATGAGAAGCTATATACTTTACTTAGATTTATTATCAACGTTTGGTATGCCTTTGTTTGATATGTGAAGAGGAAAGCACAGAGCATGTCTCCCTTGCTTGGGATTCACAAGTTGGACGACTCAGGGCATGTTTCTCCCCGACTTTACTCACTCCAGTATAGTGGTATACCTTCTCAAGGGAATTGCTCGAAATGTGACGTAAGACAAGATACTGCACTTTCCAAGATGTCTACTATTTCAAACATTGACAGGAAAGTGAGGCAGGGAAGGAGATCCAAGTTCCCAACAAGACAGGCAAAGAGACATGCAGAATGCATAAATGTTCCACCCTCCCTGGACATCCCCATGTACTGCAATACCCAATTGAGTCAGTGAATTCTGAGGATTGCTCTCCTAGTTCTTTCCCCCACAAGCTCCGACACGCTTCTCTAATACCTTATAGCTACGTACATATATTCTAAGCAAAATAAGAGCTCCAAACTTGTTAAATATAGATCTTGGATTATTTTCCAGTAATAAAATATAATTTTGAACACAAAACATTTCTAATGTGTTTGTCTTGCACATGCGCCACTGACGGCTACTTCCTTACAGTCTGATTTTTAAAAGAAGATGGGTGAAGGTCATCTGTTTCTCCATGTGGGTAGTGCAATGTTGCCCACCAGGTCCCCTTTCTTTATCCTCTCAACACTCGAAATATAAACAAGGGTTCGAGTTATCTCACCTCAACTTAATCTGTATTAGCCTACATAAGTTGTTCACACGCTCACTGAGCTGTAGCGTCTTCACATTGAGTTCTTTTAAATAATTGTTTGCACTATGTAACTGATATTCCATACTTACCGTTATTGTTGATATGCATCGTAAGTTGACATTCCCGCACACTGCGGTAAGTATTTCTCCATACCAGCAAATATACGCGATGCACGTTCTAAAATCTAACATTTATCTTCAGTAATATTTATTATTATTTCAGTTAATATCTTAATTACTAAAATTCAGATTCATATAAATACACATAGTGCAAAAAATAATGTGAAACATACATGTGGTAAACACATAATGGAATCTCGAGAATTGAAAAAACTCGGTGCAAGCGGCTCGTTTTTCCAAACGTATCCTCGTTCTGTATAAAGTGTTTGCCACATTAATATCGCAATATACTAATATTAACCACTTTGTTAATTGACATGTTCATATCAACGTCGCCGATATCCCAGAATTTTGACCCACAGGAATTCTTTAACGTGCAAACGTATCTACTGACATGGGACTGTCGCTTTTGAATAAAAGGAAGAAGCTGTTGTGAATGGTCCTGATTTTGATGTTGATTTCCATCTCCTCCGAGAGAAGCACGCTTAATCGAGATGCTGGATTTCAGTTCAGCTCCTCTTGGAAACCGGCCTTAAAAATGGAAATACGTCGACTTAAGGAGCATAGATCAATACAGCTTGATAATCAAGTTATGTAATTACGTTTCTTTGACACAATTAATTTTCTTTACTCACGCCATCTCCTGACTTGGCATTTAATTTTTTGATAGCGTTTTGTCTTTGTTTATATTTGCGTTATATTTAGTGCTTCATTTGTGGTTATAACATTTAATAAATATCCTGATGATGGGAGAGATGCACACTCCCAAAACATCGATTTCTTACCGTCTTTTCACCTGGCTTGCTTCCCGAGAACAACTTGAACACAATCATAAAACCCATAGTTACTTATTGTTGTGAGACAAGGGTATTGAAAGAATCACAAATGCAAAAGTTAATAATATTTGAAAGATACAAGGGCTGTTCAATAAAGAATGATGTTTTTTTTTTTTTTTTTTTTTTTTTTGATAACGTACCTTTACTCATCCTCAAAATTTTGATGGTCCTTCTCAAAATAGTCTCCCTTGAATGCGATGCACTTGTCTCAGCGTTTCTGCCGGTCTTCAAAGACATGCTGGAAACCATTTTTGAGAGATCCTTCATAATCGCCTCCGTAGCCTTCACCACTGCTTCTGATAATGGATAATGCCTCCCACGAAGGCGTTTCTTCAAGTTAGGGAATAGAAAAAAGTGACATGGGGCTAAATCTGGACTATAGAGAGGGTGAGGAACGCACTTAACGTTTATTTTTGCAAGATATTCAGCAACAACATTGACAATATGCGGCCGCGCATTATCGTGGTGCAGCATCAAGCCTGCTTCACGGAAATGTGGTCTTTTGCGCCTAATATGGACTTGTAATGTTTTCAGGATATCCCTGTAGTATTGTCCAGTTACTGATGTGTGTGCAGATACAACATGCTGATAAACCATTCCATGAATATCAAAGAATGAGATGATCATAAGTTTCCCAGCAGAAGCAACCATTTTTGCTTATTTGGGGGGCGGGGGGTTGGTGATGAAGGAGATTTTCACACTGAGCTTTGCTGTTTGTTCTCAGAATCAAAATGATGTAGCCAAGTTTCATCAGCAGTGATTACGTTTGAAAGACACTCCGGATCTTCCTCTAACATCAACTTTAACTGTATGTTACCTCCATTGCAGAGGTAGGCGATACTGAACATGTCTCAACTTGCCCGGTTCTTACAGGCGGGAACCAGGAGTACCAACAATGAAACTACTACGGCGTGTTTGTTTCACATTAAGCTAACAGAATATAATAAGATTGAATTTTAGTGCGAAAAATTATGACCGTAAAAAATTATGATCATTCTTTATTGAACAGCCCTCGTATAAGAACAATTGTTGGACCAATTAAAGACAGAGGACAATGGAGAACCTTGAGGAATGAAGAGTTAAATAAAAGATTAAAAAACAAACACTAATTAATTTCATTAAAGCACTGAGACTTAGATGGGTCGGACAGCTGTTTAGAATGCCAGATGAGAGAACAGTTAAAAAAAATATACACCTGGAAAACACTCAAATCTATTAGCAGAGACAGACCTAAAAACAGATGGAGCGATGATATACATCAAGATTTAAAAAACATGAAGAAGAATTACCTAAATTTGACAGAAGATCACATCGAATGGAAAAAAATAGTAGTGTTGTAGTGTTTATTAAGAAGAATTTGCATTCATAAAAGTCTACATAAAATTGTAACAGCCATGGAGTAATTTCAGCTAGGATCAGTGTCAAACAATACATATGCTAAATGTCGCTTTTAACAGTTTCAGACTTTCCAAGGCACAACTCAAGTTCTAGAATTCCATACAAACGAGAAGATAAATACAAATGACAGTAAATTTATTTCATATTACTCGATAGAGCTTTGAGGCGTAACGACCTTCAGGTGACCAGCGCTGCCGTCGTCTCTTATGGGTTCTTATCTGGTCGATTAGAGGAATGAAATATTAGTAGTTTGACGTACAGTAAGTTACGAAACATAAATAGAGCAATTGGAAGTTGCATGTGTCTATATATTGTCACCCGAACGCCGGAACACCCTATAGAGCGGGCAAGCAGGAGACGGTCGGCGTTAGCCACGCCCCCCTCGTTTGTCTTATAGCGGTAACAAGGGGTGGCTGGGGAAAAAACATCACTGCGCCGTCTCTTTCTGTTCCACCTGTGTTCTCGAACTTACGGGATATTTCTTCTAATCTAGAACCTTCCAGATCGGCCCGCTGACCCTATATAAGCAACACGACGGGCAAGAGGAGTCAGTCAGTTTTTGGCGTAAGAATGCAGTGCTAGTGTACGACGAGAAGACTGTGTGAGTGCATCGGAGGATTGTACGTAATTACGAGTGCAAGTGAAGTTGTAACGGACGAACTGGTGAATCGTAATTGTGTGCATTACGTAATTCTGTGTAATTGGCAAGAGTTTAACTGTAAGTCGGTGGAAATAAAGAACATTTTTGAGTGGTGCAATTAGACTTTTCATTTCACGAACCCACAAAGTCACAATATGATTTCTCGCGCCTGCCGATGTATGGCACATTGCTGTCCAGAAGACATGATTATATCTGGAGTCGCCGTGTATGAGGTAAAATCTCTGTTGCGAATTCTTGTCGATACGCTTTCTCGCTTTGCCATGTAGTACATATAATGCTCGAAAATTTCGGCACATAATGTTCCATACACAATTAAACAAAAGCTGCCGAATTTCTTTGGTTGTACTGCTTGTACTGTAAGCTTCATATCTTTCAAAACAGCCGTTCTCGAATCTGTAATAGACCCAACGTTCGTTAGTACCTCCGTTAAAATGTGTATCAAAATGTCAACTTCTCTATAGTAAATCCAATTCATTTTTATGAGTAGTTTTACCATGGTCTTCTTTAACAGGCATCTCACACTGGTGGCACTTCCACTTCTCCCACCGAGCGGAATGGCTCAGGCGGTTTCGTCTGTGGCCCGGGTTCGATTCCCGTGGCCGAACTACCTGACCCATGGGTTTTTTCGGGTTTTTTCCGGGTCGCTAGGCGAATGCTGGGTAGGTTAATTACTTCCCCGAATTTCCTGTCTCTCCATTTCATCTCTATTATCATTTCACATCATCTCCCATCTGGTGGTCGCTTACAGGGTAGAAGCGTCGGCGGGAGTCTCGGCGGTGCATGGCAGGATGATATGCTCTGAGGAAAACTATTTCCTCCTCTGGAGGTCGGTTGCCGGTCTCCACTCCTCTGCTAGGATCATTTCGTGACCACCAGCAAGGGACCTTTGGGGCTCGGATCACTTGCCCGGGACCATTGGGGCTCGGCTGCTGGGCTCGTTGCCGTCCCGCAGTAGGGGAGCGAGTTCGTTGTCCTGGCCTGTCGGGGAAGGTCTCTATCCAAGTAAACTGTAGGGACACTGCCCTCTTTACTGTTGTGGCTCTTTGGGTCGGTCGCCCTCTGTCTCCTTCGCCTCATCCTTCCTTCCGGAGGCACAGGAACAATGGACCCAGCATGGTGGCCTAGGTACCGAATCCCCTCCGTAATGAAATACTAATCCAATCCCAATCCACTTCTCTCTCTCTCTCTCTCGTTCTCTCTTTCTCTCTGTGGACAGTCTTTATTTGCTGTAGTTCTCGCTGTCTGTTGTATATTCGGTGCAAAACACTTCATTTTGCTCAGAGACTCTTTATGATGCTTAGAATTCTTTTAGATGCTTTAAATCTATAACATGGGACCACCAGCTTTACTTCCTTTCCAAGAAAGCCAAGCTCCGCGCCAGGGGCGGCTCGTCCTTACGTGCTGCAGCACGCTCTTTTCTGTTTCATAAATCAAATTGTAGAGATTTTAAAAGACCATGTAAATAACAATGCATTATTATACGTGTAAGAAATCCAGTACGACCAATAATGAACTCTTGATACCTGCAAAACACCTGAGTAACGAATGGAACGTATCGTTGACTTCAACGTGCTGAGAGACGGCAAGCTCGGTAATCAGTTATCGCGCATGCGTACAACCTTCCCCTCTTGCCTCCCTGATGTCATAAGTTCCCTAGATTTTCGCACAAATGCGTGCTGCAGCTGGGTGTTGCGCGGTGATCATTCGTTGCACGGTAGACGTGATGACGCTTCTCAAAATAATGGGATAAATATTTACATGTTGGACACGGTTTATATTATCAATCTTGTAAACGTTATTATACAGGGTGTATATAAGTGAGTATCGGGGTTTTAACTCTTTATAATATTTATTACATTAAACTTGCAGTTATAAATGTTATGTCAAATGAAAAAGCAACTTAAACAGTTTTGTTCGTTGGCACCAGTGCGCATGTGCGTGCAATGTTTCTGCCGCAATCCGCTAGACAGCGGTAGTAGCAAAGATGGCGACTAATAAACAGAAAGCGTTTTGTGTTTTGCAGTTTGCAAAGACCGAATCTGTAGTTACTGTGCAACGTGCGTTCAGCATTAAGTTGGGTTGTGATCCTCCTAGTGATAATCACATTCGTAGATGGTATCATCAGTTTGAAGATACCGGCTGCCTTTGTAAAGGGAAGAGCACGGGACGACCAAGAGTAAGTGAAGAGACTGTTCAGTGAGTGAGAGAGTCGTTATATCGTAGCACAAAGAAATCAGACCTGAAGGCTAGTCGTGAACTACAAGTTCCTGTGTCGACTGTTTGGAAAGTTGTAAGAAAACGCTTACGGCTACGTCCTTACCGTTTAGTTATTACAGGCTCTAAAGCCGACAGACCACGGATTACTTGCCAACTCCGCAAACGGCATGTTGTTTCATGACGATGCAGATTTTATCAATCGTGTTGTCTTCAGTGGTGAATCGACCTTTCACCTTAGTTGACATGTTATCACTCATAATGTGCGCAACTGGGGCTCAGAAAATCCTCACGAGATGGTACAAATGCAACGAGATTCCCTTAAAGTGAATGCTTTTTTGTGCCGTATCCCGGCGAAAGGTTTATGGGCCTTTCCTTTTTGGTAAACCTGCTGTAACTGGCACTTCTTACCTTGATACACCAGAGCAAAGCCTCTTCCCTCAGTTCGGAGAAAATGAGCCAGAGAACTTCATTTTCCAGCAAGATGGTGCGCCACCTCACTAGCATAACGAAGTACGCGATTGGTTGAACGTCACTGTACCCTAGCGCTGGATAGGCCACAAGGGCCCCAATGACAGGACTTGCTATGTACGGCCCCCACGTTCCATTAACCTAACGCCATGGGGCTTCATCAAGGATCGTGTGTACGTGCCTCCGCTACCAGCTGACCTCTCTGAATTAAGAAACTGGATTGAAGCAGCTGTTGCTACAATTACTGAATACACACTTATCAACGTTTGGGAAGAACTCGGTTATAGACTTGATGTGTGCCATGTGACAAAGGGTAGTCACATTGAACATTTATAAGGATCTTGGTAAAACTGAGTTGCTTTCTCATTTGACATACCATTTATAGCTCTAAGTTGAATGTAATAAATATTATAAAGAGTTAAACCCCGGATATTCATTTATATACACCCTGTACTTGAATAATTGGAGTTGTCATATTAAGTATTTATATGTTACAGTTATTATTGGAATAAGTGTTGCAATATTAATAGTGTAGACAATTATGTACAAAATTTATAAATTAGGTCTATAATGGTATCATTAAGAACTAAAATAATTAAAGCTGTTAGTGCAGTAGTTTAACAATGGTATATTTAAACTGTTTCGTTTGATAAATTAACCAAATTCCCCAGAATATGCTCCTCATTACATAAAATTTAAAACGCGCGCCTGCCGGAAGGTTAACTAAATACTTTGAGTCCGCCTCGGTAGCGTGTCCGCCTCATGTACAAGAGATACCGAGTTCGAATCTCGGTCAGGGTGAGTTACCTGGATAAGGTTTTTTCCGGGGTTTTCTCTTATCCTGAAAGACGAATGTCGGGTAACTTTAAGCTCTGTGGACCCTGGGCTCATTTGAGCATCATTTCACCGATTCCATTCATCGTCTGATATGACTTAACGTTGGAGGACGTAAAATTACAAAACAAATTAAAAAATAAATATTTTGATAAGAAATAAGGCCAATTTATACATTTGGTATCCAGTTATCTCTACAGAAATGTGCAGCAGTCTGTTGCACAATAGAATAATATTTATGAGTCTGTCAGTGACGGGTAAATAATAATAAACATGTCTTGCATTTCGGTATAGAGTACAGTAAAAGCTTGTCGACATTGGCATTCTCTCCCAGGTTCATTAATTTAGGTCTCCATTCTGCAGCCACTGTGCCGAAAGAAGACCCAATGTCCATGGCATATGATTAATGACACCACAAGATCTCTGCCGTAGCAGATTCCGGTTCACTGAATCCAATGAAATCTAAACAGTTTCAACACAGCAAGGAAACTAAGATGCTGTCATCCTTAGTTTTTTACTTCCTTGGACACAAACTTTTTGCTGATGGCACTTGAGAATATTAGTGTATCTGAAAGAAAAACAAAAACAAAATGTAGCATCACACTTTCCCATGTTACTCATGTGACTATTACAAAAATTGCAAAAAAAAAAAAAAAGGAAGTAAATATCGCAGAAAATTACGTTACAAAAGCACGTAGTCTTAAAACAATGTCTTCCGAGATACTGTCAATTTTAACTGATCAGTGATCACCATGTCTTTTTTTTCTTTTAATTTACGTCCCCCAACGTTAAGTCATATCGGACGGTGAATGAATTGGGTGAAATGTTGCTCAAATGACTCCAGGTTTCATGGAGCTTAGAGTTACCCCGGAAAGAACCTTATCCAGGTAACTCACCCTGACCGAGATTCGAACTTGGGACTTCTTGAACGTGAGGCAGATACGACCATGTCTTTCAATGGGCGTTCCCTACTTTTTTCTGTCGCTATACCTATACATAATCTTCAACCTTAAGCAAAAGAACTATAAGGCAATCTGCATATGCCCTGATTTAAGATAAAACCATAAGGGAAGCTGTTTCCATACTCGATATACAATGTTGGCCCTTACTGACGTCATAGGGACATCCAAAATCTTGCCTTAGGGAAAACTTAAGTGATTTTTTATAAATGTAATTTTTTTAATTTAACTTTCTCACACGTATCCCAGTCTTTATATATTATATAAAGTTTCGTTTTTCTCATTTCCCTTTCATTCCACTTCCTTCTCGTGCTTCCCATGTACTTTTAGGTTTCGTGGCGTGAGGTGGTGCTAAAGAGATGCAGCGGATGTTTGTGTGTGTAGCCGTTTCGTAGTTAATTTAACTAGTCTGAATTTCGGTGTCGCAGCTTCAAAATTCCTATAATAATAATTTTATGACTCATTAAATATTACATTATTTTGTGATTAGTCAGCGCAGGAAGCACTGGTGTGCGAACCTCAAAAGTTGTCATTGGGACGCACCAGCCACGAAAACAAAACATTGATCCCTGCTCTTTATCAGTGACCCTAACTTCGCTTTTAGGTAATGGGACAAAGGGCAGTTATTTGTGAAAAAGTCGATAATGACCCGGACAGTTCCAAGATTGCTCATTTTGCTATGACCTTAATTGGACAATGCTTTCAACCAATTAATGTAAAATCAACAACTTCCTTTTAAGTTACAAATGCTTTATTTAGTATTATTAAACACATTGAAATAAAATGTTTGTCTCATTGCATAAGGCATTCAGTTTTGGTTAACTTTATCTACAATTATTTCATATTGTTCTGTTCTTTTTATTATTTAATGCTTCCATCCTCAATCTCACTAACATTAACTTCCCTCTAAAAGGTTTAAGTTGCATGAGTACACCAGCTTATTTGTCATCATCAACTGTTATAACGGATGTTGGAACACTTTAAACGCCCATAAACAAATAAGTAAAAAATAGTTTCTTTATTGCGGTTTCATAAGCCAACGAAATTCTTAATAGTAGCAAGCTACCGTGGAGTATGTCGGTATGTTTCCAAACAGCTACAGCACGCGGCACGCTGTATCACCTACGTACCTGCGAACTACGATAGCGTGAGGCGTGAGGTACACGGCACGCGCCGGTGTTCCTGTAACTGCCTAATCCATACCCATTCTGGAGCACTTATATGCTACTCTATTGGCGTTAAAAGCTAAGTATATGTGTCACAAGAAAGCTGGCCAACTACTTCTATTTATTCGTTCGGTGTCGTTTCGAAACGTCCTGTATATATAACTTTAGTAATCTGTGGATACACTAAACCATGTTCGCTTCATTCGCATACGTCTCTAAATTATGCTTATTGCCACACCGGAAGTTGAGTGAAGCAGAAGCAGGGGAATTGCTCCACCCTTTTGGTTTACTGCCAGACACGGCTCTCATGGGACGGCCACAGGCTGACGTATGAAGACAGCACAAGACCGGGAGCGAGCTGTGTTATTACTGTTCTAATATGTAGTTGGAAAGCTCCTAGTTCTAAAAGCTTCTTACCGCCACGGCGTACGAAGCCTAGGCAGTGTGGTGTGTGTTTCGAGTGTCGGTGGCCGAGTGCTACTCTGTGATGAGTCGGCAGTGGAACCGTGCAGTGAAGCAAATGAAAAGAACAGAGTCCATGCTCCATGGTGAGGAGTCGGAGGGCAGTGAAACAGCTCGAGTGAATATCGAAGTAGTTGTGTTCAGAGTTGGCTTGCACCTACCTGTAAGAGGTAAACCGTTTGTGTACGTCAGAGAGATTACCAGCAGCGCAAGTATGCCCGTGCTAAAGGAATATAAATGAACATTGAAGACCCGTGTTGAAGCTATGTAGTTGTATGAAAGAGAAAATGACTGCGTTAGCACTGGGCTATCGATTTTAGTGACAAATAAAGAAGTCATTTACTCCCATTCCGTCTTTGAGTGGTCCAAACATATGGAAATCACTTGGGGCATTGTTTCCCTGCCTGTTTTTCACTACCGCTCTGGCAGTGTGGACAGGATTCTCCTATTCCATCTCCTCCACTGAGGAGGCCCGTTTTCTGATTGAAAACTTCGGCTCGAAAGCCTCGAACCGATTGGAAAGCCTCGATGACGACGATAATCGCCGATCAGAATATCCTCCGAAAGATTCGTCAGAAGACGATCTCGGAGATGGTGGTGGACTTTTCCTCTGCTTTATCGACTTTGTGCCAATATTATTTTTACTCCTGAGAAAATTACTTCCTACATACGCGGTCTTGAACTCTTTTACAGGTGCATTGTACACTACTGGTTCAGAAATTCTTGAGGCCGATGGTCTAGGTGGTGATTTGGATGACAGTTTTTCACGGCTGAATGGACTTTTCCTCTGGTTTATCGACTTTGTGCCAGTATTATTTTTACTCCTGAGAAAGTCACTTCCTACATACGCGGTCTTGAACTCTTTTACAGGTGCACTGTACACTACTGGTTCAGAAATTCTTGAGGCCGATGGTCTAGGTGGTGATTTGGATGACAGTTTTTCACGGCTGAATTTCTAGGTGTGCACACTGCTGTACCTACCGCTGACTGCCCCTTTGCCTGCACCCTTGATTTTCTGCACTTATAGTCCCATTTGTATCGTCAGTTTGAGTTCGAGTCTAGGTACCGGCTTAGCTACAGCAGCTCTGTAACTACTGGACCTAGGGACCGAAGGCTAGCGAGTACGCAAGAGTTTCCGGGCTTCCGTGGACATCTCTCCAACCCGGATCTCTTGGATCGCGCACTCCTCTATAAAACGGGGACATTGTCGAACTTGATGGATGTTCACCGCTGCAGTTAATGCATGCTGGAGGTGTCGTACATGCATCTTCATGCAAGATGCCTCCGCAGCTAACGCACATAGGAACACCGCTACAAATGTCGCTTGTGTGACCAAAGCGTTGGCATTTGTAGCACCTCTAGGGGTTTGTGATATATGGCCTCACCTCTATTGCTTCATACCCTGCCTTAATCCTTTGCGGGAGGTCAACTCAATCAAAGATTAGGAAGAGGGTACGAGTAGGCACCATTTCCCCACGTTCTCGCCGTTGCACACGGTACACTGCCATGACACCCTGGTCTTCAAGGTTCTCCTAAATTTCTTCGTCGGACATACCGTCCAATGCACGGGTGTTTACCACGCCGCGCGAAGGGACCTCTGCACCATAACGTCAATCGGATAGCTGCCTGGCATTGTAGCTTTCAATATAGCCCCAGCCTGGGTGACGGATTGTGCTTCAACCAGGAGCGCACCATTTCTAGACTTTGTACAGGACTCAACTGCACCAGATAGTTTATCCAGACCCTTTTGGATCATAAAAGGGTTCACCGATGAAACGCTCTTACCTTCCTCTGTTCGCTTTACTACTAAGTGGCGAGGACCATATGACTCACCTGCTACTTTTACACAACTCCACAATTTTGTGGGACTTTATTGGTTGTCATAGCGACAATGTCCTCCACCATTGCAAACGTATCAGATGGCGTGCTCACATCCTGGGCGCCACCACGGCTTAGGTGAGAGTCCTGGCCTAGACCTTGCTCACCTCTGGGTCTCAACTCCCAGTATAGAGATAGAGACCCAATAGCCTTCAGGAGTATATCAGCTCATGCAATGGCCTCTCCCCTAGACTGACAGCAGATACCAACACAGTCCTACGTGATAACCAGGGCCTGGGACTTAAGCGTTAGCCAGTCACCCCTGTGCCTACCTCGCAACGGTATCCGCCAGACGTGTTGAGGAACAGATTTTTGGGTCAAACACAGTTGTGGACCTAAGTTGTTTGGGCTCTCTCACCACTCAAGAGGCACCCAATCGAGAGATTTAGCTCGGAACTCCGGGATCGCCATCCCGTACCTACCGTAGCAGAGGATGGAGGCTGCCATTCCAGCTGGCGGTGGTGCTGGAGGAAGCATAGCACAGGACCATCTAGAACAAAACGGAGCTGACACTGTCATTCGAAATTGACAAAAATGGCGCTTGTAGGTGGTGTTTATAATAGAGCCGTTTACACGACCTTTCTGTCGTTTTGTTTTCTATGCCTCATTTGTTTTCAGTAACTCCGATATAAGTTTGTATAAAAAATAGCGAAGCAAGATTATTTGTAAACCTTTGTGTAATTTAGGAAATTGGAATGATTTCAGTAATGTATTTGTGTCCCGTGCTTTCCACGACCTATTTAGTTCTACGTAGATAGCTAATTCAAAGTATTATTAATCTGACTGTTTGAAAACATCTACATTTATGGTCTTCAGGAATGAAGATTCTGACTACCACCCGGCTTGGATAACGGAATGGCTGAAATTCGTCCTGAACCTCAGGCTTCAGTTAACTCCAATTTTGATGTTGGGAACGAGGTTGGATACAATTAATGGGATTTTACCCGACTTTTGAGCCGGATTGCTGCGGGTATATTACGGTGCTGCAGGAGTGACTTTCTTTGGGTTCTTCTGTTTGCGTTTAGGTAATGCAAGGCTGGATTTCGACCTGACCAAATCTAACCGTGGGCCGAAGGGAAGGATAAAGGTTTCTGGTGAGGTTTTTGGGTACTTATTTCGTCAGGTCTTACCTGGCGTCTGATATTTGGGGGATTTTAGTCGGCACTTCACACAGGGCCGCACTTCTGGTAATGTGCCTCGTGGGGCACAACCCGGGTCCAGACCAACGTTTGTGCCCTTGACGTAACCTTGTGGCCCTGTGGTTTCGTCAGTAAGTCTGTCGGTCTTGAGTACTCCTGGTCTCCAATCGCCAGAGATGGTGAGGCTAGAAGTCCAAAGATCACCTAACAAGAACTATTACACTGATATATAGACACGCAAGCGCAGGTGACACTGCATTGGTAATGCAGTGGCCGAACGCTGCTTCTTACATTTTGCATTTTTACGCAAGTATTGAAACGAAGAATGGCGTACCTCCTACACAATATAACGTTCCATTCAACTTACGCCACTGAAGGCCACTTGGTGTTTCTGCCCTAAGGGGAAAAATAACGGGGTAGCTAAGGGAGGCTATGAATGTGCTGAAGGAGTATCCTTAAGAACTGACATGTAGCTCTAGTATAATTACTGTTTAATCTACATAAAGTTACTAACCTACATAATAAACAGAAGAGTAAAGATTGTTCAGTGAAAGTCAGCTGTTGGCTATACCTTGGCGGAGGTACCTGCCGTCTCAAGTTCCATTGTCGAAGATGGTCAACGCGAGCTTTAAAGAGGCGAGTGTCGCAGATTCATTTTAGCACGCGCGACTGATCCTGCTTAAGCCAAATTCCGGGGGTTCAAATATTGAACTTCTGACCGACCAAATGTCTGATTAAAGGCTTTGTCTACACACGTCAGCTACGCCGACGACACGTGTGACGAGTAAGCAGGGTTCTCAAGGAATCAACATGTAACAAGAGACGGGAAACGACTTGCATATATCCTGACAAATGTCGCCTACCTGGGCTTTTTTTCCTATATCCTCCGAATATCCATATTTTACAAATTTACACCTGCCAAATATCTACAAAATATTATCGTCACGGTATGACTATAAGTTTGATCTCATTTCAATAGAAAAGCAGATCTTTCAAGCCACCTTACTTTGTTTCATTTATATGCTCTTATAAAAATACTCAAATATACCTAAAGAGACAAAATTCTTTTTGGCATATCGCATGTTCGCCAGTTTGTCAACCTTTACTCTCAGGCTACAAAAAGAATTTGCAGAACAGGACATATTGTTTAATATTTTTACTATCTCTTACCTGAGGAAAGGAAGTATTGCATTCCCCCAAATCATTTTATATCAAGAATTCAATGAAAACAGATTGATGTACCTGAAGAAGGTTGGGAAGTTGTGATGCACACATTAACAAATTTACTTTCAGAAAAGGTTGTGTGCATGACCTGGAAGCCCATTAATCATATTTTATGCTGAAAATCTGCTCATTGCATTACTTCTCTCAAAACAAGATGTCTTGTATTATTCATTCCCTGATATTCTGGCTCCAATTTGAAATACTGTTATAATACAGAGAGTGACCTTCAAACACTTAAATTATGATGTAAAGCACTTTTAACAATGCCCAGTTTACTGAAAAACGGAAGTATGATGTACCAGACAGGAAAAATATGAACCTAAGCGCAAAACATAAGCATATTTAGTTGCAATTTGTGTAACAGACATCTGTCCTGACAATCTGGAGGTTTATTGCTTCTAATTATAGTATGAATGGTGCATCTACGCCAATAAATATAAATGGAGTATTAAAGAGCCCTATTCTGTGTTCAATGTCTTCAATTTACCCAATTTTTTATTTACTTTATTTTTTTTAATTCTCTCAATACATCCTCCAAAATTTGCATACATAAGAAGCATAAGTTGAATACGGTAATACATTAGTTTAGTGCACATTCAGCTTTGTAAATTATTCATGAAAGCTTTAAAATCCTCACCAACGTATACAATATCTATGAAACTACTCTTACCTTTAAATATGAGAGTTACAGCAAAATTCCCCTTGATCAAAATGGAGAAAAGGAAGAAAAAAATAAAGAACAAAATATGAGATAATCAAAATTATGCTGACAGTATTAATGCGACAACTGGTAGTGTTTCTGTTTGCCTCAACCCTAAATTCCAATATACATACTTTGCACTGCACATATATCTAAAACCCCTACACCCATTCCAAGAAATACTTTATTATAACAGGTTTAAGTGCTTAGACACTGATTCAGTGTAAAAGCGCATTGGCATGTTACTGTTGATGCGTGGTTTAGTGTGGTTCAACATGTCAGCAAATATAAATACAAAGCTGCTTGCAAAATGCATTGTGCAAAATTTCAATGTCATTAGTGACACGGTAATACCAGACAATGGAATCAATGGAGGGAAGAATAACTGAAAATTGCTTTTCAAATCTTATGGAAAATTCTATGTCCTTTACATCCTGTATATTCTAGGAGGGCTGTTCAATAAAGAATGTTTTTTTTTTTTTTTAACAACATACCTTTATTCATCCTCAATTTTGATGCTCCTTCTCAAAATAGTCTCCCCTGAATGCGATGCACTTGTCCCAGTCTTCAAAGACATGCTGGAAACCATATTTTGAGAGATCCTTAAAATCACCCCTACAGTCTTCACCACTGCTTCTGATGATGGTTAATGCCTCCAACGAAGGCGTTTCGTCAAGTTACGGAATAGAAAAAAAATCACATGGGACTAAATCCAAACTATAGGGAGGCTGAGGGATGCACTTCATGTTGATTTTTTCAAGATATTCAGCAACATTGCCAATATGCGGCTGTGCACTATAGTGGTGCAGCATCCAGCCTGCTTTCGGAAATGTGGTCTTTTGCGCCTGATATGGACTTGCAATGTTTTCAGTACATCCCTCTAGTATTGTCCACTTACTGATGTGTGTGCAGGTACAATATGCTGATCAACCATTCCATGAATATTGTAACGGGGAGCGTTGAAACACCCTGTGAGCAGCTGGCAACGGAAGACAGGGGAGGCTCGGTTAGCCACGCCTTTCCCTCGTTTGTCTTATAGTGGTGACAGCCAGCGGTCGGAAAGAAACATAACTGTGCGTCTGTTTTTCTGTCCACCTGGTTCCAGAAATTACGTAATCTGGAACATTCTCCTGGTCACTAGAAACCGGCGATATTCCTATATAAAGAATGTGACAGACAGACGGAGTGAGTGAGTTGAGTTGGTTTTGGTTTAGTCAGTCAGTGAGTTGGTTTTGTCAGTGAGTGAGGAGACAGTCGCAGTTCTTGGTGTAAGAGTTAGTCAGTGACGTGTTAATGAACGAAAGGGTTGTGCAACGGAAGACTGTACGT
This sequence comes from Mantis religiosa, assembly GCA_030765055.1. Classification (NCBI taxonomy): domain Eukaryota; kingdom Metazoa; phylum Arthropoda; class Insecta; order Mantodea; family Mantidae; genus Mantis; species Mantis religiosa. Next base: position 19,981,988 of record CM060948.1, read on the forward strand.
AACTTTGAATGTGTACCGGAGCTTACGTAACCGCGAGTACAGTGAAATTGTAACGGACGGACTGGTGAATTGTAACTGTGTGCAGCAAGTAATTCTGTGTAATTGGCAAGTGTTAAACTGTAAGTCGGTGGAAATAAAGAACATTGTTGAGTGGTGTAATTGGACTTTTTATTCCACGAACCCACAAAGTCACACTGGTGTCAGGAGTGGGATATAACACGAAGTCACACTGGTGTCAGGAAGCGGGAAAACAACATCACCGAACATTACAACAATGGAGGCAGCATTAGAAAAGATTTTAGCGGAACTGAAAGAAATGAAGACGGCAAACAACATCGCCGAGAAGATGGAACAAGTGAAGGCCGAGTTAACCACGGAAATGAGAGCAGCGAATGACGGTCCGGCTACCGAAATGAAGGTGGCGAACGAGGCTCTCGCCGCCAAGTTTGAAGAACAGTTGGCCGGCGTGAGGGATGACGTGACGGAACTGGGCGAGCGGAAGGGTCAAGTAGACGACCGCCTTAATGATTTAGAGGAAAAGGCCGACAACATCGCAAAACCCCTCACCCGCCTGACGGAGGAAAACCGGCCTTATGTGTGGACGGAGGACGCCGAAGACGCTTTCCAGCACCCGAAGGGGACCCTGTGCAGTGCTCCTATTTTGGGTTTCCCACAACCGGGTGGCGCCTTCATTGTGGACACCGACGCCAGCGACCATTGCATTGGAGGTGTCCTATCGCAGATCCAGGACGGCCACGAGCGCACAAGAGTGGAAGAGGAGGAGCGTGCCGCAGCAGTCCGAGTAGTTGTGGCAGTGCCTGCTGAAGGCTGGGATAGCGCAGGCCTGAGGAGGGAGCAGCTGGCGGACGCAGACTTGGGGCCACTCTTGAGGGAAGTGGACGCAGGGACGAGACCGACCTGGGAGGACATCGCACCGAGGAGCGCCACCTACAAGTCGCACTGGGCCCAATGGGACTCGTTGAAGACCGGAGCGGGCGTGCTGTTCCGGGTATGGGAGTCACCCGATGGGAAGGCGCAGAGAGGACAGTTGGTACTTCCCCGGAGTAAGGTCCCGGAAATCTTGGAGGAAGTGCACGCCGGTACTTCAGGAGGACACCTGGGAGCGAACCGAATGATTCACAAACTACGGCAGCGCTACTTCTGGCTGAGACTCCGAGCGGATGCTGGTGGTACACCTGGACCGCCTCGCACGCTACGATGGGGCTGTTCGAGGGCGAACAGCTTTGAGAAGGGAGCAGTGTAACGGGGAGCGTTGAAACACCCTGTGAGCAGCTGGCAACGGAAGACAGGGGAGGCTCGGTTAGCCACGCCTTTCCCTCGTTTGTCTTATAGTGGTGACAGCCAGCGGTCGGAAAGAAACATAACTGTGCGTCTGTTTTTCTGTCCACCTGGTTCCAGAAATTACGTAATCTGGAACATTCTCCTGGTCACTAGAAACCGGCGATATTCCTATATAAAGAATGTGACAGACAGACGGAGTGAGTGAGTTGAGTTGGTTTTGGTTTAGTCAGTCAGTGAGTTGGTTTTGTCAGTGAGTGAGGAGACAGTCGCAGTTCTTGGTGTAAGAGTTAGTCAGTGACGTGTTAATGAACGAAAGGGTTGTGCAACGGAAGACTGTACGTAACTTTGAATGTGTACCGGAGCTTACGTAACCGCGAGTACAGTGAAATTGTAACGGACGGACTGGTGAATTGTAACTGTGTGCAGCAAGTAATTCTGTGTAATTGGCAAGTGTTAAACTGTAAGTCGGTGGAAATAAAGAACATTGTTGAGTGGTGTAATTGGACTTTTTATTCCACGAACCCACAAAGTCACAATATCAAAGAATGAGATGACCATAACTTTCCCAACAGAAGCAACCACTTTTGCTATTTTGGGGGTTGGTGATGAAGGAGATTTCCACACTGAGCTTTGCTGTGTACTCTCAGGATAAAAATGATGTAGCCAAGTTTCATCATCAGTGATTACGCTTGAAAGAAACTCCGGATCTTCCTCTAACATCAACTTTAACTGCATGCAGACCTGCATGTGAATGTCCTTTTGTTCGGGAATCAACAGTCTTGGAACCCATCGCGCACAAACACGTCTTATGTGTAATGTTTCTGTCACCAATGTGTGGGTGGCACCCAATGAAATATTTAGTATTTCAGAAAGTGATCTTAAGGTCAATTGTCAATCCTCTCTCACACTGGCAGCAGCAGTGTTAATGCCTTCTTCCGTAAGAGCAGTAACTGGAGCACCGGGTCCACCTTCCTTTGAAATTGATTGTCTCCCCTCTTTAAACATTTTAAACCACCTTCGAGCTGTGCTGTAGGGAAGAACAGACTCTCCATAGGCCTCCTGTAACATTGTATAGGCAACTGAAGATTTGTTAAGAAAAAAAAAACAAGAGAATTTCAAAGCCGCATATTGTTCCTCGCATTTTACCTCCATTGCAGCAGTAGGCAATACTGAACATGTGTGAACTTGCCTGGTTCTGAGAGGTGGGAACCAGGAGTACCAACAATGAAACTACTACGGCATGTTTGTTTCACATAAAGCTAACATAATATAATAAGATTGACTTTTAGAGGGAAAAATTATGACTGTAAAAAAAATTATCTTTCTTTATTGAACAGCCCTCGTAGATTTAGAGTAATTCCACTAAGAGTCTGATCAACTCAATACGACATTATTTATGATTACATTAAGGTAAAACACATAAGACAAGAGTGGTGGCAAAAAAATGTCTATTTATTTTTCTTTCTTGTACAATTGCAACAGTACAGCCTGAACAGATATGACAGATGTTCATTAGGTTAACTTAATATGTATCAACGAACTTTTACTATATTTAACAAATGTTTACAGGAAGCTTCAAAATACCATTTAAATCTTTTCTCAGTATCACCCAAAGGCACAATAAGACCTCTTTTTCTTTCTTTTTTTTTTATTTCAGAAACAAACAACATTCACACATTAAGTTATAGACAAGGTCATCATATTCATGTGCTGATATATTCCCCTCATCAAACACCTAGAAGTGAACAAAGAACTTATTTTGAATATCTAATGATGTTCAAATCATCTTTAATGTTACTTTTGCAATATTTTCAAATGACCAATAAGCTCCCAGGAAAATGACAGCACTCATTTGCTTCCTCTGCTAAGAAAGGAAGAAAAAAGTAAAAGTGGTAACAAATTATATTTGAATTAAGGAAAGTATTTAACAACCCTTTTAAAGGTAAGAAACAGTGTGGTATCCCTCAGCTGCTAAATATGAAGTACTATATCTTCCCACCATTCCAGTGGTTGCCCTTTTAACTATTATTGCCTGTCAAGTGCATAGGAAGCTAAAGAGCTGAATCAATTTGGCTGGTTTGTGTTCTGAAATGAAGGTACAGAAGTACCACTTCCTTTAGCTTTCTTGACAATTGGTACCCAATAAGCTGAGAAAAAAATAGTTCACCAACCAACCAACTTAATTCACCTTTATCTGCTTGAAGAGGATAATGGTTATGGAAAGTTTACATATAACAAGAAGCAAGTAACATTACTCATGAGAACAACAGTCTTTCTAGAGTAAGAATTATAATGCTGGTAAGTAATCATGTTCAATAGAATTGAAAATACACAAAAACATACATTGTTAAACCCATATATAATTCTTTGGAACAGTGAAGTTTGATATGTACATACCACAGCTGTACAACTATTTCCATTATGAGGCTGTCTTAAATATTCACTAATATTCATACACATGGAGAAATGCGCTACTCATTCAGATGTATAAGTTTGCTTGGCAAACAGCATTATGATTATCCGAATAGTTATAATCTCAGTACATGCGAGTTTCAGAATAGCAATGATCCATATTGCATTTGTTCAAACAATCAACACTTAATACTCTTAGGGGTATGTCTGGTTATATCCCATGTGTTACTGTTGTGGTGGTTGTCTATAATATACATTATTCAGTTTTGTTTTCCCTTTTTTGGCATTTTTTCAGGACACATGAAGAGGTTTCAGAGTTTGTAGCTTCTACAGCTAAGTGTACATAGTATTCAATAACAAACAGTTCTCTTTATATACCATGGTAAATAAGGAACTAACTTTTACAGGAAACAACCTATATAGCAACCAATGAGAGATGACTAATTTTCATATGAGTGTTAAGATGGGGTCTTGGTATATGCTTACTATCTACTCATAATGGACACTTTATCAACTGTTGGAACCCAACATTGAGGAAACGGATAAATGTGGTCAAGCTATCAAAATAATAAAAAGAAATATACTGATATTTACAACTACGTTTTTCTTGCTCCACCCTTATAATGGGTCCACAAAATAAAAATTACACACAGAATGTTTTATTAGCTGTAACTCAGTAATACTGACAAATGTGCCCTATGCATTAAAATAATTAAAGCCTTATAAACATATATTCATATATTTACAACTACATTATTTTCACGCTCCATTCTCCAGTAACATGTAACGAAAAGGAAATAAAACTATATACAAACACAATATTAGTTGGAATGGAAGGGAATCCCTTCATATTCCATGAACAAAATAAACCCTGTTCTCCAAAGTAAACAAACTATTACAGTCAGTTCCCACAACAGGCTAGATAGGCTGCATTCTCCAATAATGAGAACAAAAAAGGGGGAAAAAAAAAAACCTAATTTTAAACTATTTACAACTACACTGTTGGATCCGTGAAAAAGGGGGCAAAAGTGCCATGTCCCTTTGAAAAAATGGACAAAACAAATAAAAACAGAAAATAAAATATGTACAAATGTAGCTGTCACTTTTCTGTGCTGCATCCTCAAACAAAAACATTAATTCTAAACTATATACAATGGTGGGCTTGTGGCAAGGGAAACTTAACTTACTATAGTAATACAATTTGACAGAGTAACTGTGCTTAGATTAACATTTTGACTTATGCCAGCACAGAACTTTTGAAATCCATTTACTGTCATTTCTCAGTTTAACTTCTGTGGACCTATTATTTAGAAATTTCTTCTGGTTCCATGAACGAACCAGGGAGAAAGGGACGAGATGGATGAGACAATTCTCGCTCCATCATGAAAGACCGTGATGCTTCATGAGGAGTCAGGAAACTTCCAGAACCAGCGATTGGTGAATAAAAGCGACTACACTAGTCGAGGCCAGTCAGTACGGCAAGGGCCGAGAGAAGAGTTGTAATGTGGACCTGCAGCAGACGGACTTGAAGATTGCATACGTGTGTTACTAATTCTGCTTGTGCACAAAGGGTATTTCTATGCAAACAAAGAATGTTTTGAATTTCTGCAACTTGGACTTTTTAATTCCACGAACCCACAAAGTCACATCACTCCAAAGCAGATATGCTATGTAATAGGTTTCTGATAACAAAGGCTGAAGGTTAAACCAAAGCAGTTTCTAGCTTATTCACTATCTAAGAAGATAGTGTACAGTTTATACTTGAGGTCAAAATTGTGAATGAAATTTTTGTACAATGACTTCTCATACAGTTTCTTGCTTGTATAGTTGTTTAGAATACATTACTGATCTGAACACAGTTTAAAGAACATGTAGTAGATACAGCTTACACTGGCTTCGATGTCATGAACTCAAGTTTATTTCTTTTAAGTGAGGTGTAATATTAAATGAATCCAAGAGAAGCATTGCCATGATTGTCTTGCTACTGTTTTTGCAACTGTGCGAAATGAATACTGCAGTTGATTTAAATTCAAATCTCCATTACAGAGTAATGCTAAGTTTAACAGTGATACTATTTTATGCCAAGGATAATGTGTCATATCAAGCAGTAAAAATGTGTCTAAAACTATGCGTGTAGTTGTGACATTCTGGTGTTCATATGAAATAGTTTTGTTTATTTTACCCATGTTTCCAAGCCCCATGCATGTTGGTATACAAAACCAAGTTTAACAAAATAATTGTTCAAAGTATAAAACTTGAAAGAAGCGTAGAGACAGTGAAGCACAAGTTAAAATAAAAGTGAATCGAGAAGATACTGACACATTGCTTCACTTAACACTGATTTTCATGGAAGATGTTTCAGCTGTTGCTCCCATATTCAGCTGGGTCTTGACTGGTGCAGGTTGTGGTGGTTTCCTCTTTCTCCGTATCGATGGATAGATGGGTATAGCTGTTTATTGGACTCGTGTGTGCAAACAGCTGTGTTTGTGGTCGATGACCTTGCAAGTTGTGTATGTGACGTAATTCTGCTACTGTAAGGGTTGACCAAAGTGTGTTTCTACAGAAATAAAGTGCAATTTTTAGTGTTTGTAAAATGGACTTCTAATTTCACGACCCCACAGTCACAACTGTCTGCACAGCTGTTCGCGCACACGAGTCCAATTAACAACTCGACAATAGATCAATGAACACCTAGTTAAACTTTCTTGAACTAAATAGCACACATTAACCGCTTCGCCGATGGTCATTTAAACCATTCAGAGGCCGGAAACGGATACCCAATAAACAGAACAAGACATTTAAATTGTTAAATGCTGTAAAAATGCATCATAAATACAATTCCATATCTTCCGTATTTATTAAGTTATTTAAACGAAACAAAAACTGGTTTAAAACCCATTAAAGGCAGTATACATCTACAGTAACAAAGTCGAGACTACATTAATAAAGCGTCAAAATTTCAGTACTTTGTTTCACTGTAGCAAAAGCCATTCTTTGTGCCGAACGCGCCTAATATTTGAATCATTTTGTTTTGTGTGTATACGAAACAATGTGTGTTTAGATACGCAAGTGACTTCTCCAATTCAAGTTTAGTTTATTTATGCTATACCGAGCAATAGTCATACAAGTATATGTTGCGTTACACTGAAAAGAAAACTTTGTCAGCATCTGTTATTACAGTGTTTCTAAACTAAGGCTTCTGGTAGCCTTATGCAGCTGTTTTCGCTCAGTATTTTAGTTATTTATACTCTCTCTGTGTTCAGAGTGATTTCTTATAGCTATCAAGAGCTAAATGAATGGCACATTTGAAATTGTTAAATTTCATTGTTAACCATGGCTTATCCCTGTAATGTAGCAAATAAATTACCTTGCGTATGATGTATACAGGCTTCTGATATTACACCACCTGCGGTGCCGTATGTAGTAAAAGCGGGCATTAAACACTACACATTTCATTTTTCTGATATTACTGTAGAAAATCTGGAATATTTGTTGTGCGATTATGAAGGAGATGTTTAGGCTATAGTTAGCAGTGACGTGTACTGGTCTACAGATGGCATGTTAACTACTCCATTGTTTGGGGGAAGTGGCGGGTCAAATATGGGTGATGTGGATCAGCTATTATTAGCTATCCCTCTTTACGAAAAACAGTTAAATGGTGAAAAAGGTATTTTTATACCAATGGATGTAACCATGCACAATTGTTTAGCAATTTTCAGAGCAGTAATTCATGCAAGACATTCATCTACCTGTATTTCCATGTATAAATAGCTCGTAACCTAACTGAATATTATAATACTCAGAGGTAAGGGGTTAGAAATTCACCACGACATCACCCCTCATACTTGAGAGAAAACACTTTCCTAGAAGCATACCACCCACAACCAAAATAGTTGCAACCATTTCGAAAATGTCTAGTGTGTTGCGAAAAAGAAGTTTGCAAGGAAACCAATATTATTTGGCGTGAATCTGCAGATGTGCCCTAGGGTGTTTATCCCGGTTTGGAGGTGTACAATTCAAAAAGAAGCATAATCACGGGAACAATACCCATAGACTTAAAGGCAAGAGAGGTGGCTGAACTATGTAACATAAAAACAGGAAAAACCATCACTGAATACCAAATAGACCGCCCGGAAAACCCAAAGAATTGGCTCCACCCAGCTGACTTCCAAGGCACAAGAGATCCAAAAATAGGAAACAATGAAAATACAGTGTGGCAAATATATACAGATGGAAGCAAAAGTGACGTAGGAGTGGGAGCAGGAGTAGCCATATACAGACAAAACCAGCTGATAAACCAACAAAAATACAAACTCAATGAAAGATGCTCAAATAATCAGGCAGAGCAACTGGCAATTGCAAAAGCGCTGGAATTATTAGAAACGATGGAGACTGAAGACACAGATACAAAAACAGTAACCATACACACAGACAGCAGAATAACAATTGACTCCATAGACGATTGCAATAATCACAATAACCTAACAGAGCAAATATGAAAAACTACAGCAATACTCAGAGCAAAAGATTGGAAAATACAATTCAAATGGGTAAAGGCTCATATTGGAATAGAGGGTAATGAGCTGGCTGACAGACTGGCAAAGAATGCAGCAAAAACTAATGAAATATACAACAAATTACCGCTCACAGCAATAAAACAAATCCTTCGGAAATCATCAAAAAAACAAATGGCAGCAGAAATGGGAACAGAGTACAAAAGGCACAACCACAAAGGAATTCTTCCCAACAGTGGAAAGCAGACTCACAAACAAGTTCTACCCAACACCAAACATGACAACAATACTTAAGGACACGGAAATATCAACACTTACGTAAACAGACTCAAGATCGTTAGCAGCCCTGAGTGTTCATGCAGGAGAGGAACGCAAATAGTGGATCACATAATATTCGAGTGCAGTGTGGTGAATACTGCAAGAGAAACTCTAAAACATAGTGTTCTTAGAACTGATAACTGGCCAACACACAAGTCAATACTAATTAAAAGACATTTAAAATAATTTACAAAATTTGTAAACTTTATAGACTTTCAAGTACTAAAAGGAACTAATGTGTAATACAAGCAAAATACTAACAGGTCCACATCAAAACTGAAAAAAAAAAAAGAAAGCAAAATAAGTGTTTTGAGAATGTAACAAAGAAAACTACACAACCAATGTATACAAAAATCACAAAAGGAGTGAAAAGCATGTAGTACTACTTATGTAGTGGAGCATGTAGAGATCAGAGAAGGGTATGTTTACATCCCATACAGAACTAATTTAAATTTATTGTAAAGTAGGAAGATTAAAATAATTGGCGTTAAATGAGCATTAAATGCATGTATGCGCAGGACGTCTATACACGTCCATATCGGTTTGGGGCACTTTAACTTGGACGCTTTCCTTTCATAATGGGTTTATCTACCGATTGTCACATTTTATGTGAAGTTCAACTGTTTTGCAGTGGGTTTACACATCGCAGTAGCTGACAATATTGAGTAGCTGGAAAATGAATAGTCAAGTGGACAAAATGAAACATTTACAACATATTCTTCTCTTTGAATTCAATAAAGGGGAGAAAGTAGCGGAGGCATCCAGAAACATTTACATCATGTATGGGGACAACACAATCCGCGAGAGCACGGTAAGAAAATAGTTTTCTCGTCTTAAGGAGGTTCATTTTGACATAAGTGACTCACCTTGTTCAGTACAAACAGAATTTGATGAAGATCTTCTAAACACACTAATCCACGATAATCCGCGTCACTGTACTCGAGAACTGGCAAATGTGAAGAACTGTGACCATTCCACCATTGCGCGACATTTGCATTCAATGGGCAAGATCCAAAACTCGGGTGTATGGCTATCACATGCTCTAATAAAAGACAAAAAAGTCAACGGGTGGCCAAATATATAAATTACCCCAGCGTTAATTGACTATTGTTAATAATGAAGGAGAATATATTGCTGATTAACATGTGAGTTATGTGAAGGAGAATGTACTGTTGAATAAATTGTTGCTTAACATGTTTTATGTGCTTAATGAAGTCAGTTGGTTAAAACTTTAACAAACCTGCTGCGGACTTATGTACCAGCCTGATTCATTACTTTAAATAATAATAAAAAAAAAAAAATCTATTTTGAACATAGTTACATTTATATGTAAATTCCTGTAGTTTTTATATTATTTAATATTATATATTTATATTTGGTAAAACTTGAAGTATAAACCACATAACACTAAAAAAGACATTTTAAACTGGTATAATGCCATCATCTTAAAAGGCGAACAACATATTCACACTGTAAACAAGAAAATGTATATAAACAGAGAAGTAGACAAGTACATATGCCTCTTCACTGCGACCAGCAAATTGCCACCATCGGGAGCGACCTCAGGACAGCTCCTGGCAATTCGCTATTGTAACTTTGGTTCCCCAATGAGCGACCAGAAGATGGACTGTGGAGAAAACACCATCATCTTGTGATCTGCATAGTATCTAAGCAGCCAGGTGAAGCACAAGGCCAGAGCCGCATGCCCGTGAGTGTGTGCACGCATTATATGTGTACATATAACTAAAACAAAATATCGTAATAGCGGGACCAACCTGAAAGAAACCGAACACAATAAAGCTGTTCTCGGAGCACCCATACAGGCACCCTGTATGGGCTTTATGTGAAGCCTCAACTTCAAACAGAATAGCAACCGAAAATTGTAATTCAATGCTAATGCAGAGCCTGTAAGCCGGGTCTACTGTAACGGTACAAGGTATATAGGTTTATACACAAGGTATAAGGTTTATACACCAATAAAAAGCCTATAAGGACATAGCCAAAGCCTTTACGACGGTTTATAGGCGCACTTGTGTCCGACCCTCTGTGCTTCACACATATTGCAACCTGTGCTGACTGGCAAGTAAAAGGCCAACTTAGCTACACGCTGCACTTTGGTGCAGGGCAATATGCCCACCATGAACAATACTTCCTCACCATCAGCCAAGTATCCTGATATGAATGCACAACCAAGCATCATCACAGGTGTTACCCGCTTGCAGTCAGGGCTACAACCTGATTGCCGGAACAAAAATGCTGCACCTTCAGACAGCTTCCAGTGAGCTGTACTTGTGAGTGGGCCAGCACCTCCACAGCAGCAGGACCACCCATTGAAGGAAGGTAGCAGTACTTCTCAACCCCAGCTTCTAACAGCATCCGTCCAGGAAAAACAGCTGAGGTTTCATTATCAAGGCCACAGCCAATGCTTACTCTTAAGTCGACTTAGGCACATTTAGCTGTCCGGCCCAATAAAAATTACACTAAATCCTTTCATGAAAGTGTTGAAAACAGTGTTGTATAAATTAAATTTATTGGGAGTCGATTAATGACACTAAACAACACTTACTTTTAAATTTTCCCAGAACTAGTTTCAGAGGCCTTCCCTCTATCATCAGCCATACATCAGTCGATGTCCGGCTGATGATAGAGGGAAGGCCTCTGAAACTAGTTCCGGGAAAATTTAAAAGTAAGTGTTGTGTAGTGTCATTAATCGACTCCCAATAAATTTAATTAAAAATTACACTTATTAGCCAACCACTGCTGTAGGCGGCTAGGTCTCATAGTTTTAACGAAGTCCTGACAACACACCATAAAATTTGCATCCTCAACGTACTACATTCTTCAAGGATCCTCACCGTCACATCAGAAGCAAGCCCCAGAGGTCAAGCAGATGCAACAGGAAGACTACAGAATCCCCAAGGAACAGATACCAACGACTATGCTAAAACCCAGGGCAATGCCAATGCAGCTACAAGGACAGCAGCAAGTGGTAAAGGAAAACCACATCATCTGCTCCCCCAGTAAATCCAAAAGTAATATCACACAACACCAGATGTGGACCACAGCAAGTACACGAGTTAAAAAAAAAAGAATTTTTTTGAACATATTTAATTAAAAATTTTTGTATTTTTTATATTATATATATTATTTATATTTTATAACCCTTCAAATATATCCTAGATAACAAAAAGGCATTTTAAACTGGCATGATGCCATCATAAAGGGTGCACAACATAAACACACTGTAAACAAGAAAATATACTAACAGCTATAGGCAGATGCAGGTGGTAGCATTATGTTATTTTTAATATACAGTTAATGAACCAGAGCCCGTTGCATGGTATGAATAACCATCTTGTTTCATTAGAGGAACAATATCTGTTAACGACAATTCAGATGTTATTTCTTAGTGTATTTCGCTCCTACAGAGAAAAAACTGCACAGTCTGCTAAGCACTTTGAAAACCAATGCAAAAAGAAGCGTAACTTAATTTCATCTTTAACGTTCCGGCTTAGATGCAGGGACACTAACGATTCCTAAATTTATCAGGATGATAAATATAAACGTATACTTAAACTAGTATCAAATTTAAATTTCTGTTACTCTTGTGCAATTTAAAACGATGAGTGGATGAGCATCAGTCATCTGTTAGGACAGATATTGTGTAATATATATTAAGTGTTCTAAAAAATGTACAGCAATGGCAAGAAATTGCCCCGTGTTGGGCGAATAGCTGTACAGTTCGGCCGCTCCATCTCTGGCTCAGACATTCCTCAAGAGGGGCAAGCGGGTTGTTGCCAGTTCTTTAGCAGGAATTTCAAGCAGAGGAACCCGGGACACTGTATGGTCTTTATGTAAAGCCTCAATTTCAAACAGAATAGCAACCGAAAATTGTAATTCAATGCTAATGAAGACCGTTAGCCAGGTCTATTGTACCGGTACAAGGTATATAAACACCAATAAAAAGCATATAAGGACTTAGCCAAAGTCCTTACAACGGTTTGTAGGTGCACTTGTGTCCAACCCTCCATGCTTCACACATATTGCAACCTGTGCTGACTGGCGAGTAGAAAGCAGCAAAGCATCCTCATATGAAGTCAAGAAAATGTATATAAACCGAGCAGCCGACCAGAACGGATGCCACTTCACTGAAACCAACAAATTTCCACCAACGGGAGCAACCTCAGGGCAGCCCCTGGCAATTTCCTATTGGAACTTTGGTGCCCCAACGAGCAGACACAAGACGGACCGCAGAGAATGTGATCTGCAAAGTATCTGAGCAGCCAGCTGAAGCACAAGGCCAGAGCTGTAGGACCATGAGTGTGTGCATAGGTGTGTGCGTGCGTAATACATGTACATATACTAATACAAAAAAGTGGACTTGTGTTAACTGTTCCACATAGAGGCTGATCCTTTACACAACCGAAATATGTTCTTTTGTTATCAAAGATAAACAAAAGAAAGTATTTATAAGACCCTGGTCATGTTGTACATTACTGTACCTAGGCTCTAAGCACCTTTTCTAGCTTCATAGTTAATCAACACAACCAAGAACTATTTTTCACAACACTTAAAACAGCATCATTACATTTCTCTTATTTCTTTGACCTTTACCTCCACACATGTAAATCTAAATAACCTGATTATGCCACTGCACAACACAAAGTCAGATTGCTGAATGGACACTGAACTTTCTGATGTTGCTATTAGATGATATGTGAATGTCTAGAACACTCAATTCAATGTATAAATGTAAAAATATTGTTATTGCAAATGTAAAAAGATTTTCGTTAACTACGTTACAATAGCCCCATGGAACAAATTAAGCATAGAGAAATTACAATAGGTTAAAAGACCTTATACCACATAAAACCAAAAAGCTGTAATTCATAAAATCAACAGTTCTGAATGCATGTATATTTATATATACACATTAGGAATGAGTACTCGATACATGCGAGACCTCGATACTTGAATGGTATCAATACTGCACGACAATCCAGATAATTCACTCCGTACTTTTTCAATACTTTGGTGGCGATTCTGTCATTTTAACTTTATTTTAAAATCACAAGATATTATTGCCACAAGTAGAACAATGTACAGCCTAAGAAATGGCCAGGAACATTATACCTGTATAGTGATACAATGCAAGAAAATAACAGGGTGTTAAATACTCCCAGTTAACAGTTCCCAAGAAAAAGTCTGCATATCTCAATAATTATTTATCATCTCCTCTTTATATTGAACTGGATTACTGGAAACAAAATTAAAACCTTCCTAAAAACCAAACAACATTAGCCGCTAAATATTTGTATATTCCACCCACAACCCCAGGTTTCACTGAAATACTAAGAGCATATATGACAGAGTGCCAAAGCGAACAACTGTTAACTTGTTTGCATCTATCTATGAATACATCCGTCCATCTACCTATCCATCCATATTATATAAGCCCCTCATATAAGAGCAAACGGGGAGTGAAAGGTGATTGAATCACAGCAGCTTTAAGTTAGAAGTAATACAAGTGCAACTCTTGTCTACAGAGTTCAATATCTCTACGAATGTTTTCAGTTGCGGCATTACGTTCGGCAACGAGAAGCCGACCAAGAAGCATGGCTGAGGAATGTCCTACTGCTTCAAGCGAATTTGTGCCATTGCAGGCGACCTTCGAGCAGCTTCTGGCAAGTTGTACTCATTTAAAAATGATTAGCTTTATAACTTAAATGTGCATAGGTAGTCTTTTACGTATCTTGGTATACACTTTTTTTTTTTTTTTTTTGTATTTGCACTGAATAATAATATCTCCACATTTGTAAATATCTATGTACCTTGGCATACACAATATATTTTTTTATTTTGTGTCTGGTGTTTAACACCGTACATTACGTGATTCAGGTCTAGTATGTTGGTTAAGCGCAAGCTCTAGCATGTTAATTTGGGATGCCAAACCCATAGGCCTGCAATAAATCAAACGTACCAAAATGAAAGAATATTGGCTATGCTTCTGCTGTTTCTAGCATTTTATTTTATTTGCCCACCTTTTTATTTATAGGTAGGTGATATTTCTAATGTATATTTAAAACTAGAAACATTACAATCGTAGAACAGCTAATTGAATATAAGGAAGAGCCAGATCCTAAACTGTGAATCCTTTGTAATAACTGACTTAATACTAATGTTTGATGCCCGAGTTAAGTTATAATTGTCAACAATCTTTATGCAGGACTGTTAATTGATTCTAGCTTGTATAATTAGTATTAAAATAAACATTTAAGGATAACGACTTTCTGTACTGCAAAATAACATTTCAGATATTTTTAGCCAATGACATTTTTAACTGATATAATGCCATCGTCTTAAAGATGCACAACATATTCCCACTGTAAACAAGAAAAAATCAAACCAAGAAGCCGACGAGTACAAATGCCTCTTCATTGTGACCAGCATATTGCCACCATTGGGAGCGACCTCAGGGCGACTCCTGGCAATTCGCTATTAGAACTTTGGTTCCCCAGCGAGCGTCCACAAGTGGACTGCAGAAAAAACACCATCTGTGATTTCCATAGTATCTAAGCAGCCAGGTGAAGCACAAGGCCAGAGCCATATGCGCATAAGTGTGTTTGCGTGCGTAATATATGTACATAAACTAAAAAAATCGTAACAGTGGGCCCAATCTGAAGGAAAAAAAACCAACATAATAAAGCTGTGCTAGGTGCACCCATACCGGGACACTGAATGGGCTTTATGTAACAGAAGAGCAACCGAAAATTGTATATCAATACTAATGCAGACCCTGTTAGCCAGGTCTATTGTACCGGCACAAGGTATATGAACACCAATAAAAAGCCTATAAGGACTTTGCCAAACCTTTATGACGGCTTGTAGGCATACTTGTGTCCAAACCTCCATGCTTCACACATATTGCAACCTGTGCTGACTGGCGAGTAGAAAGCAGCAAAGCATCCTCATATGAATTCAAGAAAATCTATATGCTTATATACCTTGTTTATATACACTGTAAACAAGAAAATGTATATAAACCGAGCAGCCGACCAGTATGGATGCCACTTCACTGAAGCCAACAACTTTCCACCATCAGGAGCAACCTCAGGGCAGCTCCTGGCAATTCGCTATTGCAACTTTGGTTCCCCAGCGAGCAGACACAAGACGGACCTCAGAGAATGTGATCTGCAAAGTATCTAGGCAGCCAGCTGAAGCACAAGGCCAGAGCTCTAGGCCCATGAGTGTGTGCATGGGTGTGTGCGTGCGTAATATATGTACATAAACTAAAACAAAAAAATCCTAACAGCGGGACCTAATCTAAAGAAACCGAAAACCATAAAGCTGTTCTCGGAGCGCCCATACAGGGGCTCAATGTAAAGTCTCAACTTCAAACAGAATGGCAACCAAAAATAGTAATTAAATGCTAATGCAGACCCTGTAAGCCAGGTCTATTGTACCGGCAAAAGGTATGTAAACACCAATAACAAGTCTCCAAGGACATAGTCAAAGCAATTACGACTGTTTATAGGCGCACATGTGTGCGTCCCTCTGTGCTTCACACATATTGCAACCTGTGCTAATTGGCGAGTAGAAGGCCAACTTAACTGCACGCTGCACATCAGTGCACGGCAATATGCCCAACAAGAACAATCCTTCCCCACCAACATCAGCCAAGCTTCCTCATATTAATGCATTAACCAAGCACCAGCACTGGTGTTAACAGCCTGCAGTCAGGGCTACAACCTGATTGCCGGAACAAAAAGGCTGCACCTTTGGACAGCTTACAGTGAGCTGTACTTGTGAGTGCGGCCAAAACCTCCACAGCAGCAGAGTCACTCAATGAAGGAAGCCACCAATGCTTCTGAACAAATGCATCAACCACATATCCCTCCAGGAAAAACAGCTGAGGTTTAATAATCAAGGCCACAGCCAACGCTCTCTCTTATGTGTACTTAGCCACATTTAGCTATCCAGCCCAATAAAAATGACACGTATTAGCAAGTAGGGGGCTAGGTCTGATAGTTTTAACGATGTCCTGACAACAAGCCAAACAATTACCATCCTCAACACGCAGCATTCTTGCAGATCCCCACCCTCACATCAGAAGCAAACTCCAGAGTTCAAGCTGACGCAAGAGGAAGACTATAGCATCCCCATCGAATATACCAACAACGCACTCAATGCTAAAACCTAGGACAACGCCAATGAAGTTACAGGAAGAAAACCACATCACCTGCTCCCCCAGTGAATCCCTATGAACACCAAAGTGATAACCCCTAACCCAGGAATATCACACCACAATACCAGATGCAGACCACAGCATTACATGCAATTTTAAGTATTTTTTATATTTTTAAATATTATATATTATTTATATTTTGTAACCCCTGAACTATATACCACATAACACACAAAAAGACATTTTCAACTGGTGTAATGCCATCATAAAGGGTACGCAACATATTCACACTGTAAACAAGAAAATATACTAACGCTATAGGCAGATCAAGTGTTGATTGTAAAACTTTACATATTTTATGGTATACATAAAGAGTTTCTTTGTTTACAGACTTGTTAACATTAAGGACACCAGCAGAAACACCAATTTATCAAGTTCATTTCAAAATAGAAATTAAAGAGGATCATCCTTTTGGCAGCATAGTCTCACACAATCAGAGACAGTTTGAGGAGGGTCTTACAATGAAAACAAGGAGTAAATCAACCTAATGGCCGGAACATAAAGGTTGCACCTTTGGACAGCTTACGGTGAGCTGTACTTGTGAGTGCGGCCAAAACCTCCACAGCAGCAGAGCCACCCAATGAAAGAAGCCAGCAATGCTTCTGAACAAATGCATCAACCACATATCCCTCCAGGAAAAACAGCTGAGGTTTAATAATCAAGGCCACAGCCAACGCTTTCTCATATGTGTACTTACACACATTTAGCTGTCCAGCCCAATAAAAATGACACGTATTAGCAAGTAGGGGGCTAGGTCTGATAGTTTTAACGATGTCCTGACAACAAGCCAAACAATTACCATCCTCAACACGCAGCATTCTTGCAGATCCCCACCCTCACATCAGAAGCAAACTCCAGAGTTCAAGCTGACGCAAGAGGAAGACTATACCATCCCCATCGAATATACCAACAACGCACTCAATGCTAAAACCTAGGACAACGCCAATGCAGTTACAGGAAGAAAACCACATCACCTGCTCCCCCAGTGAATCCCTATGAACACCAAAGTGATAACCCCTAACCCAGGAATATCACACCACAATACCAGATGCAGACCACAGCATTACATGCAATTTTAAGTATTTTTTATATTTTTAAATATTATATATTATTTATATTTTGTAACCCCTGAACTATATACCACATAACACACAAAAAGACATTTTCAACTGGTGTAATGCCATCATAAAGGGTACGCAACATATTCACACTGTAAACAAGAAAATATACTAACGCTATAGGCAGATCAAGTGTTGATTGTAAAACTTTACATATTTTATGGTATACATAAAGTGTTTCTTTGTTTACAGACTTATTATCAACATTAAGGACACCATCAGAAACATCAATTTATCAAGTTCATTTCAAAATAGAAATTAAAGAGGATCATCCTTTTGGCAGCATAGTCTCACACAATCAGAGACGGTTTGAGGAGGGTCTTACAATGAAAAGCAGGAGTAAATCAACCTAATGGCCGGAACATAAAGGTTGCACCTTTGGACAGCTTACGGTGAGCTGTACTTGTGAGTGCGGCCAAAACCTCCACAGCAGCAGAGCCACCCAATGAAAGAAGCCAGCAATGCTTCTGAACAAATGCATCAACCACATATCCCTCCAGGAAAAGCAGCTGAGGTTTAATAATCAAGGCCACAGCCAACGCTTTCTCTTATGTGTACTTACACACATTTAGCTGTCCAGCCCAATAAAAATGACACGTATTAGCAAGTAGGGGGCTAGGTCTGATAGTTTTAACGAAGTCCTGACAACAAGCCAAACAATTACCATCCTCAACACGCAGCATTCTTGCAGATCCCCACCCTCACATCACAAGCAAACTCCAGAGTTCAAGCTGACGCAAGAGGAAGACTATAGCATCCCCATCGAATATACCAACAACGCACTCAATGCTAAAACCTAGGACAACGCCAATGCAGTTACAGGAAGAAAACCACATCACCTGCTCCCCCAGTGAATCCCTATGAACACCAAAGTGATAACCCCTAACCCAGGAATATCACACCACAATACCAGATGCAGACCACAGCATTACATGCAATTTTAAGTATTTTTTATATTTTTAAATATTATATATTATTTATATTTTGTAACCCCTGAACTATATACCACAAACACACAAAAAGACATTTTCAACTGGTGTAATGCCATCCTAAAGGGTACGCAACATATTCACACTGTAAACAAGAAAATATACTAATGCTATAGGCAGATCAAGTGTTGATTGTAAAACTTTACATATTTTATAGTATACATAAAGTGTTTCTTTGTTTACAGACGTGTTATCAACATTAAGGACACCATCAGAAACATCAATTTATTAAGTTCATTTCAAAATAGAAATTAAAGAGGATCATCCTTTAAGCATCATAGTCTCACACAATCAGAGACAGTTTGAGGAGGGTCTTACAATGAAAACAAGGAGTAAATCAACCTAATGGCCGGAACATAAAGGTTGCACCTTTGGACAGCTTACGGTGAGCTGTACTTGTGAGTGCGGCCAAAACCTCCACAGCAGCAGAGCCACCCAATGAAAGAAGCCAGCAATGCTTCTGAACAAATGCATCAACCACATATCCCTCCAGGAAAAACAGCTGAGGTTTAATAATCAAGGCCACAGCCAACGCTTTCTCTTATGTGTACTTACACACATTTAGCTGTCCAGCCCAATAAAAATGACACGTATTAGCAAACCACTGCTGTAGGGGGCTAGGTCTGATAGTTTTAACGAGGTCCTGACAACAAGCCAAACAATTACCATCCTCAACACGCAACATTCTTGCAGATCCCCACCCTCACATCAGAAGCAAACTCCAGAGTTCAAGCTGACGCAAGAGGAAGATTATACCATCCCCATCGAATATACCAACAACGCACTCAATGCTAAAACCTAGGGCAACGCCAATGCAGTTACAGGAAGAAAACCACATCACCTGCTCCCCCAGTGAATCCCTATGAACAACAAAGTGATAACCCCTAACCCAGGAATATCACACCACAATACCAGATGCAGACCACAGCATTACATACAATTTTAAGTATTTTTTATATTTTTAAATATTATATATTATTTATATTTTGTAACCCCTGAACTATATACCACATAACACACAAAAAGATATTTTCAACTGGTGTAATGCCATCATAAAGGGTACGCAACATATTCACACTGTAAACAAGAAAATATACTAATGCTATAGGCAGATCAAGTGTTGATTGTAAAACTTTACATATTTTATGGTATACATAAAGAGTTTCTTTGTTTACAGACTTGTTAACATTAAGGACACCAGCAGAAACACCAATTTATCAAGTTCATTTCAAAATAGAAATTAAAGAGGATCATCCTTTTGGCAGCATAGTCTCACACAATCAGAGACAGTTTGAGGAGGGTCTTACAATGAAAACAAGGAGTAAATCAACCTAATGGCCGGAACATAAAGGTTGCACCTTTGGACAGCTTACGGTGAGCTGTACTTGTGAGTGCGGCCAAAACCTCCACAGCAGCAGAGCCACCCAATGAAAGAAGCCACCAATGCTTCTGAACAAATGCATCAACCACATATCCCTCCAGGAAAAACAGCTGAGGTTTAATAATCAAGGCCACAGCCAACGCTTTCTCTTATGTGTACTTACACACATTTAGCTGTCCAGCCCAATAAAAATGACACGTATTAGCAAGTAGGGGGCTAGGTCTGATAGTTTTAACGAAGTCCTGACAACAAGCCAAACAATTACCATCCTCAACACGCAGCATTCTTGCAGATCCCCACCCTCACATCACAAGCAAACTCCAGAGTTCAAGCTGACGCAAGAGGAAGACTATAGCATCCCCATCGAATATACCAACAACGCACTCAATGCTAAAACCTAGGACAACGCCAATGAAGTTACAGGAAGAAAACCACATCACCTGCTCCCCCAGTGAATCCCTATGAACAACAAAGTGATAACCCCTAACCCAGGAATATCACACCACAATACCAGATGCAGACCACAGCATTACATGCAATTTTAAGTATTTTTTATATTTTTAAATATTATATATTATTTATATTTTGTAACCCCTGAACTATATACCACATAACACACAAAAAGACATTTTCAACTGGTGTAATGCCATCATAAAGGGTACGCAACATATTCACACTGTAAACAAGAAAATATACTAACGCTATAGGCAGATCAAGTGTTGATTGTAAAACTTTACATATTTTATGGTATACATAAAGTGTTTCTTTGTTTACAGACTTGTTATCAACATTAAGGACACCATCAGAAACACCAATTTATCAAGTTCATTTCAAAATAGAAATTAAAGAGGATCATCCTTTTGGCAGCATAGTCTCACACAATCAGAGACAGTTTGAGGAGGGTCTTACAATGAAAACAAGGAGTAAATCAACCTAATGGCCGGAACTTAAAGGTTGCACCTTTGGACAGCTTAGGGTGAGCTGTACTTGTGAGTGCGGCCAAAACCTCCACAGCAGCAGAGCCACCCAATGAAAGAAGCCAGCAATGCTTCTGAACAAATGCATCAACCACATATCCCTCCAGGAAAAACAGCTGAGGTTTAATAATCAAGGCCACAGCCAACGCTTTCTCTTATGTGTACTTACACACATTTAGCTGTCCAGCCCAATAAAAATGACACGTATTAGCAAGTAGGGGGCTAGGTCTGATAGTTTTAACGAAGTCCTGACAACAAGCCAAACAATTACCATCCTCAACACGCAGCATTCTTGCAGATCCCCACCCTCACATCACAAGCAAACTCCAGAGTTCAAGCTGACGCAAGAGGAAGACTATAGCATCCCCATCGAATATACCAACAACGCACTCAATGCTAAAACCTAGGACAACGCCAATGAAGTTACAGGAAGAAAACCACATCACCTGCTCCCCCAGTGAATCCCTATGAACAACAAAGTGATAACCCCTAACCCAGGAATATCACACCACAATACCAGATGCAGACCACAGCATTACATGCAATTTTAAGTATTTTTTATATTTTTAAATATTATATATTATTTATATTTTGTAACCCCTGAACTATATACCACATAACACACAAAAAGACATTTTCAACTGGTGTAATGCCATCATAAAGGGTACGCAACATATTCACACTGTAAACAAGAAAATATACTAACGCTATAGGCAGATCAAGTGTTGATTGTAAAACTTTACATATTTTATGGTATACATAAAGTGTTTCTTTGTTTACAGACTTATTATCAACATTAAGGACACCATCAGAAACATCAATTTATCAAGTTCATTTCAAAATAGAAATTAAAGAGGATCATCCTTTTGGCAGCATAGTCTCACACAATCAGAGACGGTTTGAGGAGGGTCTTACAATGAAAACAAGGAGTAAATCAACCTAATGGCCGGAACATAAAGGTTGCACCTTTGGACAGCTTACGGTGAGCTGTACTTGTGAGTGCGGCCAAAACCTCCACAGCAGCAGAGCCACCCAATGAAAGAAGCCAGCAATGCTTCTGAACAAATGCATCAACCACATATCCCTCCAGGAAAAACAGCTGAGGTTTAATAATCAAGGCCACAGCCAACGCTTTCTCTTATGTGTACTTACACACATTTAGCTGTCCAGCCCAATAAAAATGACACGTATTAGCAAACCACTGCTGTAGGGGGCTAGGTCTGATAGTTTTAACGAAGTCCTGACAACAAGCCAAACAATTACCATCCTCAACACGCAACATTCTTGCAGATCCCCACCCTCACATCAGAAGCAAACTCCAGAGTTCAAGCTGACGCAAGAGGAAGATTATACCATCCCCATCGAATATACCAACAACGCACTCAATGCTAAAACCTAGGGCAACGCCAATGCAGTTACAGGAAGAAAACCACATCACCTGCTCCCCCAGTGAATCCCTATGAACAACAAAGTGATAACCCCTAACCCAGGAATATCACACCACAATACCAGATGCAGACCACAGCATTACATGCAATTTTAAGTATTTTTTATATTTTTAAATATCATATATTATTTATATTTTGTAACCCCTGAACTATATACCACATAACACACAAAAAGATATTTTCAACTGGTGTAATGCCATCATAAAGGGTACGCAACATATTCACACTGTAAACAAGAAAATATACTAATGCTATAGGCAGATCAAGTGTTGATTGTAAAACTTTACATATTTTATAGTATACATAAAGTGTTTCTTTGTTTACAGACGTGTTATCAACATTAAGGACACCATCAGAAACATCAATTTATTAAGTTCATTTCAAAATAGAAATTAAAGAGGATCATCCTTTAAGCATCATAGTCTCACACAATCAGAGACAGTTTGAGGAGGGTCTTACAATGAAAACAAGGAGTAATTCAACCTAATGGCCGGAACATAAAAGGTTGCACCTGTGGACAGCTTACGGTGAGCTGTACTTGTGAGTGCGGCCAAAACCTCCACAGCAGCAGAGCCACCCAATGAAAGAAGCCAGCAATGCTTCTGAACAAATGCATCAACCACATATCCCTCCAGGAAAAACAGCTGAGGTTTAATAATCAAGGCCACAGCCAACGCTTTCTCTTATGTGTACTTACACACATTTAGCTGTCCAGCCCAATAAAAATGACACGTATTAGCAAGTAGGGGGCTAGGTCTGATAGTTTTAACGAAGTCCTGACAACAAGCCAAACAATTACCATCCTCAACACGCAACATTCTTGCAGATCCCCACCCTCACATCAGAAGCAAACTCCAGAGTTCAAGCTGACGCAAGAGGAAGATTATAGCATCCCCATCGAATATACCAACAACGCACTCAATGCTAAAACCTAGGGCAACGCCAATGCAGTTACAGGAAGAAAACCACATCACCTGCTCCCCCAGTGAATCCCTATGAACAACAAAGTGATAACCCCTAACCCAGGAATATCACACCACAATACCAGATGCAGACCACAGCATTACATGCAATTTTAAGTATTTTTTATATTTTTAAATATTATATATTATTTATATTTTGTAACCCCTGAACTATATACCACATAACACACAAAAAGACATTTTCAACTGGTGTAATGCCATCATAAAGGGTACGCAACATATTCACACTGTAAACAAGAAAATATACTAACGCTATAGGCAGATCAAGTGTTGATTGTAAAACTTTACATATTTTATGGTATACATAAAGTGTTTCTTTGTTTACAGACTTGTTATCAACATTAAGGACACCATCAGAAACACCAATTTATCAAGTTCATTTCAAAATAGAAATTAAAGAGGATCATCCTTTAAGCAGCATAGTCTCACACAATCAGAGACAGTTTGAGGAGGGTCTTACAATGAAAACAAGGAGTAAATCAACCTAATGGCCGGAACATAAAGGTTGCACCTTTGGACAGCTTACGGTGAGCTGTACTTGTGAGTGCGGCCAAAACCTCCACAGCAGCAGAGCCACCCAATGAAAGAAGCCAGCAATGCTTCTGAACAAATGCATCAACCACATATCCCTCCAGGAAAAACAGCTGAGGTTTAATAATCAAGGCCACAGCCAACGCTTTCTCTTATGTGTACTTACACACATTTAGCTGTCCAGCCCAATAAAAATGACACGTATTAGCAAACCACTGCTGTAGGGGGCTAGGTCTGATAGTTTTAACGAGGTCCTGACAACAAGCCAAACAATTACCATCCTCAACACGCAACATTCTTGCAGATCCCCACCCTCACATCAGAAGCAAACTCCAGAGTTCAAGCTGACGCAAGAGGAAGATTATACCATCCCCATCGAATATACCAACAACGCACTCAATGCTAAAACCTAGGGCAACGCCAATGCAGTTACAGGAAGAAAACCACATCACCTGCTCCCCCAGTGAATCCCTATGAACAACAAAGTGATAACCCCTAACCCAGGAATATCACACCACAATACCAGATGCAGACCACAGCATTACATGCAATTTTAAGTATTTTTTATATTTTTAAATATTATATATTATTTATATTTTGTAACCCCTGAACTATATACCACATAACACACAAAAAGATATTTTCAACTGGTGTAATGCCATCATAAAGGGTACGCAACATATTCACACTGTAAACAAGAAAATATACTAATGCTATAGGCAGATCAAGTGTTGATTGTAAAACTTTACATATTTTATGGTATACATAAAGAGTTTCTTTGTTTACAGACTTGTTAACATTAAGGACACCAGCAGAAACACCAATTTATCAAGTTCATTTCAAAATAGAAATTAAAGAGGATCATCCTTTTGGCAGCATAGTCTCACACAATCAGAGACAGTTTGAGGAGGGTCTTACAATGAAAACAAGGAGTAAATCAACCTAATGGCCGGAACATAAAGGTTGCACCTTTGGACAGCTTACGGTGAGCTGTACTTGTGAGTGCGGCCAAAACCTCCACAGCAGCAGAGCCACCCAATGAAAGAAGCCACCAATGCTTCTGAACAAATGCATCAACCACATATCCCTCCAGGAAAAACAGCTGAGGTTTAATAATCAAGGCCACAGCCAACGCTTTCTCATATGTGTACTTACACACATTTAGCTGTCCAGCCCAATAAAAATGACACGTATTAGCAAACCACTGCAGTAGGGGGCTAGGTCTGATAGTTTTAACGATGTCCTGACAACAAGCCAAACAATTACCATCCTCAACACGCAGCATTCTTGCAGATCCCCACCCTCACATCAGAAGCAAACTCCAGAGTTCAAGCTGACGCAAGAGGAAGACTATAGCATCCCCATCGAATATACCAACAACGCACTCAATGCTAAAACCTAGGACAACGCCAATGCAGTTACAGGAAGAAAACCACATCACCTGCTCCCCCAGTGAATCCCTATGAACAACAAAGTGATAACCCCTAACCCAGGAATATCACACCACAATACCAGATGCAGACCACAGCATTACATGCAATTTTAGGTATTTTTTATATTTTTAAATATTATATATTATTTATATTTTGTAACCCCTGAACTATATACCACATAACACACAAAAAGATATTTTCAACTGGTGTAATGCCATCATAAAGGGTACGCAACATATTCACACTGTAAACAAGAAAATATACTAATGCTATAGGCAGATCAAGTGTTGATTGTAAAACTTTACATATTTTATAGTATACATAAAGTGTTTCTTTGTTTACAGACGTGTTATCAACATTAAGGACACCATCAGAAACATCAATTTATTAAGTTCATTTCAAAATAGAAATTAAAGAGGATCATCCTTTAAGCAGCATAGTCTCACACAATCAGAGACAGTTTGAGGAGGGTCTTACAATGAAAACAAGGAGTAATTCAACCTAATGGCCGGAACATAAAAGGTTGCACCTGTGGACAGCTTACGGTGAGCTGTACTTGTGAGTGCGGCCAAAACCTCCACAGCAGCAGAGCCACCCAATGAAAGAAGCCAGCAATGCTTCTGAACAAATGCATCAACCACATATCCCTCCAGGAAAAACAGCTGAGGTTTAATAATCAAGGCCACAGCCAACGCTTTCTCTTATGTGTACTTACACACATTTAGCTGTCCAGCCCAATAAAAATAACACGTATTAGCAAACCACTGCTGTAGGGGGCTAGGTCTGATAGTTTTAACGAAGTCCTGACAACAAGCCAAACAATTACCATCCTCAACACGCAACATTCTTGCAGATCCCCACCCTCACATCAGAAGCAAACTCCAGAGTTCAAGCTGACGCAAGAGGAAGATTATAGCATCCCCATCGAATATACCAACAACGCACTCAATGCTAAAACCTAGGCAACGCCAATGCAGTCACAGGAAGAAAACCACATCACCTGCTCCCCCAGTGAATCCCTATGAACAACAAAGTGATAACCCCTAACCCAGGAATATCACACCACAATACCAGATGCAGACCACAGCATTACATGCAATTTTAAGTATTTTATATATTTTTAAATATTATATATTATTTATATTTTGTAACCCCTGAACTATATACCACATAACACAGAAAAAGACATTTTCAACTGGTGTAATGCCATCATAAAGGGTACGCAACATATTCACACTGTAAACAAGAAAATATACTAACGCTATAGGCAGATCAAGTGTTGATTGTAAAACTTTACATATTTTATGGTATACATAAAGTGTTTCTTTGTTTACAGACTTGTTATCAACATTAAGGACACCATCAGAAACACCAATTTATCAAGTTCATTTCAAAATAGAAATTAAAGAGGATCATCCTTTTGGCAGCATAGTCTCACACAATCAGAGACAGTTTGAGGAGGGTCTTACAATGAAAACAAGGAGTAAATCAACCTAATGGCCGGAACATAAAGGTTGCACCTTTGGACAGCTTACGGTGAGCTGTACTTGTGAGTGCGGCCAAAACCTCCACAGCAGCAGAGCCACCCAATGAAAGAAGCCAGCAATGCTTCTGAACAAATGCATCAACCACATATCCCTCCAGGAAAAACAGCTGAGGTTTAATAATCAAGTCCACAGCCAACGCTTTCTCTTATGTGTACTTACACACATTTAGCTGTCCAGCCCAATAAAAATGACACGTATTAGCAAACCACTGCTGTAGGGGGCTAGGTCTGATAGTTTTAACGAAGTCCTGACAACAAGCCAAACAATTACCATCCTCAACACGCAGCATTCTTGCAGATCCCCACCCTCACATCACAAGCAAACTCCAGAGTTCAAGCTGACGCAAGAGGAAGACTATAGCATCCCCATCGAATATACCAACAACGCACTCAATGCTAAAACCTAGGACAACGCCAATGCAGTTACAGGAAGAAAACCACATCACCTGCTCCCCCAGTGAATCCCTATGAACACCAAAGTGATAACCCCTAACCCAGGAATATCACACCACAATACCAGATGCAGACCACAGCATTACATGCAATTTTAAGTATTTTTTATATTTTTAAATATCATATATTATTTATATTTTGTAACCCCTGAACTATATACCACATAACACACAAAAAGACATTTTCAACTGGTGTAATGCCATCATAAAGGGTACGCAACATATTCACACTGTAAACAAGAAAATATACTAACGCTATAGGCAGATCAAGTGTTGATTGTAAAACTTTACATATTTTATGGTATACATAAAGTGTTTCTTTGTTTACAGACATGTTATCAACATTAAGGACACCATCAGAAACATCAATTTATCAAGTTCATTTCAAAATAGAAATTAAAGAGGATCATCCTTTAGGCAGCATAGTCTCACACAATCAGAGACAGTTTGAGGAGGGTCTTACAATGAAAACAAGGAGTAAATCAACCTAATGGCCGGAACATAAAGGTTGCACCTTTGGACAGCTTACGGTGAGCTGTACTTGTGAGTGCGGCCAAAACCTCCACAGCAGCAGAGCCACCCAATGAAAGAAGCCAGCAATGCTTCTGAACAAATGCATCAACCACATATCCCTCCAGGAAAAACAGCTGAGGTTTAATAATCAAGGCCACAGCCAACGCTTTCTCTTATGTGTACTTACACACATTTAGCTGTCCAGCCCAATAAAAATGACACGTATTAGCAAACCACTGCTGTAGGGGGCTAGGTCTGATAGTTTTAACGAAGTCCTGACAACAAGCCAAACAATTACCATCCTCAACACGCAACATTCTTGCAGATCCCCACCCTCACATCAGAAGCAAACTCCAGAGTTCAAGCTGACGCAAGAGGAAGATTATACCATCCCCATCGAATATACCAACAACGCACTCAATGCTAAAACCTAGGGCAACGCCAATGCAGTTACAGGAAGAAAACCACATCACCTGCTCCCCCAGTGAACCCCTATGAACAACAAAGTGATAACCCCTAACCCAGGAATATCACACCACAATACCAGATGCAGACCACAGCATTACATGTAATTTTAAGTATTTTTTATATTTTTAAATATTATATATTATTTATATTTTGTAACCCCTGAACTATATACCACATAACACACAAAAAGATATTTTCAACTGGTGTAATGCCATCATAAAGGGTACGCAACATATTCACACTGTAAACAAGAAAATATACTAATGCTATAGGCAGATCAAGTGTTGATTGTAAAACTTTACATATTTTATGGTATACATAAAGAGTTTCTTTGTTTACAGACTTGTTAACATTAAGGACACCAGCAGAAACACCAATTTATCAAGTTCATTTCAAAATAGAAATTAAAGAGGATCTTCCTTTTGGCAGCATAGTCTCACACAATCAGAGACAGTTTGAGGAGGGTCTTACAATGAAAACAAGGAGTAAATCAACCTAATGGCCGGAACATAAAGGTTGCACCTTTGGACAGCTTACGGTGAGCTCTACTTGTGAGTGCGGCCAAAACCTCCACAGCAGCAGAGCCACCCAATGAAAGAAGCCAGCAATGCTTCTGAACAAATGCATCAACCACATATCCCTCCAGGAAAAACAGCTGAGGTTTAATAATCAAGGCCACAGCCAACGCTTTCTCATATGTGTACTTACACACATTTAGCTGTCCAGCCCAATAAAAATGACACGTATTAGCAAACCACTGCAGTAGGGGGCTAGGTCTGATAGTTTTAACGATGTCCTGACAACAAGCCAAACAATTACCATCCTCAACACGCAGCATTCTTGCAGATCCCCACCCTCACATCAGAAGCAAACTCCAGAGTTCAAGCTGACGCAAGAGGAAGACTATAGCATCCCCATCGAATATACCAACAACGCACTCAATGCTAAAACCTAGGACAACGCCAATGCAGTTACAGGAAGAAAACCACATCACCTGCTCCCCCAGTGAATCCCTATGAACACCAAAGTGATAACCCCTAACCCAGGAATATCACACCACAATACCAGATGCAGACCACAGCATTACATGCAATTTTAAGTATTTTTTATATTTTTAAATATCATATATTATTTATATTTTGTAACCCCTGAACTATATACCACATAACACACAAAAAGATATTTTCAACTGGTGTAATGCCATCATAAAGGGTACGCAACATATTCACACTGTAAACAAGAAAATATACTAATGCTATAGGCAGATCAAGTGTTGATTGTAAAACTTTACATATTTTATAGTATACATAAAGTGTTTCTTTGTTTACAGACGTGTTATCAACATTAAGGACACCATCAGAAACATCAATTTATTAAGTTCATTTCAAAATAGAAATTAAAGAGGATCATCCTTTAAGCATCATAGTCTCACACAATCAGAGACAGTTTGAGGAGGGTCTTACAATGAAAACAAGGAGTAATTCAACCTAATGGCCGGAACATAAAAGGTTGCACCTGTGGACAGCTTACGGTGAGCTGTACTTGTGAGTGCGGCCAAAACCTCCACAGCAGCAGAGCCACCCAATGAAAGAAGCCAGCAATGCTTCTGAACAAATGCATCAACCACATATCCCTCCAGGAAAAACAGCTGAGGTTTAATAATCAAGGCCACAGCCAACGCTTTCTCTTATGTGTACTTACACACATTTAGCTGTCCAGCCCAATAAAAATGACACGTATTAGCAAACCACTGCTGTAGGGGGCTAGGTCTGATAGTTTTAACGAAGTCCTGACAACAAGCCAAACAATTACCATCCTCAACACGCAACATTCTTGCAGATCCCCACCCTCACATCAGAAGCAAACTCCAGAGTTCAAGCTGACGCAAGAGGAAGATTATAGCATCCCCATCGAATATACCAACAACGCACTCAATGCTAAAACCTAGGGCAACGCCAATGCAGTTACAGGAAGAAAACCACATCACCTGCTCCCCCAGTGAATCCCTATGAACAACAAAGTGATAACCCCTAACCCAGGAATATCACACCACAATACCAGATGCAGACCACAGCATTACATGCAATTTTAAGTATTTTTTATATTTTTAAATATTATATATTATTTATATTTTGTAACCCCTGAACTATATACCACATAACACACAAAAAGACATTTTCAACTGGTGTAATGCCATCATAAAGGGTACGCAACATATTCACACTGTAAACAAGAAAATATACTAACGCTATAGGCAGATCAAGTGTTGATTGTAAAACTTTACATATTTTATGGTATACATAAAGTGTTTCTTTGTTTACAGACTTGTTATCAACATTAAGGACACCATCAGAAACACCAATTTATCAAGTTCATTTCAAAATAGAAATTAAAGAGGATCATCCTTTAAGCAGCATAGTCTCACACAATCAGAGACAGTTTGAGGAGGGTCTTACAATGAAAACAAGGAGTAAATCAACCTAATGGCCGGAACATAAAGGTTGCACCTTTGGACAGCTTACGGTGAGCTGTACTTGTGAGTGCGGCCAAAACCTCCACAGCAGCAGAGCCACCCAATGAAAGAAGCCAGCAATGCTTCTGAACAAATGCATCAACCACATATCCCTCCAGGAAAAACAGCTGAGGTTTAATAATCAAGGCCACAGCCAACGCTTTCTCTTATGTGTACTTACACACATTTAGCTGTCCAGCCCAATAAAAATGACACGTATTAGCAAACCACTGCTGTAGGGGGCTAGGTCTGATAGTTTTAACGAGGTCCTGACAACAAGCCAAACAATTACCATCCTCAACACGCAACATTCTTGCAGATCCCCACCCTCACATCAGAAGCAAACTCCAGAGTTCAAGCTGACGCAAGAGGAAGATTATACCATCCCCATCGAATATACCAACAACGCACTCAATGCTAAAACCTAGGGCAACGCCAATGCAGTTACAGGAAGAAAACCACATCACCTGCTCCCCCAGTGAATCCCTATGAACAACAAAGTGATAACCCCTAACCCAGGAATATCACACCACAATACCAGATGCAGACCACAGCATTACATACAATTTTAAGTATTTTTTATATTTTTAAATATTATATATTATTTATATTTTGTAACCCCTGAACTATATACCACATAACACACAAAAAGATATTTTCAACTGGTGTAATGCCATCATAAAGGGTACGCAACATATTCACACTGTAAACAAGAAAATATACTAATGCTATAGGCAGATCAAGTGTTGATTGTAAAACTTTACATATTTTATGGTATACATAAAGAGTTTCTTTGTTTACAGACTTGTTAACATTAAGGACACCAGCAGAAACACCAATTTATCAAGTTCATTTCAAAATAGAAATTAAAGAGGATCATCCTTTTGGCAGCATAGTCTCACACAATCAGAGACAGTTTGAGGAGGGTCTTACAATGAAAACAAGGAGTAAATCAACCTAATGGCCGGAACATAAAGGTTGCACCTTTGGACAGCTTACGGTGAGCTGTACTTGTGAGTGCGGCCAAAACCTCCACAGCAGCAGAGCCACCCAATGAAAGAAGCCACCAATGCTTCTGAACAAATGCATCAACCACATATCCCTCCAGGAAAAACAGCTGAGGTTTAATAATCAAGGCCACAGCCAACGCTTTCTCATATGTGTACTTACACACATTTAGCTGTCCAGCCCAATAAAAATGACACGTATTAGCAAACCACTGCAGTAGGGGGCTAGGTCTGATAGTTTTAACGATGTCCTGACAACAAGCCAAACAATTACCATCCTCAACACGCAGCATTCTTGCAGATCCCCACCCTCACATCAGAAGCAAACTCCAGAGTTCAAGCTGACGCAAGAGGAAGACTATAGCATCCCCATCTAATATACCAACAACGCACTCAATGCTAAAACCTAGGACAACGCCAATGCAGTTACAGGAAGAAAACCACATCACCTGCTCCCCCAGTGAATCCCTATGAACAACAAAGTGATAACCCCTAACCCAGGAATATCACACCACAATACCAGATGCAGACCACAGCATTACATGCAATTTTAGGTATTTTTTATATTTTTAAATATTATATATTATTTATATTTTGTAACCCCTGAACTATATACCACATAACACACAAAATGATATTTTCAACTGGTGTAATGCCATCATAAAGGGTACGCAACATATTCACACTGTAAACAAGAAAATATACTAATGCTATAGGCAGATCAAGTGTTGATTGTAAAACTTTACATATTTTATAGTATACATAAAGTGTTTCTTTGTTTACAGACGTGTTATCAACATTAAGGACACCATCAGAAACATCAATTTATTAAGTTCATTTCAAAATAGAAATTAAAGAGGATCATCCTTTAAGCAGCATAGTCTCACACAATCAGAGACAGTTTGAGGAGGGTCTTACAATGAAAACAAGGAGTAATTCAACCTAATGGCCGGAACATAAAAGGTTGCACCTGTGGACAGCTTACGGTGAGCTGTACTTGTGAGTGCGGCCAAAACCTCCACAGCAGCAGAGCCACCCAATGAAAGAAGCCAGCAATGCTTCTGAACAAATGCATCAACCACATATCCCTCCAGGAAAAACAGCTGAGGTTTAATAATCAAGGCCACAGCCAACGCTTTCTCTTATGTGTACTTACACACATTTAGCTGTCCAGCCCAATAAAAATAACACGTATTAGCAAACCACTGCTGTAGGGGGCTAGGTCTGATAGTTTTAACGAAGTCCTGACAACAAGCCAAACAATTACCATCCTCAACACGCAACATTCTTGCAGATCCCCACCCTCACATCAGAAGCAAACTCCAGAGTTCAAGCTGACGCAAGAGGAAGATTATAGCATCCCCATCGAATATACCAACAACGCACTCAATGCTAAAACCTAGGCAACGCCAATGCAGTCACAGGAAGAAAACCACATCACCTGCTCCCCCAGTGAATCCCTATGAACAACAAAGTGATAACCCCTAACCCAGGAATATCACACCACAATACCAGATGCAGACCACAGCATTACATGCAATTTTAAGTATTTTTTATATTTTTAAATATTATATATTATTTATATTTTGTAACCCCTGAACTATATA
The DNA here is from genome assembly GCA_030765055.1 of Mantis religiosa. NCBI lineage: Eukaryota > Metazoa > Arthropoda > Insecta > Mantodea > Mantidae > Mantis > Mantis religiosa. The sequence goes on from CM060948.1 coordinate 20,015,744, forward strand.
CCACATAACACAGAAAAAGACATTTTCAACTGGTGTAATGCCATCATAAAGGGTACGCAACATATTCACACTGTAAACAAGAAAATATACTAACGCTATAGGCAGATCAAGTGTTGATTGTAAAACTTTACATATTTTATGGTATACATAAAGTGTTTCTTTGTTTACAGACTTGTTATCAACATTAAGGACACCATCAGAAACACCAATTTATCAAGTTCATTTCAAAATAGAAATTAAAGAGGATCATCCTTTTGGCAGCATAGTCTCACACAATCAGAGACAGTTTGAGGAGGGTCTTACAATGAAAACAAGGAGTAAATCAACCTAATGGCCGGAACATAAAGGTTGCACCTTTGGACAGCTTACGGTGAGCTGTACTTGTGAGTGCGGCCAAAACCTCCACAGCAGCAGAGCCACCCAATGAAAGAAGCCAGCAATGCTTCTGAACAAATGCATCAACCACATATCCCTCCAGGAAAAACAGCTGAGGTTTAATAATCAAGGCCACAGCCAACGCTTTCTCTTATGTGTACTTACACACATTTAGCTGTCCAGCCCAATAAAAATGACACGTATTAGCAAGTAGGGGGCTAGGTCTGAAATTTTTAGCGAAGTCCTGACAACAAGCCAAACAATTACCATCCTCAACACGCAGCATTCTTGCAGATCCCCACCCTCACATCAGAAGCAAACTCCAGAGTTCAAGCTGACGCAAGAGGAAGACTATAGCATCCCCATCGAATATACCAACAACGCACTCAATGCTAAAACCTAGGACAACGCCAATGCAGTTACAGGAAGAAAACCACATCACCTGCTCCCCCAGTGAATCCCTATGAACACCAAAGTGATAACCCCTAACCCAGGAATATCACACCACAATACCAGATGCAGACCACAGCATTACATGCAATTTTAAGTATTTTTTATATTTTTAAATATCATATATTATTTATATTTTGTAACCCCTGAACTATATACCACATAACACACAAAAAGACATTTTCAACTGGTGTAATGCCATCATAAAGGGTACGCAACATATTCACACTGTAAACAAGAAAATATACTAACGCTATAGGCAGATCAAGTGTTGATTGTAAAACTTTACATATTTTATGGTATACATAAAGTGTTTCTTTGTTTACAGACATGTTATCAACATTAAGGACACCATCAGAAACATCAATTTATCAAGTTCATTTCAAAATAGAAATTAAAGAGGATCATCCTTTAGGCAGCATAGTCTCACACAATCAGAGACAGTTTGAGGAGGGTCTTACAATGAAAACAAGGAGTAAATCAACCTAATGGCCGGAACATAAAGGTTGCACCTTTGGACAGCTTACGGTGAGCTGTACTTGTGAGTGCGGCCAAAACCTCCACAGCAGCAGAGCCACCCAATGAAAGAAGCCAGCAATGCTTCTGAACAAATGCATCAACCACATATCCCTCCAGGAAAAACAGCTGAGGTTTAATAATCAAGGCCACAGCCAACGCTTTCTCTTATGTGTACTTACACACATTTAGCTGTCCAGCCCAATAAAAATGACACGTATTAGCAAGTAGGGGGCTAGGTCTGATAGTTTTAACGAAGTCCTGACAACAAGCCAAACAATTACCATCCTCAACACGCAGCATTCTTGCAGATCCCCACCCTCACATCAGAAGCAAACTCCAGAGTTCAAGCTGACGCAAGAGGAAGATTATACCATCCCCATCGAATATACCAACAACGCACTCAATGCTAAAACCTAGGGCAACGCCAATGCAGTTACAGGAAGAAAACCACATCACCTGCTCCCCCAGTGAACCCCTATGAACAACAAAGTGATAACCCCTAACCCAGGAATATCACACCACAATACCAGATGCAGACCACAGCATTACATGCAATTTTAAGTATTTTTTATATTTTTAAATATTATATATTATTTATATTTTGTAACCCCTGAACTATATACCACATAACACACAAAAAGATATTTTCAACTGGTGTAATGCCATCATAAAGGGTACGCAACATATTCACACTGTAAACAAGAAAATATACTAATGCTATAGGCAGATCAAGTGTTGATTGTAAAACTTTACATATTTTATGGTATACATAAAGAGTTTCTTTGTTTACAGACTTGTTAACATTAAGGACACCAGCAGAAACACCAATTTATCAAGTTCATTTCAAAATAGAAATTAAAGAGGATCTTCCTTTTGGCAGCATAGTCTCACACAATCAGAGACAGTTTGAGGAGGGTCTTACAATGAAAACAAGGAGTAAATCAACCTAATGGCCGGAACATAAAGGTTGCACCTTTGGACAGCTTACGGTGAGCTCTACTTGTGAGTGCGGCCAAAACCTCCACAGCAGCAGAGCCACCCAATGAAAGAAGCCAGCAATGCTTCTGAACAAATGCATCAACCACATATCCCTCCAGGAAAAACAGCTGAGGTTTAATAATCAAGGCCACAGCCAACGCTTTCTCATATGTGTACTTACACACATTTAGCTGTCCAGCCCAATAAAAATGACACGTATTAGCAAACCACTGCAGTAGGGGGCTAGGTCTGATAGTTTTAACGATGTCCTGACAACAAGCCAAACAATTACCATCCTCAACACGCAGCATTCTTGCAGATCCCCACCCTCACATCAGAAGCAAACTCCAGAGTTCAAGCTGACGCAAGAGGAAGATTATAGCATCCCCATCGAATATACCAACAACGCACTCAATGCTAAAACCTAGGCAACGCCAATGCAGTCACAGGAAGAAAACCACATCACCTGCTCCCCCAGTGAATCCCTATGAACAACAAAGTGATAACCCCTAACCCAGGAATATCACACCACAATACCAGATGCAGACCACAGCATTACATGCAATTTTAAGTATTTTTTATATTTTTAAATATTATATATTATTTATATTTTGTAACCCCTGAACTATATACCACATAACACAGAAAAAGACATTTTCAACTGGTGTAATGCCATCATAAAGGGTACGCAACATATTCACACTGTAAACAAGAAAATATACTAACGCTATAGGCAGATCAAGTGTTGATTGTAAAACTTTACATATTTTATGGTATACATAAAGTGTTTCTTTGTTTACAGACTTGTTATCAACATTAAGGACACCATCAGAAACACCAATTTATCAAGTTCATTTCAAAATAGAAATTAAAGAGGATCATCCTTTTGGCAGCATAGTCTCACACAATCAGAGACAGTTTGAGGAGGGTCTTACAATGAAAACAAGGAGTAAATCAACCTAATGGCCGGAACATAAAGGTTGCACCTTTGGACAGCTTACGGTGAGCTGTACTTGTGAGTGCGGCCAAAACCTCCACAGCAGCAGAGCCACCCAATGAAAGAAGCCAGCAATGCTTCTGAACAAATGCATCAACCACATATCCCTCCAGGAAAAACAGCTGAGGTTTAATAATCAAGTCCACAGCCAACGCTTTCTCTTATGTGTACTTACACACATTTAGCTGTCCAGCCCAATAAAAATGACACGTATTAGCAAACCACTGCTGTAGGGGGCTAGGTCTGATAGTTTTAACGAAGTCCTGACAACAAGCCAAACAATTACCATCCTCAACACGCAGCATTCTTGCAGATCCCCACCCTCACATCAGAAGCAAACTCCAGAGTTCAAGCTGACGCAAGAGGAAGACTATAGCATCCCCATCGAATATACCAACAACGCACTCAATGCTAAAACCTAGGACAACGCCAATGCAGTTACAGGAAGAAAACCACATCACCTGCTCCCCCAGTGAATCCCTATGAACACCAAAGTGATAACCCCTAACCCAGGAATATCACACCACAATACCAGATGCAGACCACAGCATTACATGCAATTTTAAGTATTTTTTATATTTTTAAATATCATATATTATTTATATTTTGTAACCCCTGAACTATATACCACATAACACACAAAAAGACATTTTCAACTGGTGTAATGCCATCATAAAGGGTACGCAACATATTCACACTGTAAACAAGAAAATATACTAACGCTATAGGCAGATCAAGTGTTGATTGTAAAACTTTACATATTTTATGGTATACATAAAGTGTTTCTTTGTTTACAGACATGTTATCAACATTAAGGACACCATCAGAAACATCAATTTATCAAGTTCATTTCAAAATAGAAATTAAAGAGGATCATCCTTTAGGCAGCATAGTCTCACACAATCAGAGACAGTTTGAGGAGGGTCTTACAATGAAAACAAGGAGTAAATCAACCTAATGGCCGGAACATAAAAGGTTGCACCTGTGGACAGCTTACGGTGAGCTGTACTTGTGAGTGCGGCCAAAACCTCCACAGCAGCAGAGCCACCCAATGAAAGAAGCCAGCAATGCTTCTGAACAAATGCATCAACCACATATCCCTCCAGGAAAAACAGCTGAGGTTTAATAATCAAGGCCACAGCCAACGCTTTCTCTTATGTGTACTTACACACATTTAGCTGTCCAGCCCAATAAAAATGACACGTATTAGCAAGTAGGGGGCTAGGTCTGAAATTTTTAGCGAAGTCCTGACAACAAGCCAAACAATTACCATCCTCAACACGCAGCATTCTTGCAGATCCCCACCCTCACATCAGAAGCAAACTCCAGAGTTCAAGCTGACGCAAGAGGAAGACTATAGCATCCCCATCGAATATACCAACAACGCACTCAATGCTAAAACCTAGGACAACGCCAATGCAGTTACAGGAAGAAAACCACATCACCTGCTCCCCCAGTGAATCCCTATGAACACCAAAGTGATAACCCCTAACCCAGGAATATCACACCACAATACCAGATGCAGACCACAGCATTACATGCAATTTTAAGTATTTTTTATATTTTTAAATATCATATATTATTTATATTTTGTAACCCCTGAACTATATACCACATAACACACAAAAAGACATTTTCAACTGGTGTAATGCCATCATAAAGGGTACGCAACATATTCACACTGTAAACAAGAAAATATACTAACGCTATAGGCAGATCAAGTGTTGATTGTAAAACTTTACATATTTTATGGTATACATAAAGTGTTTCTTTGTTTACAGACATGTTATCAACATTAAGGACACCATCAGAAACATCAATTTATCAAGTTCATTTCAAAATAGAAATTAAAGAGGATCATCCTTTAGGCAGCATAGTCTCACACAATCAGAGACAGTTTGAGGAGGGTCTTACAATGAAAACAAGGAGTAAATCAACCTAATGGCCGGAACATAAAGGTTGCACCTTTGGACAGCTTACGGTGAGCTGTACTTGTGAGTGCGGCCAAAACCTCCACAGCAGCAGAGCCACCCAATGAAAGAAGCCAGCAATGCTTCTGAACAAATGCATCAACCACATATCCCTCCAGGAAAAACAGCTGAGGTTTAATAATCAAGGCCACAGCCAACGCTTTCTCTTATGTGTACTTACACACATTTAGCTGTCCAGCCCAATAAAAATGACACGTATTAGCAAGTAGGGGGCTAGGTCTGATAGTTTTAACGAAGTCCTGACAACAAGCCAAACAATTACCATCCTCAACACGCAGCATTCTTGCAGATCCCCACCCTCACATCAGAAGCAAACTCCAGAGTTCAAGCTGACGCAAGAGGAAGATTATACCATCCCCATCGAATATACCAACAACGCACTCAATGCTAAAACCTAGGGCAACGCCAATGCAGTTACAGGAAGAAAACCACATCACCTGCTCCCCCAGTGAACCCCTATGAACAACAAAGTGATAACCCCTAACCCAGGAATATCACACCACAATACCAGATGCAGACCACAGCATTACATGCAATTTTAAGTATTTTTTATATTTTTAAATATTATATATTATTTATATTTTGTAACCCCTGAACTATATACCACATAACACACAAAAAGATATTTTCAACTGGTGTAATGCCATCATAAAGGGTACGCAACATATTCACACTGTAAACAAGAAAATATACTAATGCTATAGGCAGATCAAGTGTTGATTGTAAAACTTTACATATTTTATGGTATACATAAAGAGTTTCTTTGTTTACAGACTTGTTAACATTAAGGACACCAGCAGAAACACCAATTTATCAAGTTCATTTCAAAATAGAAATTAAAGAGGATCTTCCTTTTGGCAGCATAGTCTCACACAATCAGAGACAGTTTGAGGAGGGTCTTACAATGAAAACAAGGAGTAAATCAACCTAATGGCCGGAACATAAAGGTTGCACCTTTGGACAGCTTACGGTGAGCTCTACTTGTGAGTGCGGCCAAAACCTCCACAGCAGCAGAGCCACCCAATGAAAGAAGCCAGCAATGCTTCTGAACAAATGCATCAACCACATATCCCTCCAGGAAAAACAGCTGAGGTTTAATAATCAAGGCCACAGCCAACGCTTTCTCATATGTGTACTTACACACATTTAGCTGTCCAGCCCAATAAAAATGACACGTATTAGCAAACCACTGCAGTAGGGGGCTAGGTCTGATAGTTTTAACGATGTCCTGACAACAAGCCAAACAATTACCATCCTCAACACGCAGCATTCTTGCAGATCCCCACCCTCACATCAGAAGCAAACTCCAGAGTTCAAGCTGACGCAAGAGGAAGACTATAGCATCCCCATCGAATATACCAACAACGCACTCAATGCTAAAACCTAGGACAACGCCAATGCAGTTACAGGAAGAAAACCACATCACCTGCTCCCCCAGTGAATCCCTATGAACACCAAAGTGATAACCCCTAACCCACGAATATCACACCACAATACCAGATGCAGACCACAGCATTACATGCAATTTTAAGTATTTTTTATATTTTTAAATATCATATATTATTTATATTTTGTAACCCCTGAACTATATACCACATAACACACAAAAAGACATTTTCAACTGGTGTAATGCCATCATAAAGGGTACGCAACATATTCACACTGTTAACAAGAAAATATACTAACGCGATAGGCAGATCAAGTGTTGATTGAAAAACTTTACATATTTTATGGTATACATAATGTTTTTCTTTGTTTACAGACGTGTTATCAACATTAAGGACACCATCAGAAACATCAATTTATTAAGTTCATTTCAAAATAGAAATTAAAGAGGATCATCCTTTAAGCAGCATAGTCTCACACAATCAGAGACAGTTTGAGGAGGGTCTTACAATGAAAACAAGGAGTAATTCAACCTAATGGCCGGAACATAAAAGGTTGCACCTGTGGACAGCTTACGGTGAGCTGTACTTGTGAGTGCGGCCAAAACCTCCACAGCAGCAGAGCCACCCAATGAAAGAAGCCAGCAATGCTTCTGAACAAATGCATCAACCACATATCCCTCCAGGAAAAACAGCTGAGGTTTAATAATCAAGGCCACAGCCAACGCTTTCTCTTATGTGTACTTACACACATTTAGCTGTCCAGCCCAATAAAAATAACACGTATTAGCAAACCACTGCTGTAGGGGGCTAGGTCTGATAGTTTTAACGAAGTCCTGACAACAAGCCAAACAATTACCATTCTCAACACGCAACATTCTTGCAGATCCCCACCCTCACATCAGAAGCAAACTCCAGAGTTCAAGCTGACGCAAGAGGAAGATTATAGCATCCCCATCGAATATACCAACAACGCACTCAATGCTAAAACCTAGGCAACGCCAATGCAGTCACAGGAAGAAAACCACATCACCTGCTCCCCCAGTGAATCCCTATGAACAACAAAGTGATAACCCCTAACCCAGGAATATCACACCACAATACCAGATGCAGACCACAGCATTACATGCAATTTTAAGTATTTTTTATATTTTTAAATATTATATATTATTTATATTTTGTAACCCCTGAACTATATACCACATAACACAGAAAAAGACATTTTCAACTGGTGTAATGCCATCATAAAGGGTACGCAACATATTCACACTGTAAACAAGAAAATATACTAACGCTATAGGCAGATCAAGTGTTGATTGTAAAACTTTACATATTTTATGGTATACATAAAGTGTTTCTTTGTTTACAGACTTGTTATCAACATTAAGGACACCATCAGAAACACCAATTTATCAAGTTCATTTCAAAATAGAAATTAAAGAGGATCATCCTTTTGGCAGCATAGTCTCACACAATCAGAGACAGTTTGAGGAGGGTCTTACAATGAAAACAAGGAGTAAATCAACCTAATGGCCGGAACATAAAGGTTGCACCTTTGGACAGCTTACGGTGAGCTGTACTTGTGAGTGCGGCCAAAACCTCCACAGCAGCAGAGCCACCCAATGAAAGAAGCCAGCAATGCTTCTGAACAAATGCATCAACCACATATCCCTCCAGGAAAAACAGCTGAGGTTTAATAATCAAGTCCACAGCCAACGCTTTCTCTTATGTGTACTTACACACATTTAGCTGTCCAGCCCAATAAAAATGACACGTATTAGCAAACCACTGCTGTAGGGGGCTAGGTCTGATAGTTTTAACGAAGTCCTGACAACAAGCCAAACAATTACCATCCTCAACACGCAGCATTCTTGCAGATCCCCACCCTCACATCAGAAGCAAACTCCAGAGTTCAAGCTGACGCAAGAGGAAGACTATAGCATCCCCATCGAATATACCAACAACGCACTCAATGCTAAAACCTAGGACAACGCCAATGCAGTTACAGGAAGAAAACCACATCACCTGCTCCCCCAGTGAATCCCTATGAACACCAAAGTGATAACCCCTAACCCAGGAATATCACACCACAATACCAGATGCAGACCACAGCATTACATGCAATTTTAAGTATTTTTTATATTTTTAAATATCATATATTATTTATATTTTGTAACCCCTGAACTATATACCACATAACACACAAAAAGACATTTTCAACTGGTGTAATGCCATCATAAAGGGTACGCAACATATTCACACTGTAAACAAGAAAATATACTAACGCTATAGGCAGATCAAGTGTTGATTGTAAAACTTTACATATTTTATGGTATACATAAAGTGTTTCTTTGTTTACAGACATGTTATCAACATTAAGGACACCATCAGAAACATCAATTTATCAAGTTCATTTCAAAATAGAAATTAAAGAGGATCATCCTTTAGGCAGCATAGTCTCACACAATCAGAGACAGTTTGAGGAGGGTCTTACAATGAAAACAAGGAGTAAATCAACCTAATGGCCGGAACATAAAGGTTGCACCTTTGGACAGCTTACGGTGAGCTGTACTTGTGAGTGCGGCCAAAACCTCCACAGCAGCAGAGCCACCCAATGAAAGAAGCCAGCAATGCTTCTGAACAAATGCATCAACCACATATCCCTCCAGGAAAAACAGCTGAGGTTTAATAATCAAGGCCACAGCCAACGCTTTCTCTTATGTGTACTTACACACATTTAGCTGTCCAGCCCAATAAAAATGACACGTATTAGCAAACCACTGCAGTAGGGGGCTAGGTCTGATTGTTTTAACGAAGTCCTGACAACAAGCCAAACAATTACCATCCTCAACACGCAGCATTCTTGCAGATCCCCACCCTCACATCAGAAGCAAACTCCAGAGTTCAAGCTGACGCAAGAGGAAGATTATACCATCCCCATCGAATATACCAACAACGCACTCAATGCTAAAACCTAGGGCAACGCCAATGCAGTTACAGGAAGAAAACCACATCACCTGCTCCCCCAGTGAATCCCTATGAACAACAAAGTGATAACCCCTAACCCAGGAATATCACACCACAATACCAGATGCAGACCACAGCATTACATGCAATTTTAAGTATTTTTTATATTTTTAAATATTATATATTATTTATATTTTGTAACCCCTGAACTATATACCACATAACACACAAAAAGATATTTTCAACTGGTGTAATGCCATCATAAAGGGTACGCAACATATTCACACTGTAAACAAGAAAATATACTAATGCTATAGGCAGATCAAGTGTTGATTGTAAAACTTTACATATTTTATGGTATACATAAAGAGTTTCTTTGTTTACAGACTTGTTAACATTAAGGACACCAGCAGAAACACCAATTTATCAAGTTCATTTCAAAATAGAAATTAAAGAGGATCATCCTTTTGGCAGCATAGTCTCACACAATCAGAGACAGTTTGAGGAGGGTCTTACAATGAAAACAAGGAGTAAATCAACCTAATGGCCGGAACATAAAGGTTGCACCTTTGGACAGCTTACGGTGAGCTGTACTTGTGAGTGCGGCCAAAACCTCCACAGCAGCAGAGCCACCCAATGAAAGAAGCCAGCAATGCTTCTGAACAAATGCATCAACCACATATCCCTCCAGGAAAAACAGCTGAGGTTTAATAATCAAGGCCACAGCCAACGCTTTCTCATATGTGTACTTACACACATTTAGCTGTCCAGCCCAATAAAAATGACACGTATTAGCAAACCACTGCAGTAGGGGGCTAGGTCTGATAGTTTTAACGATGTCCTGACAACAAGCCAAACAATTACCATCCTCAACACGCAGCATTCTTGCAGATCCCCACCCTCACTACAGAAGCAAACTCCAGAGTTCAAGCTGACGCAAGAGGAAGACTATAGCATCCCCATCGAATATACCAACAACGCACTCAATGCTAAAACCTAGGACAACGCCAATGCAGTTACAGGAAGAAAACCACATCACCTGCTCCCCCAGTGAATCCCTATGAACAACAAAGTGATAACCCCTAACCCAGGAATATCACACCACAATACCAGATGCAGACCACAGCATTACATGCAATTTTAGGTATTTTTTATATTTTTAAATATTATATATTATTTATATTTTGTAACCCCTGAACTATATACCACATAACACACAAAATGATATTTTCAACTGGTGTAATGCCATCATAAAGGGTACGCAACATATTCACACTGTAAACAAGAAAATATACTAATGCTATAGGCAGATCAAGTGTTGATTGTAAAACTTTACATATTTTATAGTATACATAAAGTGTTTCTTTGTTTACAGACGTGTTATCAACATTAAGGACACCATCAGAAACATCAATTTATTAAGTTCATTTCAAAATAGAAATTAAAGAGGATCATCCTTTAAGCAGCATAGTCTCACACAATCAGAGACAGTTTGAGGAGGGTCTTACAATGAAAACAAGGAGTAATTCAACCTAATGGCCGGAACATAAAAGGTTGCACCTGTGGACAGCTTACGGTGAGCTGTACTTGTGAGTGCGGCCAAAACCTCCACAGCAGCAGAGCCACCCAATGAAAGAAGCCAGCAATGCTTCTGAACAAATGCATCAACCACATATCCCTCCAGGAAAAACAGCTGAGGTTTAATAATCAAGGCCACAGCCAACGCTTTCTCTTATGTGTACTTACACACATTTAGCTGTCCAGCCCAATAAAAATAACACGTATTAGCAAACCACTGCTGTAGGGGGCTAGGTCTGATAGTTTTAACGAAGTCCTGACAACAAGCCAAACAATTACCATCCTCAACACGCAACATTCTTGCAGATCCCCACCCTCACATCAGAAGCAAACTCCAGAGTTCAAGCTGACGCAAGAGGAAGATTATAGCATCCCCATCGAATATACCAACAACGCACTCAATGCTAAAACCTAGGCAACGCCAATGCAGTCACAGGAAGAAAACCACATCACCTGCTCCCCCAGTGAATCCCTATGAACAACAAAGTGATAACCCCTAACCCAGGAATATCACACCACAATACCAGATGCAGACCACAGCATTACATGCAATTTTAAGTATTTTTTATATTTTTAAATATTATATATTATTTATATTTTGTAACCCCTGAACTATATACCACATAACACAGAAAAAGACATTTTCAACTGGTGTAATGCCATCATAAAGGGTACGCAACATATTCACACTGTAAACAAGAAAATATACTAACGCTATAGGCAGATCAAGTGTTGATTGTAAAACTTTACATATTTTATGGTATACATAAAGTGTTTCTTTGTTTACAGACTTGTTATCAACATTAAGGACACCATCAGAAACACCAATTTATCAAGTTCATTTCAAAATAGAAATTAAAGAGGATCATCCTTTTGGCAGCATAGTCTCACACAATCAGAGACAGTTTGAGGAGGGTCTTACAATGAAAACAAGGAGTAAATCAACCTAATGGCCGGAACATAAAGGTTGCACCTTTGGACAGCTTACGGTGAGCTGTACTTGTGAGTGCGGCCAAAACCTCCACAGCAGCAGAGCCACCCAATGAAAGAAGCCAGCAATGCTTCTGAACAAATGCATCAACCACATATCCCTCCAGGAAAAACAGCTGAGGTTTAATAATCAAGTCCACAGCCAACGCTTTCTCTTATGTGTACTTACACACATTTAGCTGTCCAGCCCAATAAAAATGACACGTATTAGCAAACCACTGCTGTAGGGGGCTAGGTCTGATAGTTTTAACGAAGTCCTGACAACAAGCCAAACAATTACCATCCTCAACACGCAGCATTCTTGCAGATCCCCACCCTCACATCAGAAGCAAACTCCAGAGTTCAAGCTGACGCAAGAGGAAGACTATAGCATCCCCATCGAATATACCAACAACGCACTCAATGCTAAAACCTAGGACAACGCCAATGCAGTTACAGGAAGAAAACCACATCACCTGCTCCCCCAGTGAATCCCTATGAACACCAAAGTGATAACCCCTAACCCAGGAATATCACACCACAATACCAGATGCAGACCACAGCATTACATGCAATTTTAAGTATTTTTTATATTTTTAAATATCATATATTATTTATATTTTGTAACCCCTGAACTATATACCACATAACACACAAAAAGACATTTTCAACTGGTGTAATGCCATCATAAAGGGTACGCAACATATTCACACTGTAAACAAGAAAATATACTAATGCTATAGGCAGATCAAGTGTTGATTGTAAAACTTTACATATTTTATGGTATACATAAAGTGTTTCTTTGTTTACAGACATGTTATCAACATTAAGGACACCATCAGAAACATCAATTTATCAAGTTCATTTCAAAATAGAAATTAAAGAGGATCATCCTTTAGGCAGCATAGTCTCACACAATCAGAGACAGTTTGAGGAGGGTCTTACAATGAAAACAAGGAGTAAATCAACCTAATGGCCGGAACATAAAGGTTGCACCTTTGGACAGCTTACGGTGAGCTGTACTTGTGAGTGCGGCCAAAACCTCCACAGCAGCAGAGCCACCCAATGAAAGAAGCCAGCAATGCTTCTGAACAAATGCATCAACCACATATCCCTCCAGGAAAAACAGCTGAGGTTTAATAATCAAGGCCACAGCCAACGCTTTCTCTTATGTGTACTTACACACATTTAGCTGTCCAGCCCAATAAAAATGACACGTATTAGCAAACCACTGCTGTAGGGGGCTAGGTCTGATAGTTTTAACGAAGTCCTGACAACAAGCCAAACAATTACCATCCTCAACACGCAACATTCTTGCAGATCCCCACCCTCACATCAGAAGCAAACTCCAGAGTTCAAGCTGACGCAAGAGGAAGATTATACCATCCCCATCGAATATACCAACAACGCACTCAATGCTAAAACCTAGGGCAACGCCAATGCAGTTACAGGAAGAAAACCACATCACCTGCTCCCCCAGTGAACCCCTATGAACAACAAAGTGATAACCCCTAACCCAGGAATATCACACCACAATACCAGATGCAGACCACAGCATTACATGCAATTTTAAGTATTTTTTATATTTTTAAATATTATATATTATTTATATTTTGTAACCCCTGAACTATATACCACATAACACACAAAAAGATATTTTCAACTGGTGTAATGCCATCATAAAGGGTACGCAACATATTCACACTGTAAACAAGAAAATATACTAATGCTATAGGCAGATCAAGTGTTGATTGTAAAACTTTACATATTTTATGGTATACATAAAGAGTTTCTTTGTTTACAGACTTGTTAACATTAAGGACACCAGCAGAAACACCAATTTATCAAGTTCATTTCAAAATAGAAATTAAAGAGGATCTTCCTTTTGGCAGCATAGTCTCACACAATCAGAGACAGTTTGAGGAGGGTCTTACAATGAAAACAAGGAGTAAATCAACCTAATGGCCGGAACATAAAGGTTGCACCTTTGGACAGCTTACGGTGAGCTCTACTTGTGAGTGCGGCCAAAACCTCCACAGCAGCAGAGCCACCCAATGAAAGAAGCCAGCAATGCTTCTGAACAAATGCATCAACCACATATCCCTCCAGGAAAAACAGCTGAGGTTTAATAATCAAGGCCACAGCCAACGCTTTCTCATATGTGTACTTACACACATTTAGCTGTCCAGCCCAATAAAAATGACACGTATTAGCAAACCACTGCAGTAGGGGGCTAGGTCTGATAGTTTTAACGATGTCCTGACAACAAGCCAAACAATTACCATCCTCAACACGCAGCATTCTTGCAGATCCCCACCCTCACATCAGAAGCAAACTCCAGAGTTCAAGCTGACGCAAGAGGAAGACTATAGCATCCCCATCGAATATACCAACAACGCACTCAATGCTAAAACCTAGGACAACGCCAATGCAGTTACAGGAAGAAAACCACATCACCTGCTCCCCCAGTGAATCCCTATGAACACCAAAGTGATAACCCCTAACCCACGAATATCACACCACAATACCAGATGCAGACCACAGCATTACATGCAATTTTAAGTATTTTTTATATTTTTAAATATCATATATTATTTATATTTTGTAACCCCTGAACTATATACCACATAACACACAAAAAGACATTTTCAACTGGTGTAATGCCATCATAAAGGGTACGCAACATATTCACACTGTTAACAAGAAAATATACTAACGCGATAGGCAGATCAAGTGTTGATTGAAAAACTTTACATATTTTATGGTATACATAATGTTTTTCTTTGTTTACAGACGTGTTATCAACATTAAGGACACCATCAGAAACATCAATTTATTAAGTTCATTTCAAAATAGAAATTAAAGAGGATCATCCTTTAAGCAGCATAGTCTCACACAATCAGAGACAGTTTGAGGAGGGTCTTACAATGAAAACAAGGAGTAATTCAACCTAATGGCCGGAACATAAAAGGTTGCACCTGTGGACAGCTTACGGTGAGCTGTACTTGTGAGTGCGGCCAAAACCTCCACAGCAGCAGAGCCACCCAATGAAAGAAGCCAGCAATGCTTCTGAACAAATGCATCAACCACATATCCCTCCAGGAAAAACAGCTGAGGTTTAATAATCAAGGCCACAGCCAACGCTTTCTCTTATGTGTACTTACACACATTTAGCTGTCCAGCCCAATAAAAATAACACGTATTAGCAAACCACTGCTGTAGGGGGCTAGGTCTGATAGTTTTAACGAAGTCCTGACAACAAGCCAAACAATTACCATCCTCAACACGCAACATTCTTGCAGATCCCCACCCTCACATCAGAAGCAAACTCCAGAGTTCAAGCTGACGCAAGAGGAAGATTATAGCATCCCCATCGAATATACCAACAACGCACTCAATGCTAAAACCTAGGCAACGCCAATGCAGTCACAGGAAGAAAACCACATCACCTGCTCCCCCAGTGAATCCCTATGAACAACAAAGTGATAACCCCTAACCCAGGAATATCACACCACAATACCAGATGCAGACCACAGCATTACATGCAATTTTAAGTATTTTTTATATTTTTAAATATTATATATTATTTATATTTTGTAACCCCTGAACTATATACCACATAACACAGAAAAAGACATTTTCAACTGGTGTAATGCCATCATAAAGGGTACGCAACATATTCACACTGTAAACAAGAAAATATACTAACGCTATAGGCAGATCAAGTGTTGATTGTAAAACTTTACATATTTTATGGTATACATAAAGTGTTTCTTTGTTTACAGACTTGTTATCAACATTAAGGACACCATCAGAAACACCAATTTATCAAGTTCATTTCAAAATAGAAATTAAAGAGGATCATCCTTTTGGCAGCATAGTCTCACACAATCAGAGACAGTTTGAGGAGGGTCTTACAATGAAAACAAGGAGTAAATCAACCTAATGGCCGGAACATAAAGGTTGCACCTTTGGACAGCTTACGGTGAGCTGTACTTGTGAGTGCGGCCAAAACCTCCACAGCAGCAGAGCCACCCAATGAAAGAAGCCAGCAATGCTTCTGAACAAATGCATCAACCACATATCCCTCCAGGAAAAACAGCTGAGGTTTAATAATCAAGTCCACAGCCAACGCTTTCTCTTATGTGTACTTACACACATTTAGCTGTCCAGCCCAATAAAAATGACACGTATTAGCAAACCACTGCTGTAGGGGGCTAGGTCTGATAGTTTTAACGAAGTCCTGACAACAAGCCAAACAATTACCATCCTCAACACGCAGCATTCTTGCAGATCCCCACCCTCACATCAGAAGCAAACTCCAGAGTTCAAGCTGACGCAAGAGGAAGACTATAGCATCCCCATCGAATATACCAACAACGCACTCAATGCTAAAACCTAGGACAACGCCAATGCAGTTACAGGAAGAAAACCACATCACCTGCTCCCCCAGTGAATCCCTATGAACACCAAAGTGATAACCCCTAACCCAGGAATATCACACCACAATACCAGATGCAGACCACAGCATTACATGCAATTTTAAGTATTTTTTATATTTTTAAATATCATATATTATTTATATTTTGTAACCCCTGAACTATATACCACATAACACACAAAAAGACATTTTCAACTGGTGTAATGCCATCATAAGGGGTACGCAACATATTCACACTGTAAACAAGAAAATATACTAACGCTATAGGCAGATCAAGTGTTGATTGTAAAACTTTACATATTTTATGGTATACATAAAGTGTTTCTTTGTTTACAGACATGTTATCAACATTAAGGACACCATCAGAAACATCAATTTATCAAGTTCATTTCAAAATAGAAATTAAAGAGGATCATCCTTTAGGCAGCATAGTCTCACACAATCAGAGACAGTTTGAGGAGGGTCTTACAATGAAAACAAGGAGTAAATCAACCTAATGGCCGGAACATAAAGGTTGCACCTTTGGACAGCTTACGGTGAGCTGTACTTGTGAGTGCGGCCAAAACCTCCACAGCAGCAGAGCCACCCAATGAAAGAAGCCAGCAATGCTTCTGAACAAATGCATCAACCACATATCCCTCCAGGAAAAACAGCTGAGGTTTAATAATCAAGGCCACAGCCAACGCTTTCTCTTATGTGTACTTACACACATTTAGCTGTCCAGCCCAATAAAAATGACACGTATTAGCAAACCATTGCAGTAGGGGGCTAGGTCTGATTGTTTTAACGAAGTCCTGACAACAAGCCAAACAATTACCATCCTCAACACGCAGCATTCTTGCAGATCCCCACCCTCACATCAGAAGCAAACTCCAGAGTTCAAGCTGACGCAAGAGGAAGATTATACCATCCCCATCGAATATACCAACAACGCACTCAATGCTAAAACCTAGGGCAACGCCAATGCAGTTACAGGAAAAAAACCACATCACCTGCTCCCCCAGTGAATCCCTATGAACAACAAAGTGATAACCCCTAACCCAGGAATATCACACCACAATACCAGATGCAGACCACAGCATTACATGCAATTTTAAGTATTTTTTATATTTTTAAATATTATATATTATTTATATTTTGTAACCCCTGAACTATATACCACATAACACACAAAAAGATATTTTCAACTGGTGTAATGCCATCATAAAGGGTACGCAACATATTCACACTGTAAACAAGAAAATATACTAATGCTATAGGCAGATCAAGTGTTGATTGTAAAACTTTACATATTTTATGGTATACATAAAGAGTTTCTTTGTTTACAGACTTGTTAACATTAAGGACACCAGCAGAAACACCAATTTATCAAGTTCATTTCAAAATAGAAATTAAAGAGGATCATCCTTTTGGCAGCATAGTCTCACACAATCAGAGACAGTTTGAGGAGGGTCTTACAATGAAAACAAGGAGTAAATCAACCTAATGGCCGGAACATAAAGGTTGCACCTTTGGACAGCTTACGGTGAGCTGTACTTGTGAGTGCGGCCAAAACCTCCACAGCAGCAGAGCCACCCAATGAAAGAAGCCAGCAATGCTTCTGAACAAATGCATCAACCACATATCCCTCCAGGAAAAACAGCTGAGGTTTAATAATCAAGGCCACAGCCAACGCTTTCTCTTATGTGTACTTACACACATTTAGCTGTCCAGCCCAATAAAAATGACACGTATTAGCAAACCACTGCTGTAGGGGGCTAGGTCTGATAGTTTTAACGAAGTCCTGACAACAAGCCAAACAATTACCATCCTCAACACGCAACATTCTTGCAGATCCCCACCCTCACATCAGAAGCAAACTCCAGAGTTCAAGCTGACGCAAGAGGAAGATTATAGCATCCCCATCGAATATACCAACAACGCACTCAATGCCTAGGGCAACGCCAATGCAGTTACAGGAAGAAAACCACATCACCTGCTCCCCCAGTGAATCCCTATGAACAACAAAGTGATAACCCCTAACCCAGGAATATCACACCACAATACCAGATGCAGACCACAGCATTACATGCAATTTTAAGTATTTTTTATATTTTTAAATATCATATATTATTTATATTTTGTAACCCCTGAACTATATACCACATAACACACAAAAAGACATTTTCAACTGGTGTAATGCCATCATAAAGGGTACGCAACATATTCACACTGTAAACAAGAAAATATACTAACGCTAAAGGCAGATCAAGTGTTGATTGTAAAACTTTACATATTTTATGGTATACATAAAGTGTTTCTTTGTTTACAGACATGTTATCAACATTAAGGACACCATCAGAAACATCAATTTATCAAGTTCATTTCAAAATAGAAATTAAAGAGGATCATCCTTTAAGCAGCATAGTCTCACTCAATCAGAGACAGTTTGAGGAGGGTCTTACAATGAAAACAAGGAGTAAATCAACCTAATGGCCGGAACATAAAGGTTGCACCTTTGGACAGCTTACGGTGAGCTGTACTTGTGAGTGCGGCCAAAACCTCCACAGCAGCAGAGCCACCCAATGAAAGAAGCCAGCAATGCTTCTGAACAAATGCATCAACCACATATCCCTCCAGGAAAAACAGCTGAGGTTTAATAATCAAGGCCACAGCCAACGCTTTCTCTTATGTGTACTTACACACATTTAGCTGTCCAGCCCAATAAAAATGACACGTATTAGCAAACCACTGCTGTAGGGGGCTAGGTCTGATAGTTTTAACGAAGTCCTGACAACAAGCCAAACAATTACCATCCTCAACACGCAACATTCTTGCAGATCCCCACCCTCACATCAGAAGCAAACTCCAGAGTTCAAGCTGACGCAAGAGGAAGATTATACCATCCCCATCGAATATACCAACAACGCACTCAATGCTAAAACCTAGGGCAACGCCAATGCAGTTACAGGAAGAAAACCACATCACCTGCTCCCCCAGTGAATCCCTATGAACAACAAAGTGATAACCCCTAACCCAGGAATATCACACCACAATACCAGATGCAGACCACAGCATTACATGCAATTTTAGGTATTTTTTATATTTTTAAATATTATATATTATTTATATTTTGTAACCCCTGAACTATATACCACATAACACACAAAAAGATATTTTCAACTGGTGTAATGCCATCATAAAGGGTACGCAACATATTCACACTGTAAACAAGAAAATATACTAATGCTATAGGCAGATCAAGTGTTGATTGTAAAACTTTACATATTTTATAGTATACATAAAGTGTTTCTTTGTTTACAGACGTGTTATCAACATTAAGGACACCATCAGAAACATCAATTTATTAAGTTCATTTCAAAATAGAAATTAAAGAGGATCATCCTTTAAGCAGCATAGTCTCACACAATCAGAGACAGTTTGAGGAGGGTCTTACAATGAAAACAAGGAGTAATTCAACCTAATGGCCGGAACATAAAAGGTTGCACCTGTGGACAGCTTACGGTGAGCTGTACTTGTGAGTGCGGCCAAAACCTCCACAGCAGCAGAGCCACCCAATGAAAGAAGCCAGCAATGCTTCTGAACAAATGCATCAACCACATATCCCTCCAGGAAAAACAGCTGAGGTTTAATAATCAAGGCCACAGCCAACGCTTTCTCTTATGTGTACTTACACACATTTAGCTGTCCAGCGCAATAAAAATAACACGTGTTAGCAAACCACTGCTGTAGGGGGCTAGGTCTGATAGTTTTAACGAAGTCCTGACAACAAGCCAAACAATTACCATCCTCAACACGCAACATTCTTGCAGATCCCCACCCTCACATCAGAAGCAAACTCCAGAGTTCAAGCTGACGCAAGAGGAAGATTATACCATCCCCATCGAATATACCAACAACGAACTCAATGCTAAAACCTAGGGCAACGCCAATGCAGTTACAGGAAGAAAACCACATCACCTGCTCCCCCAGTGAATCCCAATGAACAACAAAGTGATAACCCCTAACCCAGGAATATCACACCACAATACCAGATGCAGACCACAGCATTACATGCAATTTTAAGTATTTTTTATATTTTTAAATATTATATATTATTTATATTTTGTAACCCCTGAACTATATACCACATAACACACAAAAAGATATTTTCAACTGGTGTAATGCCATCATAAAGGGTACGCAACATATTCACACTGTAAACAAGAAAATATACTAATGCTATAGGCAGATCAAGTGTTGATTGTAAAACTTTACATATTTTATGGTATACATAAAGAGTTTCTTTGTTTACAGACTTGTTAACATTAAGGACACCAGCAGAAACACCAATTTATCAAGTTCATTTCAAAATAGAAATTAAAGAGGATCTTCCTTTTGGCAGCATAGTCTCACACAATCAGAGACAGTTTGAGGAGGGTCTTACAATGAAAACAAGGAGTAAATCAACCTAATGGCCGGAACATAAAGGTTGCACCTTTGGGCAGCTTACGGTGAGCTGTACTTGTGAGTGCGGCCAAAACCTCCACAGCAGCAGAGCCACCCAATGAAAGAAGCCAGCAATGCTTCTGAACAAATGCATCAACCACATATCCCTCCAGGAAAAACAGCTGAGGTTTAATAATCAAGGCCACAGCCAACGCTTTCTCATATGTGTACTTACACACATTTAGCTGTCCAGCCCAATAAAAATGACACGTATTAGCAAACCACTGCAGTAGGGGGCTAGGTCTGATAGTTTTAACGATGTCCTGACAACAAGCCAAACAATTACCATCCTCAACACGCAGCATTCTTGCAGATCCCCACCCTCACATCAGAAGCAAACTCCAGAGTTCAAGCTGACGCAAGAGGAAGACTATAGCATCCCCATCGAATATACCAACAAGGCACTCAATGCTAAAACCTAGGACAACGCCAATGCAGTTACAGGAAAAAAACCACATCACCTGCTCCCCCAGTGAATCCCTATGAACACCAAAGTGATAACCCCTAACCCAGGAATATCACACCACAATACCAGATGCAGACCACAGCATTACATGCAATTTTAAGTATTTTTTATATTTTTAAATATTATATATTATTTATATTTTGTAACCCCTGAACTATATACCACATAACACACAAAAAGACATTTTCAACTGGTGTAATGCCATCATAAAGGGTACGCAACATATTCACACTGTAAACAAGAAAATATACTAACGCGATAGGCAGATCAAGTGTTGATTGAAAAACTTTACATATTTTATGGTATACATAAAGTGTTTCTTTGTTTACAGACTTATTATCAACATTAAGGACACCATCAGAAACATCAATTTATTAAGTTCATTTCAAAATAGAAATTAAAGAGGATCATCCTTTAAGCAGCATAGTCTCACACAATCAGAGACAGTTTGAGGAGGGTCTTACAATGAAAACAAGGAGTAAATCAACCTAATGGCTGGAACATAAAGGTTGCACCTGTGGACAGCTTACGGTGAGCTGTACTTGTGAGTGCGGCCAAAACCTCCACAGCAGCAGAGCCACCCAATGAAAGAAGCCAGCAATGCTTCTGAACAAATGCATCAACCACATATCCCTCCAGGAAAAACAGCTGAGGTTTAATAATCAAGGCCACAGCCAACGCTTTCTCTTATGTGTACTTACACACATTTAGCTGTCCAGCCCAATAAAAATGACACGTATTAGCAAGTAGGGGGCTAGGTCTGATAGTTTTAACGAAGTCCTGACAACAAGCCAAACAATTACCATCCTCAACACGCAGCATTCTTGCAGATCCCCACCCTCACATCACAAGCAAACTCCAGAGTTCAAGCTGACGCAAGAGGAAGACTATAGCATCCCCATCGAATATACCAACAACGCACTCAATGCTAAAACCTAGGACAACGCCAATGCAGTTACAGGAAGAAAACCACATCACCTGCTCCCCCAGTGAATCCCTATGAACACCAAAGTGATAACCCCTAACCCACGAATATCACACCACAATACCAGATGCAGACCACAGCATTACATGCAATTTTAAGTATTTTTTATATTTTTAAATATCATATATTATTTATATTTTGTAACCCCTGAACTATATACCACATAACACACAAAAAGACATTTTCAACTGGTGTAATGCCATCATAAAGGGTACGCAACATATTCACACTGTAAACAAGAAAATATACTAACGCTATAGGCAGATCAAGTGTTGATTGTAAAACTTTACATATTTTATGGTATACATAAAGTGTTTCTTTGTTTACAGACTTGTTATCAACATTAAGGACACCATCAGAAACATCAATTTATTAAGTTCATTTCAAAATAGAAATTAAAGAAGATCATCCTTTAAGCAGCATAGTCTCACACAATCAGAGACAGTTTGAGGAGGGTCTTACAATGAAAACAAGGAGTAAATCAACCTAATGGCCGGAACATAAAGGTTGCACCTGTGGACAGCTTACGGTGAGCTGTACTTGTGAGTGCGGCCAAAACCTCCACAGCAGCAGAGCCACCCAATGAAAGAAGCCAGCAATGCTTCTGAACAAATGCATCAACCACATATCCCTCCAGGAAAAACAGCTGAGGTTTAATAATCAAGGCCACAGCCAACGCTTTCTCTTATGTGTACTTACACACATTTAGCTGTCCAGCCCAATAAAAATGACACGTATTAGCAAACCACTGCAGTAGGGGGCTAGGTCTGATAGTTTTAACGAAGTCCTGACAACAAGCCAAACAATTACCATCCTCAACACGCAGCATTCTTGCAGATCCCCACCCTCACATCACAAGCAAACTCCAGAGTTCAAGCTGACGCAAGAGGAAGATTATAGCATCCTCATCGAATATACCAACAACGCACTCAATGCTAAAACCTAGGGCAATGCCAATGCAGTTACAGGAAGAAAACCACATCACCTGCTCCCCCAGTGAATCCCTATGAACAACAAAGTGATAACCCCTAACCCAGGAATATCACACCACAATACCAGATGCAGACCACAGCATTACATGCAATTTTAGGTATTTTTTATATTTTTAAATATTATATATTATTTATATTTTGTAACCCCTGAACTATATACCACATAACACACAAAAAGTTATTTTCAACTGGTGTAATGCCATCATAAAGGGTACGCAACATATTCACACTGTAAACAAGAAAATATACTAATGCTATAGGCAGATCAAGTGTTGATTGTAAAACTTTACATATTTTATAGTATACATAAAGTGTTTCTTTGTTTACAGACGTGTTATCAACATTAAGGACACCATCAGAAACATCAATTTATTAAGTTCATTTCAAAATAGAAATTAAAGAGGATCATCCTTTAAGCAGCATAGTCTCACACAATCAGAGACAGTTTGAGGAGGGTCTTACAATGAAAACAAGGAGTAAATCAACCTAATGGCCGGAACATAAAGGTTGCACCTGTGGACAGCTTACGGTGAGCTGTACTTGTGAGTGCGGCCAAAACCTCCACAGCAGCAGAGCCACCCAATGAAAGAAGCCAGCAATGCTTCTGAACAAATGCATCAACCACATATCCCTCCAGGAAAAACAGCTGAGGTTTAATAATCAAGGCCACAGCCAACGCTTTCTCTTATGTGTACTTGCACACATTTAGCTGTCCAGCCCAATAAAAATGACACGTATTAGCAAGTAGGGGGCTAGGTCTGATAGTTTTAACGAAGTCCTGACAACAAGCCAAACAATTACCATCCTCAACACGCAACATTCTTGCAGATCCCCACCCTCACATCAGAAGCAAACTCCACAGTTCAAGCTGACGCAAGAGGAAGATTATAGCATCCCCATCGAATATACCAACAACGCACTCAATGCCTAGGGCAACGCCAATGCAGTTACAGGAAGAAAACCACATCACCTGCTCCCCCAGTGAATCCCTATGAACAACAAAGTGATAACCCCTAACCCAGGAATATCACACCACAATACCAGATGCAGACCACAGCATTACATGCAATTTTAGGTATTTTTTATATTTTTAAATATTATATATTATTTATATTTTGTAACCCCTGAACTATATACCACATAACACACAAAAAGATATTTTCAACTGGTGTAATGCCATCATAAAGGGTACGCAACATATTCACACTGTAAACAAGAAAATATACTAATGCTATAGGCAGATCAAGTGTTGATTGTAAAACTTTACATATTTTATAGTATACATAAAGTGTTTCTTTGTTTACAGACGTGTTATCAACATTAAGGACACCATCAGAAACATCAATTTATTAAGTTCATTTCAAAATAGAAATTAAAGAGGATCATCCTTTAAGCAGCATAGTCTCACACAATCAGAGACAGTTTGAGGAGGGTCTTACAATGAAAACAAGGAGTAATTCAACCTAATGGCCGGAACATAAAAGGTTGCACCTGTGGACAGCTTACGGTGAGCTGTACTTGTGAGTGCGGCCAAAACCTCCACAGCAGCAGAGCCACCCAATGAAAGAAGCCAGCAATGCTTCTGAACAAATGCATCAACCACATATCCCTCCAGGAAAAACAGCTGAGGTTTAATAATCAAGGCCACAGCCAACGCTTTCTCTTATGTGTACTTACACACATTTAGCTGTCCAGCGCAATAAAAATAACACGTGTTAGCAAACCACTGCTGTAGGGGGCTAGGTCTGATAGTTTTAACGAAGTCCTGACAACAAGCCAAACAATTACCATCCTCAACACGCAACATTCTTGCAGATCCCCACCCTCACATCAGAAGCAAACTCCAGAGTTCAAGCTGACGCAAGAGGAAGATTATACCATCCCCATCGAATATACCAACAACGCACTCAATGCTAAAACCTAGGGCAACGCCAATGCAGTTACAGGAAGAAAACCACATCACCTGCTCCCCCAGTGAATCCCTATGAACAACAAAGTGATAACCCCTAACCCAGGAATATCACACCACAATACCAGATGCAGACCACAGCATTACATGCAATTTTAAGTATTTTTTATATTTTTAAATATTATATATTATTTATATTTTGTAACCCCTGAACTATATACCACATAACACACAAAAAGACATTTTCAACTGGTGTAATGCCATCATAAAGGGTACGCAACATATTCACACTGTAAACAAGAAAATATACTAACGCGATAGGCAGATCAAGTGTTGATTGAAAAACTTTACATATTTTATGGTATACATAAAGTGTTTCTTTGTTTACAGACTTATTATCAACATTAAGGACACCATCAGAAACATCAATTTATTAAGTTCATTTCAAAATAGAAATTAAAGAGGATCATCCTTTAAGCAGCATAGTCTCACACAATCAGAGACAGTTTGAGGAGGGTCTTACAATGAAAACAAGGAGTAAATCAACCTAATGGCCGGAACATAAAGGTTGCACCTGTGGACAGCTTACGGTGAGCTGTACTTGTGAGTGCGGCCAAAACCTCCACAGCAGCAGAGCCACCCAATGAAAGAAGCCAGCAATGCTTCTGAACAAATGCATCAACCACATATCCCTCCAGGAAAAACAGCTGAGGTTTAATAATCAAGGCCACAGCCAACGCTTTCTCTTATGTGTACTTACACACATTTAGCTGTCCAGCCCAATAAAAATGACACGTATTAGCAAGTAGGGGGCTAGGTCTGATAGTTTTAACGAAGTCCTGACAACAAGCCAAACAATTACCATCCTCAACACGCAGCATTCTTGCAGATCCCCACCCTCACATCACAAGCAAACTCCAGAGTTCAAGCTGACGCAAGAGGAAGACTATAGCATCCCCATCGAATATACCAACAACGCACTCAATGCTAAAACCTAGGACAACGCCAATGCAGTTACAGGAAGAAAACCACATCACCTGCTCCCCCAGTGAATCCCTATGAACACCAAAGTGATAACCCCTAACCCACGAATATCACACCACAATACCAGATGCAGACCACAGCATTACATGCAATTTTAAGTATTTTTTATATTTTTAAATATCATATATTATTTATATTTTGTAACCCCTGAACTATATACCACATAACACACAAAAAGACATTTTCAACTGGTGTAATGCCATCATAAAGGGTACGCAACATATTCACACTGTAAACAAGAAAATATACTAACGCTATAGGCAGATCAAGTGTTGATTGTAAAACTTTACATATTTTATGGTATACATAAAGTGTTTCTTTGTTTACAGACTTGTTATCAACATTAAGGACACCATCAGAAACATCAATTTATTAAGTTCATTTCAAAATAGAAATTAAAGAGGATCATCCTTTAAGCAGCATAGTCTCACACAATCAGAGACAGTTTGAGGAGGGTCTTACAATGAAAACAAGGAGTAAATCAACCTAATGGCCGGAACATAAAGGTTGCACCTGTGGACAGCTTACGGTGAGCTGTACTTGTGAGTGCGGCCAAAACCTCCACAGCAGCAGAGCCACCCAATGAAAGAAGCCAGCAATGCTTCTGAACAAATGCATCAACCACATATCCCTCCAGGAAAAACAGCTGAGGTTTAATAATCAAGGCCACAGCCAACGCTTTCTCTTATGTGTACTTACACACATTTAGCTGTCCAGCCCAATAAAAATGACACGTATTAGCAAGTAGGGGCTAGGTCTGATAGTTTTAACGAAGTCCTGACAACAAGCCAAACAATTACCATCCTCAACATGCAGCATTCTTGCAGATCCCCACCCTCACATCACAAGCAAACTCCAGAGTTCAAGCTGACGCAAGAGGAAGACTATAGCATCCCCATCGAATATACCAACAACGCACTCAATGCTAAAACCTAGGACAACGCCACTGCAGTTACAGGAAGAAAACCACATCACCTGCTCCCCCAGTGAATCCCTATGAACACCAAAGTGATAACCCCTAACCCACGAATATCACACCACAATACCAGATGCAGACCACAGCATTACATGCAATTTTGAGTATTTTTTATATTTTTAAATATTATATATTATTTATATTTTGTAACCCCTGAACTATATACCACATAACACACAAAAAGACATTTTCAACTGGTGTAATGCCATCATAAAGGGTTCGCAACATATTCACACTGTAAACAAGAAAATATACTAACGCTATAGGCAGATCAAGTGTTGATTGTAAAACTTTACATATTTTATGGTATACATAAAGTGTTTCTTTGTTTACAGACTTGTTATCAACATTAAGGACACCATCAGAAACATCAATTTATTAAGTTCATTTCAAAATAGAAATTAAAGAAGATCATCCTTTAAGCAGCATAGTCTCACACAATCAGAGACAGTTTGAGGAGGGTCTTACAATGAAAACAAGGAGTAAATCAACCTAATGGCCGGAACATAAAGGTTGCACCTGTGGACAGCTTACGGTGAGCTGTACTTGTGAGTGCGGCCAAAACCTCCACAGCAGCAGAGCCACCCAATGAAAGAAGCCAGCAATGCTTCTGAACAAATGCATCAACCACATATCCCTCCAGGAAAAACAGCTGAGGTGTAATAATCAAGGCCACAGCCAACGCTTTCTCTTATGTGTACTTACACACATTTAGCTGTCCAGCCCAATAAAAATGACACGTATTAGCAAACCACTGCAGTAGGGGGCTAGGTCTGATAGTTTTAACGAAGTCCTGACAACAAGCCAAACAATTACCATCCTCAACACGCAGCATTCTTGCAGATCCCCACCCTCACATAACAAGCAAACTCCAGAGTTCAAGCTGACGCAAGAGGAAGATTATAGCATCCCCATCGAATATACCAACAACGCACTCAATGCTAAAACCTAGGGCAATGCCAATGCAGTTACAGGAAGAAAACCACATCACCTGCTCCCCCAGTGAATCCCTATGAACAACAAAGTGATAACCCCTAACCCAGGAATATCACACCACAATACCAGATGCAGACCACAGCATTACATGCAATTTTAGGTATTTTTTATATTTTTAAATATTATATATTATTTATATTTTGTAACCCCTGAACTATATACCACATAACACACAAAAAGTTATTTTCAACTGGTGTAATGCCATCATAAAGGGTACGCAACATATTCACACTGTAAACAAGAAAATATACTAATGCTATAGGCAGATCAAGTGTTGATTGTAAAACTTTACATATTTTATAGTATACATAAAGTGTTTCTTTGTTTACAGACGTGTTATCAACATTAAGGACACCATCAGAAACATCAATTTATTAAGTTCATTTCAAAATAGAAATTAAAGAGGATCATCCTTTAAGCAGCATAGTCTCACACAATCAGAGACAGTTTGAGGAGGGTCTTACAATGAAAACAAGGAGTAATTCAACCTAATGGCCGGAACATAAAAGGTTGCACCTGTGGACAGCTTACGGTGAGCTGTACTTGTGAGTGCGGCCAAAACCTCCACAGCAGCAGAGCCACCCAATGAAAGAAGCCAGCAATGCTTCTGAACAAATGCATCAACCACATATCCCTCCAGGAAAAACAGCTGAGGTTTAATAATCAAGGCCACAGCCAACGCTTTCTCTTATGTGTACTTACACACATTTAGCTGTCCAGCCCAATAAAAATGACACGTATTAGCAAACCACTGCTGTAGGGGGCTAGGTCTGATAGTTTTAACGAAGTCCTGACAACAAGCCAAACAATTACCATCCTCAACACGCAACATTCTTGCAGATCCCCACCCTCACATCAGAAGCAAACTCCAGAGTTCAAGCTGACGCAAGAGGAAGATTATAGCATCCCCATCGAATATACCAACAACGCACTCAATGCTAAAACCTAGGGCAACGCCAATGCAGTTACAGGAAGAAAACCACATCACCTGCTCCCCCAGTGAATCCCTATGAACAACAAAGTGATAACCCCTAACCCAGGAATATCACACCACAATACCAGATGCAGACCACAGCATTACATGCAATTTTAAGTATTTTTTATATTTTTAAATATTATATATTATTTATATTTTGTAACCCCTGAACTATATACCACATAACACACAAAAAGACATTTTCAACTGGTGTAATGCCATCATAAAGGGTACGCAACATATTCACACTGTAAACAAGAAAATATACTAACGCTATAGGCAGATCAAGTGTTGATTGTAAAACTTTACATATTTTATGGTATACATAAAGTGTTTCTTTGTTTACAGACTTGTTATCAACATTAAGGACACCATCAGAAACACCAATTTATCAAGTTCATTTTAAAATAGAAATTAAAGAGGATCATCCTTTTGGCAGCATAGTCTCACACAATCAGAGACAGTTTGAGGAGGGTCTTACAATGAAAACAAGGAGTAAATCAACCTAATGGCCGGAACATAAAGGTTGCACCTTTGGACAGCTTACGGTGAGCTGTACTTGTGAGTGCGGCCAAAACCTCCACAGCAGCAGAGCCACCCAATGAAAGAAGCCAGCAATGCTTCTGAACAAATGCATCAACCACATATCCCTCCAGGAAAAACAGCTGAGGTTTAATAATCAAGGCCACAGCCAACGCTTTCTCTTATGTGTACTTACACACATTTAGCTGTCCAGCCCAATAAAAATGACACGTATTAGCAAGTAGGGGGCTAGGTCTGATAGTTTTAACAAAGTCCTGACAACAAGCCAAACAATTACCATCCTCAACACGCAGCATTCTTGCAGATCCCCACCCTCACATCAGAAGCAAACTCCAGAGTTCAAGCTGACGCAAGAGGAAGACTATAGCATCCCCATCGAATATACCAACAACGCACTCAATGCTAAAACCTAGGACAACGCCAATGCAGTTACAGGAAGAAAACCACATCACCTGCTCCCCCAGTGAATCCCTATGAACACCAAAGTGATAACCCATAACCCAGGAATATCACACCACAATACCAGATGCAGACCACAGCATTACATGCAATTTTAAGTATTTTTTATATTTTTAAATATCATATACTATTTATATTTTGTAACCCCTGAACTATATACCACATAACACACAAAAAGACATTTTCAACTGGTGTAATGCCATCATAAAGGGTACGCAACATATTCACACTGTAAACAAGAAAATATACTAACGCTATAGGCAGATCAAGTGTTGATTGTAAAACTTTACATATTTTATGGTATACATAAAGTGTTTCTTTGTTTACAGACATGTTATCAACATTAAGGACACCATCAGAAACATCAATTTATCAAGTTCATTTCAAAATAGAAATTAAAGAGGATCATCCTTTAAGCAGCATAGTCTCACACAATCAGAGACAGTTTGAGGAGGGTCTTACAATGAAAACAAGGAGTAAATCAACCTAATGGCCGGAACATAAAGGTTGCACCTTTGGACAGCTTACGGTGAGCTGTACTTGTGAGTGCGGCCAAAACCTCCACAGCAGCAGAGCCACCCAATGAAAGAAGCCAGCAATGCTTCTGAACAAATGCATCAACCACATATCCCTCCAGGAAAAACAGCTGAGGTTTAATAATCAAGGCCACAGCCAACGCTTTCTCTTATGTGTACTTACACACATTTAGCTGTCCAGCCCAATAAAAATGACACGTATTAGCAAACCACTGCTGTAGGGGGCTAGGTCTGATAGTTTTAACGAAGTCCTGACAACAAGCCAAACAATTACCATCCTCAACACGCAACATTCTTGCAGATCCCCACCCTCACATCAGAAGCAAACTCCAGAGTTCAAGCTGACGCAAGAGGAAGATTATACCATCCCCATCGAATATACCAACAACGCACTCAATGCTAAAACCTAGGGCAACGCCAATGCAGTTACAGGAAGAAAACCACATCACCTGCTCCCCCAGTGAATCCCTATGAACAACAAAGTGATAACCCCTAACCCAGGAATATCACACCACAATACCAGATGCAGACCACAGCATTACATGCAATTTTAAGTATTTTTTATATTTTTAAATATTATATATTATTTATATTTTGTAACCCCTGAACTATATACCACATAACACACAAAAAGATATTTTCAACTGGTGTAATGCCATCATAAAGGGTACGCAACATATTCACACTGTAAACAAGAAAATATACTAATGCTATAGGCAGATCAAGTGTTGATTGTAAAACTTTACATATTTTATGGTATACATTAAGGACACCAGCAGAAACACCAATTTATCAAGTTCATTTCAAAATAGAAATTAAAGAGGATCATCCTTTTGGCAGCATAGTCTCACACAATCAGAGACAGTTTGAGGAGGGTCTTACAATGAAAACAAGGAGTAAATCAACCTAATGGCCGGAACATAAAGGTTGCACCTTTGGACAGCTTACGGTGAGCTGTACTTGTGAGTGCGGCCAAAACCTCCACAGCAGCAGAGCCACCCAATGAAAGAAGCCAGCAATGCTTCTGAACAAATGCATCAACCACATATCCCTCCAGGAAAAACAGCTGAGGTTTAATAATCAAGGCCACAGCCAACGCTTTCTCATATGTGTACTTACACACATTTAGCTGTCCAGCCCAATAAAAATGACACGTATTAGCAAGTAGGGGGCTAGGTCTGATAGTTTTAACGATGTCCTGACAACAAGCCAAACAATTACCATCCTCAACACGCAGCATTCTTGCAGATCCCCACCCTCACATCAGAAGCAAACTCCAGAGTTCAAGCTGACGCAAGAGGAAGACTAAACCATCCCCATCGAATATACCAACAACGCACTCAATGCTAAAACCTAGGACAACGCCAATGCAGTTACAGGAAGAAAACCACATCACCTGCTCCCCCAGTGAATCCCTATGAACACCAAAGTGATAACCCCTAACCCACGAATATCACACCACAATACCAGATGCAGACCACAGCATTACATGCAATTTTAAGTATTTTTTATATTTTTAAATATTATATATTATTTATATTTTGTAACCCCTGAACTATATACCACATAACACACAAAAAGACATTTTCAACTGGTGTAATGCCATCATAAAGGGTACGCAACATATTCACACTGTAAACAAGAAAATATACTAACGCTATAGGCAGATCAAGTGTTGATTGTAAAACTTTACATATTTTATGGTATACATAAAGTGTTTCTTTGTTTACAGACTTATTATCAACATTAAGGACACCATCAGAAACATCAATTTATCAAGTTCATTTCAAAATAGAAATTAAAGAGGATCATCCTTTTGGCAGCATAGTCTCACAGAATCAGAGACAGTTTGAGGAGGGTCTTACAATGAAAACAAGGAGTAAATCAACCTAATGGCGGGAACATAAAGGTTGCACCTTTGGACAGCTTACGGTGAGCTGTACTTGTGAGTGCGGCCAAAACCTCCACAGCAGCAGAGCCACCCAATGAAAGAAGCCTGCAATGCTTCTGAACAAATGCATCAACCACATATCCCTCCAGGAAAAACAGCTGAGGTTTAATAATCAAGGCCACAGCCAACGCTTTCTCTTATGTGTACTTACACACATTTAGCTGTCCAGCCCAATAAAAATGACACGTATTAGCAAACCACTGCTGTAGGGGGCTAGGTCTGATAGTTTTAACGAAGTCCTGACAACAAGCCAAACAATTACCATCCTCAACACGCAACATTCTTGCAGATCCCCACCCTCACATCAGAAGCAAACTCCAGAGTTCAAGCTGACGCAAGAGGAAGATTATAGCATCCCCATCGAATATACCAACAACGCACTCAATGCTAAAACCTAGGGCAACGCCAATGCAGTTACAGGAAGAAAACCACATCACCTGCTCCCCCAGTGAATCCCTATGAACAACAAAGTGATAACCCCTAACCCAGGAATATCACACCACAATACCAGATGCAGACCACAGCATTACATGCAATTTTAAGTATTTTTTATATTTTTAAATATTATATATTATTTATATTTTGTAACCCCTGAACTATATACCACATAACACACAAAAAGACATTTTCAACTGGTGTAATGCCATCATAAAGGGTACGCAACATATTCACACTGTAAACAAGAAAATATACTAACGCTATAGGCAGATCAAGTGTTGATTGTAAAACTTTACATATTTTATGGTATACATAAAGTGTTTCTTTGTTTACAGACTTGTTATCAACATTAAGGACACCATCAGAAACACCAATTTATCAAGTTCATTTCAAAATAGAAATTAAAGAGGATCATCCTTTTGGCAGCATAGTCTCACACAATCAGAGACAGTTTGAGGAGGGTCTTACAATGAAAACAAGGAGTAAATCAACCTAATGGCCGGAACATAAAGGTTGCACCTTTGGACAGCTTACGGTGAGCTGTACTTGTGAGTGCGGCCAAAACCTCCACAGCAGCAGAGCCACCCAATGAAAGAAGCCAGCAATGCTTCTGAACAAATGCATCAACCACATATCCCTCCAGGAAAAACAGCTGAGGTTTAATAATCAAGGCCACAGCCAACGCTTTCTCTTATGTGTACTTACACACATTTAGCTGTCCAGCCCAATAAAAATGACACGTATTAGCAAACCACTGCTGTAGGGGGCTAGGTCTGATAGTTTTAACGAAGTCCTGACAACAAGCCAAACAATTACCATCCTCAACACGCAGCAATCTTGCAGATCCCCACCCTCACATCACAAGCAAACTCCAGAGTTCAAGCTGACGCAAGAGGAAGACTATAGCATCCCCATCGAATATACCAACAACGCACTCAATGCTAAAACCTAGGACAACGCCAATGCAGTTACAGGAAGAAAACCACATCACCTGCTCCCCCAGTGAATCCCTATGAACAACAAAGTGATAACCCCTAACCCAGGAATATCACACCACAATACCAGATGCAGACCACAGCATTACATGCAATTTTAAGTATTTTTTATATTTTTAAATATCATATATTATTTATATTTTGTAACCCCTGAACTATATACCACATAACACACAAAAAGACATTTTCAACTGGTGTAATGCCATCATAAAGGGTACGCAACATATTCACACTGTAAACAAGAAAATATACTAACGCTATAGGCAGATCAAGTGTTGATTGTAAAACTTTACATATTTTATGGTATACATAAAGTGTTTCTTTGTTTACAGACATGTTATCAACATTAAGGACACCATCAGAAACATCAATTTATCAAGTTCATTTCAAAATAGAAATTAAAGAGGATCATCCTTTAAGCAGCATAGTCTCACACAATCAGAGACAGTTTGAGGAGGGTCTTACAATGAAAACAAGGAGTAAATCAACCTAATGGCCGGAACATAAAGGTTGCACCTTTGGACAGCTTACGGTGAGCTGTACTTGTGAGTGCGGCCAAAACCTCCACAGCAGCAGAGCCACCCAATGAAAGAAGCCAGCAATGCTTCTGAACAAATGCATCAACCACATATCCCTCCAGGAAAAACAGCTGAGGTTTAATAATCAAGGCCACAGCCAACGCTTTCTCTTATGTGTACTTACACACATTTAGCTGTCCAGCCCAATAAAAATGACACGTATTAGCAAACCACTGCTGTAGGGGGCTAGGTCTGATAGTTTTAACGAAGTCCTGACAACAAGCCAAACAATTACCATCCTCAACACGCAACATTCTTGCAGATCCCCACCCTCACATCAGAAGCAAACTCCAGAGTTCAAGCTGACGCAAGAGGAAGATTATACCATCCCCATCGAATATACCAACAACGCACTCAATGCTAAAACCTAGGGCAACGCCAATGCAGTTACAGGAAGAAAACCACATCACCTGCTCCCCCAGTGAATCCCTATGAACAGCAAAGTGATAACCCCTAACCCAGGAATATCACACCACAATACCAGATGCAGACCACAGCATTACATGCAATTTTAAGTATTTTTTATATTTTTAAATATTATATATTATTTATATTTTGTAACCCCTGAACTATATACCACATAACACACAAAAAGATATTTTCAACTGGTGTAATGCCATCATAAAGGGTACGCAACATATTCACACTGTAAACAAGAAAATATACTAATGCTATAGGCAGATCAAGTGTTGATTGTAAAACTTTACATATTTTATGGTATACATAAAGAGTTTCTTTGTTTACAGACTTGTTAACATTAAGGACACCATCAGAAACACCAATTTATCAAGTTCATTTCAAAATAGAAATTAAAGAGGATCATCCTTTTGGCAGCATAGTCTCACACAATCAGAGACAGTTTGAGGAGGGTCTTACAATGAAAACAAGGAGTAAATCAACCTAATGGCCGGAACATAAAGGTTGCACCTTTGGACAGCTTACGGTGAGCTGTACTTGTGAGTGCGGCCAAAACCTCCACAGCAGCAGAGCCACCCAATGAAAGAAGCCAGGAATGCTTCTGAACAAATGCATCAACCACATATCCCTCCAGGAAAAACAGCTGAGGTTTAATAATCAAGGCCACAGCCAACGCTTTCTCTTATGTGTACTTACACACATTTAGCTGTCCAGCCCAATAAAAATGACACGTATTAGCAAACCACTGCAGTAGGGGGCTAGGTCTGATAGTTTTAACGAAGTCCTGACAACAAGCCAAACAATTACCATCCTCAACACGCAGCATTCTTGCAGATCCCCACCCTCACATCACAAGCAAACTCCAGAGTTCAAGCTGACGCAAGAGGAAGATTATACCATCCCCATCGAATATACCAACAACGCACTCAATGCTAAAACCTAGGACAACGCCAATGAAGTTACAGGAAGAAAACCACATCACCTGCTCCCCCAGTGAATCCCTATGAACACCAAAGTGATAACCCCTAACCCAGGAATATCACACCACAATACCAGATGCAGACCACAGCATTACATGCAATTTTAAGTATTTTTTATATTTTTAAATATCATATATTATTTATATTTTGTAACCCCTGAACTATATACCACATAACACACAAAAAGACATTTTCAACTGGTGTAATGCCATCATAAAGGGTACGCAACATATTCACACTGTAAACAAGAAAATATACTAACGCTATAGGCAGATCAAGTGTTGATTGTAAAACTTTACATATTTTATGGTATACATAAAGTGTTTCTTTGTTTACAGACATGTTATCAACATTAAGGACACCATCAAAAACATCAATTTATCCAGTTCATTTCAAAATAGAAATTAAAGAGGATCATCCTTTAAGCAGCATAGTCTCACACAATCAGAGACAGTTTGAGGAGGGTCTTACAATGAAAACAAGGAGTAAATCAACCTAATGGCCGGAACATAAAGGTTGCACCTTTGGACAGCTTACGGTGAGCTGTACTTGTGAGTGCGGCCAAAACCTCCACAGCAGCAGAGCCACCCAATGAAAGAAGCCAGCAATGCTTCTGAACAAATGCATCAACCACATATCCCTCCAGGAAAAACAGCTGAGGTTTAATAATCAAGGCCACAGCCAACGCTTTCTCTTATGTGTACTTACACACATTTAGCTGCCCAGCCCAATAAAAATGACACGTATTAGCAAGTAGGGGGCTAGGTCTGATAGTTTTAACGAAGTCCTGACAACAAGCCAAACAATTACCATCCTCAACACGCAACATTCTTGCAGATCCCCACCCTCACATCAGAAGCAAACTCCAGAGTTCAAGCTGATGCAAGAGGAAGACTATAGCATCCCCATCGAATATACCAACAACGCACTCAATGCTAAAACCTAGGGCAACGCCAATGCAGTTACAGGAAGAAAACCACATCACCTGCTCCCCCAGTGAATCCCTACGAACACCAAAGTGATAACCCCTAACCCAGGAATATCACACCACAATACCAGATGCAGACCACAGCATTACATGCAATTTTAAGTATTTTTTATATTTTTAAATATTATATATTATTTATATTTTGTAACCCCTGAACTATATACCACATAACACACAAAAAGACATTTTCAACTGGTGTAATGCCATCATAAAGGGTACGCAACATATTCACACTGTAAACAAGAAAATATACTAACGCTATAGGCAGATCAAGTGTTGATTGTAAAACTTTACATATTTTATGGTATACATAAAGTGTTTCTTTGTTTACAGACTTATTATCAACATTAAGGACACCATCAGAAACATCAATTTATCAAGTTCATTTCAAAATAGAAATTAAAGAGGATCATCCTTTTGGCAGCATAGTCTCACAGAATCAGAGCCAGTTTGAGGAGGGTCTTACAATGAAAACAAGGAGTAAATCAACCTAATGGCCGGAACATAAAGGTTGCACCTTTGGACAGCTTACGGTGAGCTGTACTTGTGAGTGCGGCCAAAACCTCCACAGCAGCAGAGCCACCCAATGAAAGAAGCCAGCAATGCTTCTGAACAAATGCATCAACCACATATCCCTCCAGGAAAAACAGCTGAGGTTTAATAATCAAGGCCACAGCCAACGCTTTCTCTTATGTGTACTTACACACATTTAGCTGTCCAGCCCAATAAAAATGACACGTATTAGCAAACCACTGCTGTAGGGGGCTAGGTCTGATAGTTTTAACGAAGTCCTGACAACAAGCCAAACAATTACCATCCTCAACACGCAACATTCTTGCAGATCCACCCTCACATCAGAAGCAAACTCCAGAGTTCAAGCTGACGCAAGAGGAAGATTATAGCATCCCCATCGAATATACCAACAACGCACTCAATGCTAAAACCTAGGGCAACGCCAATGCAGTTACAGGAAGAAAACCACATCACCTGCTCCCCCAGTGAATCCCTATGAACAACAAAGTGATAACCCCTAACCCAGGAATATCACACCACAATACCAGATGCAGACCACAGCATTACATGCAATTTTAAGTATTTTTTATATTTTTAAATATTATGTATTATTTATATTTTGTAACCCCTGAACTATATACCACATAACCCACAAAAAGATATTTTCAACTGGTGTAATGCCATCATAAAGGGTACGCAACATACTCACACTGTAAACAAGAAAATATACTAATGCTATAGGCAGATCAAGTGTTGATTGTAAAACTTTACATATTTTATAGTATACATAAAGTGTTTCTTTGTTTACAGACTTGTTATCAACATTAAGGACACCATCAGAAACATCAATTTATTAAGTTCATTTCAAAATAGAAATTAAAGAGGATCATCCTTTAAGCAGCATAGTCTCACACAATCAGAGACAGTTTGAGGAGGGTCTTACAATGAAAACAAGGAGTAAATCAACCTAATGGCCGGAACATAAAGGTTGCACCTGTGGACAGCTTACGGTGAGCTGTACTTGTGAGTGCGGCCAAAACCTCCACAGCAGCAGAGCCACCCAATGAAAGAAGCCAGGAATGCTTCTGAACAAATGCATCAACCACATATCCCTCCAGGAAAAACAGCTGAGGTTTAATAATCAAGGCCACAGCCAACGCTTTCTCTTATGTGTACTTACACACATTTAGCTGTCCAGCCCAATAAAAATGACACGTATTAGCAAACCACTGCAGTAGGGGGCTAGGTCTGATAGTTTTAACGAAGTCCTGACAACAAGCCAAACAATTACCATCCTCAACACGCAGCATTCTTGCAGATCCCCACCCTCACATCACAAGCAAACTCCAGAGTTCAAGCTGACGCAAGAGGAAGACTATGGCATCCCCATCGAATATACCAACAACGCACTCAATGCTAAAACCTAGGACAACGCCAATGAAGTTACAGGAAGAAAACCACATCACCTGCTCCCCCAGTGAATCCCTATGAACAACAAAGTGATAACCCCTAACCCACGAATATCACACCACAATACCAGATGCAGACCACAGCATTACATGCAATTTTAAGTATTTTTTATATTTTCAAATATTATATATTATTTATATTTTGTAACCCCTGAACTATATACCACATAACACACAAAAAGACATTTTCAACTGGTGTAATGCCATCATAAAGGGTACGCAACATATTCACACTGTAAACAAGAAAATATACTAACGCTATAGTCAGATCAAGTGTTGATTGTAAAACTTTACATATTTTATGGTATACATAAAGTGTTTCTTTGTTTACAGACTTGTTATCAACATTAAGGACACCATCAGAAACACCAATTTATCAAGTTCATTTCAAAATAGAAATTAAAGAGGATCATCCTTTTGGCAGCATAGTCTCACACAATCAGAGACAGTTTGAGGAGGGTCTTACAATGAAAACAAGGAGTAAATCAACCTAATGGCCGGAACATAAAGGTTGCACCTTTGGACAGCTTACGGTGAGCTGTACTTGTGAGTGCGGCCAAAACCTCCACAGCAGCAGAGCCACCCAATGAAAGAAGCCAGCAATGCTTCTGAACAAATGCATCAACCACATATCCCTCCAGGAAAAACAGCTGAGGTTTAATAATCAAGGCCACAGCCAACGCTTTCTCTTATGTGTACTTACACACATTTAGCTGTCCAGCCCAATAAAAATGACACGTATTAGCAAGTAGGGGGCTAGGTCTGATAGTTTTAACGAAGTCCTGACAACAAGCCAAACAATTACCATCCTCAACACGCAACATTCTTGCAGATCCCCACCCTCACATCAGAAGCAAACTCCAGAGTTCAAGCTGACGC
The DNA here is from genome assembly GCA_030765055.1 of Mantis religiosa. Classification (NCBI taxonomy): domain Eukaryota; kingdom Metazoa; phylum Arthropoda; class Insecta; order Mantodea; family Mantidae; genus Mantis; species Mantis religiosa. Next base: position 20,055,972 of record CM060948.1, read on the forward strand.
AAGAGGAAGACTATAGCATCCCCATCGAATATACCAACAACGCACTCAATGCTAAAACCTAGGGCAACGCCAATGCAGTCACAGGAAGAAAACCACATCACCTGCTCCCCCAGTGAATCCCTATGAACACCAAAGTGATAACCCCTAACCCAGGAATATCACACCACAATACCAGATGCAGACCACAGCATTACATGCAATTTTATGTAATTTTTATATTTTTAAATATTATATATTATTTATATTTTGTAACCCCTGAACTATATACCACATAACACACAAAAAGACATTTTCAACTGGTGTAATGCCATCATAAAGGGTACGCAACATATTCACACTGTAAACAAGAAAATATACTAACGCTATAGGCAGATCAAGTGTTGATTGTAAAACTTTACATATTTTATGGTATACATAAAGTGTTTCTTTGTTTACAGACTTGTTATCAACAGTAAGGACAGCATCAGAAACATCAATTTATCAAGTTCATTTCAAAATAGAAATTAAAGAGGATCATCCTTTAGGCAGGATAGTCTCGCAGAATCAGAGACAGTTTGAGGAGGGTCTTACAATGAAGACAAGGAGTAAATCTCCATCAGACCACAGCTCCCAAGCCCGGAAGAAATTTCTTATGTTAACACATCAAAGATTTTACCATAAATTCTGAAATTCACTGTCATAACACAAGAGATAAAGCAAAACTACATATAACCCCACATAACAAAAAATTGTTTGAAAATAGTTTCTACTATAGAGCCATTAAATTTTACAACAAATTACCTATTGAAATAAATAAATATAAATTCCTTTCCGCACTTCAAAAAACATCTCAAGCAATTTTTAATTGAAAAATGTTATCACTCAACTGATGAGTTTTTGCATTACTGAAGTATTCGCTTGTATTTAACAATATATAAATTTAATCTACATGTACAATATAACAATTTTATTTAATTACTATTGTTAACTTTCACAATGTAATTAACTGTTTAAAATACTGACGAATCCACAACATCCATATGTTAAATTGGATGAATAAAAAAAAAATTGAAATTCAAATAGGGAAACTGAAAAGACGCAAAGTAGTGGCTATGGATGGGATACCAGGTGAGTTCAGGAAAGAGCTAAGTAAAGAAGATGGGCTAAAGATCATTACAAGAGTTTTCAACAAAATTAGAGAAAGTAAGGTAATACCAGAGGTCTGGAAAATGAGCGTCATAGTACCTATTTATAAAGGGAAAGGGTGACTGAATTTGCCAGGGAATTATTGAGGAATTAGTTTATTATCAATATTAAGTAAAATATATTCAGGAGTAATGGCAGAAAGACTGCAAAATTGGGTGGAAACCGAGGGTAAGCTGTTTAATTTTCAGGCATGTTTTAGGAAGGGGAAGCAAACAAGATACTTTGGTGATTAAAACTGTAAGAGACAAATATTTAGGTAATAAAAGAAAGGTATATATGCTTTCTGCAGATTTTCAAAAGGCATTTGATACTGTTAGAGATGCATTAGTATGGAAATTACATAAGAAAGGGGTGAGCAATAAGTTCATTAAGTTTAAGCTTTAAGTTAGAAGTATTACGAGTGCAACTCTTGTCTACAGAGTTCAATATCTCTACGAATGTTTTCAGTTGCGAAATTACGTTCGGCAGCGAGAAGCCGACCAAGAAGCATAGCTGAGGAATGTCCTCCTGCTTCAAGCGAATTTGTGCCATTGCAGGCGACCTTCGAGCAGCTTCTGGCAAGTTGTACTCATTTATAAATGATTAGTTTTATAACTTAAATGTGCATAGGTAGTCTTTTACGTATCTTAGTATACCTTTTTTTTTCGTATTTGCACTGAATCCTAATATCTCCATATTTGTAAATATCTATGAACCTTGGCATACACAATATACTTTTTTATTTTGTGTCTGGAGTTTAACACCGTACATTACGTGATTCAGGTCTAGTATGTTGGTTAAGCGCAAGTTCTAGCATGTTTGTTAATTTGGGATGCCAAACCCATAGGCCTGCAATATATCAAACGTTCCAAAATGAAAGAATATTGGCTATGCTTCTGCTGTTTCTAGCATTTTATTTTATTTGCCCACCTTTTTATTTATAGGTAGGTGATATTTCTAATGTATATTTAAAACTAGAAACATTACAATCGTAGAACAGCTAATTGAATATAAGGAAGAGCCAGATCCTAAACTGTGAAGCCTTTGTAATAACCGACTTAATACTAATGTTCGATGCCCGAGTTAAGTTATAATTGTCAACAACCTTTATGCAGGACTGTTAATTGATTCTAGCTTGTATAATTAGTATTAAAATAAACATGTAAGGATAACGACTTCCTGTACTGCAAAATAACATTTCAGATATTTTTAGCCAATGACATTTTTCGATGCCCGAGTTATTTTATAATTGTCCACAACCTTTATGCAGGACTGTTAATACATTCTAGCTTGTATAATTTAGTATTAAAATAAATATGTAGGATAACGACTTTCTGTACTGCAAAATAACATCAGATATTTTTAGCCAATAACATTTTTAACTGATATAATACCATTGTCATAAAGATGCACAACATATTCACACTGTAAACAAGAAAATATCAAACCAAGAAGCCGACGAGTACAAATGCCTCTTCACTGAGATCAGCAAATTGCCACCATTGGGAGCGACCTCAGGGCGACTCCTGACAATTCGCTATTAGAACCTTGGTTCCCCATCGAGCGACCACAAATGGACTGCAGAAAAAACACCATCTGTGATTTCCATAGTATCTAAGCAGCCAGGTGAAGCACAAGGTCAGAGCCATATGCCCATAAGTGTGTTTGCGTGCATAATATATGTACATAAACTAAAAAAAATCCTAACAGCGGGCCCAATCTGAAAAAAAAAAAAACCAACATAATAAAGCTGTGCTAGGTGCACCCATACCGGGACACTGAATGGGCTTTATGTAACAGAAGAGCAACCGAAAATTCTAATTCAATACTAATGCAGACCCTGTTAGCCAGGTCTACTGTACCGGCACAAGGTATATGAACACCAATAAAAAGCCTATAAGGACTTTGCCAAAGCCTTTACAACGGCTTGTAGGCACACTTGTGTCCAAACCTCCGTGCTTCACACATATTGCAACCTGTGCTGACTGGCGAGTAGAAAGCAGCAAAGCATCCTCATATGAATTCAGGAAAATGTATATGCTTATATACCTTGTTTATATACACTGTAAACAAGAAAATGTATATAAACCGAGCAGCCGACCAGCATGGATGCCACTTCACTGAAGCCAACAAATTTCCACCATCAGGAGCAACCTCAGGGCAGCTCCTGGCAATTCGCTATTGCAACTTTGGTTCCCCAGCGAGCAGACACAAGACGGACCTCAGAGAATGTGATCTGCAAAGTATCTAGGCAGCCAGCTGAAGCACAAGGCCAGAGCTCTAGGCCCATGAGTGTGTGCATGGGTGTGTGCGTGCGTAATATATGTACATAAACTAAAACAAAAAAATCCTAACAGCGGGACCTAATCTAAGGAAACCGAACACCATAAAGCTGTTCTTGGAGCGCCCATACAGGGGCTTAATGTAAAGTCCCAACTTCAAACAGAATAGCAACCAAAAATAGTAATTAAATGCTAATGCAGACCCTGTAAGCCAGGTCTATTGTACCGGCACAAGGTATATAAACACCAATAAAAAGTCTCTAAGGACATAGTCAAAGCAATTACGACGGTTTATAGGCGCACATGTGTGCGACCCTCTGTGCTTAACACATATTGCAACCTGTGCTGACTGGCGAGTAGAAGGCCTACTTAACTGCACGCTGCACTTCAGTGCACGGCAATATGCCCACCAAGAACAATCCTTCCACACCAACATCAGCCAAGCTTCCTCATATTAATGCATTAACCAAGCACCAGCACTGGTGTTAACAGCCTGCAGTCAGGGTTACAACCTGATTGCCGGAACAAAAAGGCTGCACCTTTGGACAGCTTACGGTGAGCTGTACTTGTGACTGCGGCCAAAACCTCCACAGCAGCAGAGCCACCCAATGAAGGAAGCCAGCAATGCTTCTGAACAAATGCATGACCCATATATCCCTCCAGGAAAAACAGCTGAGGTTTAATAATCAACGCCACACCCAACGCTTTCTCTTATGTGTACTTAAGACACATTTAGCTGTCTAGTCCAATAAAAATGACACGTATTAGCAAACCACTGCTGAGATCCCCACCCTCACATCAGAAGCAAGCTCCAGAGTTCAAGCTGATGCAAGAGGAAGACTATAGCATTCCCATGGAATATACCAACAATGCACTCAATGCTAAAACCTAGGGCAACGCCAAAGCAGCCACAGGAAGAAAACCACATCACCTGCTCCCCCAGTGAATCCCTATGAACACCAAAGTGATAACCCCTAACCCAGGAATATCACACCACAATACCAGATGCAGACCACAGCATTACATGCAATTTTATGTAATTTTTATATTTTTAAATATTATATATTATTTATATTTTGTAACCCCTGAACTATATACCACATAACACACAAAAAGACATTTTCAACTGGTGTAATGCCATCATAAAGGGTACGCAACATATTCACACTGTAAACAAGAAAATATACTAACGCTATAGGCAGATCAAGTGTTGATTGTAAAACTTTACATATTTTATGGTATACATAAAGTGTTTCTTTGTTTACAGACTTGTTGTCAACAGTAAGGACAGCATCAGAAACATCAATTTATGAAGTTCATTTCAAAATAGAAATTAAAGAGGATCATCCTTTAGGCAGGATAGTCTCACAGAATCAGAGACAGTTTGAGGAGGGTCTTACAATGAAGACAAGGAGTAAATCTCCATCAGACCACAGCTCCCAAGCCCGGAAGAAATTTCTTATGTTAACACATCAAAGATTTTACCATAAATTCTGAAATTCACTGTCATAACACAAGAGATAAAGCAAAACTACATATAACCCCACATAACAAAAAATTGTTTGAAAATAGTTTCTACTATAGAGCCATTAAATTTTACAACAAATTACCTATTGAAATAAATAAATATAAATTCCTTTCCGCACTTCAAAAAACATCTCAAGCAATTTTTAATTGAAAAATGTTATTACTCAACTGATGAGTTTTTGCATTACTGAAGTATTCGCTTGTATTTAACAATATATAAATTTAATCTACATGTACAATATAACAATTTTATTTAATTACTATTGTTAACTCTCACAATGTAATTAACTGTTTAAAATACTGACGAATCCACAACATCCATATGTTAAATTGGATGAATAAAAAAAAAATTGAAATTCAAATAGGGAAACTGAAAAGGCGCAAAGTAGTGGCTATGGATGGGATACCAGGTGAGTTCAGGAAAGAGCTAAGTAAAGAAGATGGGCTAAAGATCATTACAAGAGTTTTCAACAAAATTAGAGAAAGTAAGGTAATACCAGAGGTCTGGAAAATGAGCGTCATAGTACCTATTTATAAAGGGAAAGGGTGACTGAATTTGCCAGGGAATTATTGAGGAATTAGTTTATTATCAATATTAAGTAAAATATATTCAGGAGTAATGGCAGAAAGACTGCAAAATTGGCTGGAAACAGAGGGAAAGCTGTCTAATTTTCAGGCATGTTTTAGGAAGGGGAAGCAAACAAGACACTTTGGTGATTAAAACTGTAACAGACAAATATTTAGGTAATAAAAGAAAGGTATATATGCTTTCTGCAGATTTTCAAAAGGCATTTGATACTGTTAGAGATGCATTAGTATGGAAATTACATAAGAAAGGGGTGAGCAATAAGTTCATTAAGTTTAAGCTTTAAGTTAGAAGTATTACGAGTGCAACTCTTGTCTACAGAGTTCAATATCTCTACGAATGTTTTCAGTTGCGAAATTACGTTCGGCAGCGAGAAGCCGACCAAGTAGCATGCCTGAGGAATGTCCTCCTGCTTCAAGCGAATTTGTGCCATTGCAGGCGACCTTCGAGCAGCTTCTGGCAAGTTGTACTCATTTAAAAATAATTAGTTTTATAACTTAAATGTGCATAGGTAGTCTTTTACGTATCTTAGTATACCTTTTTTTTTTTTTTTTGTATTTGCACTGAATCCTAATATCTCCACATTTGTAAATATCTATGTACCTTGGTATACACAATATATTTTTTTATTTTGTGTCTGGTGTTTAACACAGTACATTACGTGATTCAGGTCTAGTATGTTGGTTAAGCGCAAGCTCTAGCATGTTTGTTAATTTGGGATGCCAAACCCATAGGCCTGCAATATATCAAACGTTCCAAAATGAAAGAATATTGGCTATGCTTCTGCTGTTTCTAGCATTTTATTTTATTTGCCCACCTTTTTATTTATAGGTAGGTGATATTTCTAATGTATATTTAAAACTAGAAACATTACAATCGTAGAACAGCTAATTGAATATAAGGAAGAGCCAGATCCTAAACTGTGAAGCCTTTGTAGTAACTGACTTAATACTAATGTTCGATGCCCGAGTTAAGTTATAATTGTCAACAACCTTTATGCAGGACTGTTAATTGATTCTAGCTTGTATAATTAGTATTAAAATAAACATGTAAGGATAACGACTTCCTGTACTGCAAAATAACATTTCAGATTTTTTAGCCAATGACATTTTTCGATGCCCGAGTTAACTTATAATTGTCCACAACCTTTATGCAGGACTGTTAATTGATTCTAGCTTGTATAATTTAGTATTAAAATAAATATGTAAGGATAACGACTTTCTGTACTGCAAAATAACATATCATATATTTTTAGCCAATGACATTTTTAACTGATATAATACCATCGTCATAAAGATGCACAACATATTCACACTGGAAACAAGAAAATATCAAACCAAGAAGCCGACGAGTACAAATGCCGCTTCACTGTGACCAGCAAATTGCCACCATTGGGAGCGACCTCAGGGCGACTCCTGGCAATTTGCTATTAGAACCTTAGTTCCCCAGCGAGCGACCACAAATGGACTGCAGAAAAAACACCATCTGTCATTTCCATAGTATCTAAGCAGCCAGGTGAAGCACAAGGCCAGAGCCATATGCCCATAAGTGTGTTTGCGTGCGTAATATATGTACATAAATTAAAAAAATCGTAACAGTGGGCCCAATCTGAACAAAAAAAAAAAAAAAAAAAAAAAAAACCAACATAATAAAGCTGTGCTAGGTGCACCCATACCGGGACACTGAATGGGCTTTATGTAACAGAAGAGCAACCGAAAATTCTAATTCAATATTAATGCAGACCCTGTTAGCCAGGTCTACTGTACCGGCACAAGGTATATGAACACCAATAAAAAGCCTATAAGGACTTTGCCAAAGCCTTTACAACGGCTTGTAGGCACACTTGTGTCCAAACCTCCGTGCTTCACACATATTGCAACCTGTGCTGACTGGCGAGTAGAAAGCAGCAAAGCATCCTCATATGAATTCAGGAAAATGTATATGCTTATATACCTTGTTTATATACACTGTAAACAAGAAAATGTATATAAACCGAGCAGCCGACCAGCATGGATGCCACTTCACCGAAGCCAACAAATTTCCACCATCAGGAGCAACCTCAGGGCAGCTCCTGGCAATTCGCTATTGCAACTTTGGTTCCCCAGCGAGCAGACACAAGACGGACCTCAGAGAATGTGATCTGCAAAGTATCTAGGCAGCCAGCTAAAGCACAAGGCCAGAGCTCTAGGCCCATGAGTGTGTGCATGGGTGTGTGCGTGCGTAATATATGTACATAATCTAAAACAAAAAAATCCTAACAGCGGGACCTAATCTAAAGAAACCGAACACCATAAAGCTGTTCTCGGAGCGCCCATACAGGGGCTTAATGAAAAGTCCCAACTTCAAACAGAATAGCAACCAAAAATAGTAATTAAATGCTAATGCAGACCCTGTAAGCCAGGTCTATTGTACCGGCACAAGGTATATAAACACCAATAAAAAGTCTCTAAGGACATAGTCAAAGCAATTACGACGGTTTATAGGCGCACATGTGTGCGACCCTCTGTGCTTCACACATATTGCAACCTGTGCTGACTGGCGAGTAGAAGGCCAACTTAACTGCACGCTGCACTTCAGTGCACAGCAATATGCCCACCAAGAACAATCCTTCCCCACCAACATCAGCCAAGCTTCCTCATATTAATGCATTAACCAAGCACCAGCACTGGTGTTAACAGCCTGCAGTCAGGGCTACAACCTGATTGCCGGAACAAAAAGGCTGCACCTTTGGACAGCTTGCGGTGAGCTGTACTTGTGAGTGCGGCCAAAACCTCCACAGCAGCAGAGCCACCCAATGAAGGAAGCCACCAATGTTTCTGAACAAATTCATGACCCATATATCCCTCCAGGAAAAACAGCTGAGGTTTAATAATCAAGGCCACACCCAACGCTTTCTCTTATGTGTACTTAGACACATTTAGCTGTCCAGCCCAATAAAAATGACACGTATTAGCAAACCACTGCTGAGATCCCCACCCTCACATCAGAAGCAAGCTCCAGAGTTCAAGCTGACGCAAGAGGAAGACTATAGCATCCCCATCGAATATACCAACGCACTCAATGCTAAAACCTAGGGCAACGCCAATGCAGTCACAGGAAGAAAACCACATCACCTGCTCCCCCAGTGAATCCCTATGAACACCAAAGTGATAACCCCTAACCCAGGAATATCACACCACAATACCAGATGCAGACCACAGCATTACATGCAATTTTATGTAATTTTTATATTTTTAAATATTATATATTATTTATATTTTGTAACCCCTGAACTATATACCACATAACACACAAAAAGACATTTTCAACTGGTGTAATGCCATCATAAAGGGTACGCAACATATTCACACTGTAAACAAGAAAATATACTAACGCTATAGGCAGATCAAGTGTTGATTGTAAAACTTTACATATTTTATGGTATACATAAAGTGTTTCTTTGTTTACAGACTTGTTATCAACAGTAAGGACAGCATCAGAAACATCAATTTATGAAGTTCATTTCAAAATAGAAATTAGAGAGGATCATCCTTTAGGCAGGATAGTCTCACAGAATCAGAGACAGTTTGAGGAGGGTCTTACAATGAAGACAAGGAGTAAATCTCCATCAGACCACAGCTCCCAAGCCCGGAAGAAATTTCTTATGTTAACACATCAAAGATTTTACCATAAATTCTGAAATTCACTGTCATAACACAAGAGATAAAGCAAAACTACATATAACCCCACATAACAAAAAATTGTTTGAAAATACTTTCTACTATAGAGCCATTAAATTTTACAACAAATTACCTATTGAAATAAAAAAATATAAATTCCTTTCCGCACTTCAAAAAACATCTCAAGCAATTTTTAATTGAAAAATGTTATTACTCAACTGATGAGTTTTTGCATTACTGAAGTATTCGCTTGTATTTAACAATATATAAATTTAATCTACATGTACAATATAACAATTTTATTTAATTACTATTGTTAACTCTCACAATGTAATTAACTGTTTAAAATACTGACGAATCCACAACATCCATATGTTAAATTGGATGAATAAAAAAAAAAAATTGAAATTCAAATAGGGAAACTGAAAAGACGCAAAGTAGTGGCTATGGATGGGATACCAGGTGAGTTCAGGAAAGAGCTAAGTAAAGAAGATGGGCTAAAGATCATTACAAGAGTTTTCAACAAAATTAGAGAAAGTAAGGTAATACCAGAGGTCTGGAAAATGAGCGTCATAGTACCTATTTATAAAGGGAAAGGGTGACTGAATTTGCCAGGGAATTATTGAGGAATTAGTTTATTATCAATATTAAGTAAAATATATTCAGGAGTAATGGCAGAAAGACTGCAAAATTGGCTGGAAACAGAGGGAAAGCTGTCTAATTTTCAGGCATGTTTTAGGAAGGGGAAGCAAACAAGACACTTTGGTGATTAAAACTGTAACAGACAAATATTTAGGTAATAAAAGAAAGGTATATATGCTTTCTGCAGATTTTCAAAAGGCATTTGATACTGTTAGAGATGCATTAGTATGGAAATTACATAAGAAAGGGGTGAGCAATAAGTTCATTAAGTTTAAGCTTTAAGTTAGAAGTATTACGAGTGCAACTCTTGTCTACAGAGATCAATATCTCTACGAATGTTTTCAGTTGCGAAATTACGTTCGGCAGCGAGAAGCCGACCAAGAAGCATGCCTGAGGAATGTCCTCCTGCTTCAAGCGAATTTGTGCCATTGCAGGCGACCTTCGAGCAGCTTCTGGCAAGTTGTACTCATTTATAAATGATTAGTTTTATAACTTAAATGTGCATAGGTAGTCTTTTACGTATCTTAGTATACCTTTTTTTTTCGTATTTGCACTGAATCCTAATATCTCCACATTTGTAAATATCTATGTACCTTGGCATACACAATATACTTTTTTATTTTGTGTCTGGAGTTTAACACCGTACATTACGTGATTCAGGTCTAGTATGTTGGTTAAGCGCAAGTTCTAGCATGTTTGTTAATTTGGGATGCCAAACCCATAGGCCTGCAATAAATCAAACGTTCCAAAATGAAAGAATATTGGCTATGCTTCTGCTGTTTCTAGCATTTTATTTTATTTGCCCACCTTTTTATTTATAGGTAGGTGATATTTCTAATGTATATTTAAAACTAGAAACATTACAATCGTAGAACAGCTAATTGAATATTAGGAAGAGCCAGATCCTAAACTGTGAAGCCTTTGTAATAACCGACTTAATACTAATGTTCGATGCCCGAGTTAAGTTATAATTGTCAACAACCTTTATGCAGGACTGTTAATTGATTCTAGCTTGTATAATTAGTATTAAAATAAACATGTAAGGATAACGACTTCCTGTACTGCAAAATAACATTTCAGATTTTTTAGCCAATGACATTTTTCGATGCCCGAGTTAACTTATAATTGTCCACAACCTTTATGCAGGACTGTTAATTGATTCTAGCTTGTATAATTTAGTATTAAAATAAATATGTAAGGATAACGACTTTCTGTACTGCAAAATAACATATCATATATTTTTAGCCAATGACATTTTTAACTGAATTAATACCATCGTCATAAAGATGCACAACATATTCACACTGGAAACAAAAAAATATCAAACCAAGAAGCCGACGAGTACAAATGCTGCTTCACTGTGACCAGCAAATTGCCACCATTGGGAGCGACCTCAGGGCGACTCCTGGCAATTTGCTATTAGAACCTTAGTTCCCCAGCGAGCGACCACAAATGGACTGCAGAAAAAACACCATCTGTCATTTCCATAGTATCTAAGCAGCCAGGTGAAGCACAAGGCCAGAGCCATATGCCCATAAGTGTGTTTGCGTGCGTAATATATGTACATAAATTAAAAAAATCGTAACAGTGGGCCCAATCTGAACAAAAAAAACAAAAAAACCCAACATAATAAAGCTGTGCTAGGTGCACCCATACCGGGACACTGAATGGGCTTTATGTAACAGAAGAGCAACCGAAAATTCTAATTCAATACTAATGCAGACCCTGTTAGCCAGGTCTGCTGTACCGGCACAAGGTATATGAACACCAATAAAAAGCCTATAAGGACTTTGCCAAAGCCTTTACAACGGCTTGTAGGCACACTTGTGTCCAAACCTCCGTGCTTCACACATATTGCAACCTGTGCTGACTGGCGAGTAGAAAGCAGCAAAGCATCCTCATATGAATTCAGGAAAATGTATATGCTTATATACCTTGTTTATATACACTGTAAACAAGAAAATGTATATAAACCGACCAGCCGACCAGCATGGATGCCACTTCACTGAAGCCAACAAATTTCCACCATCAGGAGCAACCTCAGGGCAGCTCCTGGCAATTCGCTATTGCAACTTTGGTTCCCCAGCGAGCAGACACAAGACGGACCTCAGAGAATGTGATCTGCAAAGTATCTAGGCAGCCAGCTGAAGCACAAGGCCAGAGCTCTAGGCCCATGAGTGTGTGCATGGGTGTGTGCGTGCGTAATATATGTACATAAACTAAAACAAAAAAATCCTAACAGCGGGACCTAATCTAAGGAAACCGAACACCATAAAGCTGTTCTCGGAGCGCCCATACAGGGGCTTAATGTAAAGTCCCAACTTCAAACAGAATAGCAACCAAAAATAGTAATTAAATGCTAATGCAGAACCTGTAAGCCAGGTCTATTGTACCGGCACAAGGTATATAAACACCAATAAAAAGTCTCTAAGGACATAGTCAAAGCAATTACGACGGTTTATAGACGCACATGTGTGCGACCCTCTGTGCTTCACACATATTGCAACCTGTGCTGACTGGCGAGTAGAAGGCCTACTTAACTGCACGCTGCACTTCAGTGCACGGCAATATGCCCACCAAGAACAATCCTTCCACACCAACATCAGCCAAGCTTCCTCATATTAATGCATTAACCAAGCACCAGCACTGGTGTTAACAGCCTGCAGTCAGGGTTACAACCTGATTGCCGGAACAAAAAGGCTGCACCTTTGGACAGCTTACGGTGAGCTGTACTTGTGACTGCGGCCAAAACCTCCACAGCAGCAGAGCCACCCAATGAAGGAAGCCAGCAATGCTTCTGAACAAATGCATGACCCATATATCCCTCCAGGAAAAACAGCTGAGGTTTAATAATCAACGCCACACCCAACGCTTTCTCTTATGTGTACTTAAGACACATTTAGCTGTCTAGTCCAATAAAAATGACACGTATTAGCAAACCACTGCTGAGATCCCCACCCTCACATCAGAAGCAAGCTCCAGAGTTCAAGCTGATGCAAGAGGAAGACTATAGCATTCCCATGGAATATACCAACAATGCACTCAATGCTAAAACCTAGGGCAACGCCAAAGCAGTCACAGGAAGAAAACCACATCACCTGCTCCCCCAGTGAATCCCTATGAACACCAAAGTGATAACCCCTAACCCAGGAATATCACACCACAATACCAGATGCAGACCACAGCATTACATGCAATTTTATGTAATTTTTATATTTTTAAATATTATATATTATTTATATTTTGTAACCCCTGAACTATATACCACATAACACACAAAAAGACATTTTACACTGGTGTAATGCCATCATAAAGGGTACGCAACATATTCACACTGTAAACAAGAAAATATACTAACGCTATAGGCAGATCAAGTGTTGATTGTAAAACTTTACATATTTTATGGTATACATAAAGTGTTTCTTTGTTTACAGACTTGTTGTCAACAGTAAGGACAGCATCAGAAACATCAATTTATGAAGTTCATTTCAAAATAGAAATTAAAGAGGATCATCCTTTAGGCAGGATAGTCTCACAGAATCAGAGACAGTTTGAGGAGGGTCTTACAATGAAGACAAGGAGTAAATCTCCATCAGACCACAGCTCCCAAGCCCGGAAGAAATTTCTTATGTTAACACATCAAAGATTTTACCATAAATTCTGAAATTCACTGTCATAACACAAGAGATAAAGCAAAACTACATATAACCCCACATAACAAAAAATTGTTTGAAAATAGTTTCTACTATAGAGCCATTAAATTTTACAACAAATTACCTATTGAAATAAATAAATATAAATTCCTTTCCGCACTTCAAAAAACATCTCAAGCAATTTTTAATTGAAAAATGTTATTACTCAACTGATGAGTTTTTGCATTACTGAAGTATTCGCTTGTATTTAACAATATATAAATTTAATCTACATGTACAATATAACAATTTTATTTAATTACTATTGTTAACTCTCACAATGTAATTAACTGTTTAAAATACTGACGAATCCACAACATCCATATGTTAAATTGGATGAATAAAAAAAAAATTGAAATTCAAATAGGGAAACTGAAAAGGCGCAAAGTAGTGGCTATGGATGGGATACCAGGTGAGTTCAGGAAAGAGCTAAGTAAAGAAGATGGGCTAAAGATCATTACAAGAGTTTTCAACAAAATTAGAGAAAGTAAGGTAATACCAGAGGTCTGGAAAATGAGCGTCATAGTACCTATTTATAAAGGGAAAGGGTGACTGAATTTGCCAGGGAATTATTGAGGAATTAGTTTATTATCAATATTAAGTAAAATATATTCAGGAGTAATGGCAGAAAGACTGCAAAATTGGCTGGAAACAGAGGGAAAGCTGTCTAATTTTCAGGCATGTTTTAGGAAGGGGAAGCAAACAAGACACTTTGGTGATTAAAACTGTAACAGACAAATATTTAGGTAATAAAAGAAAGGTATATATGCTTTCTGCAGATTTTCAAAAGGCATTTGATACTGTTAGAGATGCATTAGTATGGAAATTACATAAGAAAGGGGTGAGCAATAAGTTCATTAAGTTTAAGCTTTAAGTTAGAAGTATTACGAGTGCAACTCTTGTCTACAGAGTTCAATATCTCTACGAATGTTTTCAGTTGCGAAATTACGTTCGGCAGCGAGAAGCCGACCAAGTAGCATGCCTGAGGAATGTCCTCCTGCTTCAAGCGAATTTGTGCCATTGCAGGCGACCTTCGAGCAGCTTCTGGCAAGTTGTACTCATTTAAAAATAATTAGTTTTATAACTTAAATGTGCATAGGTAGTCTTTTACGTATCTTAGTATACCTTTTTTTTTTTTTTTTTGTATTTGCACTGAATCCTAATATCTCCACATTTGTAAATATCTATGTACCTTGGTATACACAATATATTTTTTTATTTTGTGTCTGGTGTTTAACACAGTACATTACGTGATTCAGGTCTAGTATGTTGGTTAAGCGCAAGCTCTAGCATGTTTGTTAATTTGGGATGCCAAACCCATAGGCCTGCAATATATCAAACGTTCCAAAATGAAAGAATATTGGCTATGCTTCTGCTGTTTCTAGCATTTTATTTTATTTGCCCACCTTTTTATTTATAGGTAGGTGATATTTCTAATGTATATTTAAAACTAGAAACATTACAATCGTAGAACAGCTAATTGAATATAAGGAAGAGCCAGATCCTAAACTGTGAAGCCTTTGTAGTAACTGACTTAATACTAATGTTCGATGCCCGAGTTAAGTTATAATTGTCAACAACCTTTATGCAGGACTGTTAATTGATTCTAGCTTGTATAATTAGTATTAAAATAAACATGTAAGGATAACGACTTCCTGTACTGCAAAATAACATTTCAGATTTTTTAGCCAATGACATTTTTCGATGCCCGAGTTAACTTATAATTGTCCACAACCTTTATGCAGGACTGTTAATTGATTCTAGCTTGTATAATTTAGTATTAAAATAAATATGTAAGGATAACGACTTTCTGTACTGCAAAATAACATATCATATATTTTTAGCCAATGACATTTTTAACTGATATAATACCATCGTCATAAAGATGCACAACATATTCACACTGGAAACAAGAAAATATCAAACCAAGAAGCCGACGAGTACAAATGCCGCTTCACTGTGACCAGCAAATTGCCACCATTGGGAGCGACCTCAGGGCGACTCCTGGCAATTTGCTATTAGAACCTTAGTTCCCCAGCGAGCGACCACAAATGGACTGCAGAAAAAACACCATCTGTCATTTCCATAGTATCTAAGCAGCCAGGTGAAGCACAAGGCCAGAGCCATATGCCCATAAGTGTGTTTGCGTGCGTAATATATGTACATAAATTAAAAAAATCGTAACAGTGGGCCCAATCTGAACAAAAAAAAAAAAAAAAAAAAAAAAACCAACATAATAAAGCTGTGCTAGGTGCACCCATACCGGGACACTGAATGGGCTTTATGTAACAGAAGAGCAACCGAAAATTCTAATTCAATATTAATGCAGACCCTGTTAGCCAGGTCTACTGTACCGGCACAAGGTATATGAACACCAATAAAAAGCCTATAAGGACTTTGCCAAAGCCTTTACAACGGCTTGTAGGCACACTTGTGTCCAAACCTCCGTGCTTCACACATATTGCAACCTGTGCTGACTGGCGAGTAGAAAGCAGCAAAGCATCCTCATATGAATTCAGGAAAATGTATATGCTTATATACCTTGTTTATATACACTGTAAACAAGAAAATGTATATAAACCGAGCAGCCGACCAGCATGGATGCCACTTCACCGAAGCCAACAAATTTCCACCATCAGGAGCAACCTCAGGGCAGCTCCTGGCAATTCGCTATTGCAACTTTGGTTCCCCAGCGAGCAGACACAAGACGGACCTCAGAGAATGTGATCTGCAAAGTATCTAGGCAGCCAGCTAAAGCACAAGGCCAGAGCTCTAGGCCCATGAGTGTGTGCATGGGTGTGTGCGTGCGTAATATATGTACATAATCTAAAACAAAAAAATCCTAACAGCGGGACCTAATCTAAAGAAACCGAACACCATAAAGCTGTTCTCGGAGCGCCCATACAGGGGCTTAATGAAAAGTCCCAACTTCAAACAGAATAGCAACCAAAAATAGTAATTAAATGCTAATGCAGACCCTGTAAGCCAGGTCTATTGTACCGGCACAAGGTATATAAACACCAATAAAAAGTCTCTAAGGACATAGTCAAAGCAATTACGACGGTTTATAGGCGCACATGTGTGCGACCCTCTGTGCTTCACACATATTGCAACCTGTGCTGACTGGCGAGTAGAAGGCCAACTTAACTGCACGCTGCACTTCAGTGCACAGCAATATGCCCACCAAGAACAATCCTTCCCCACCAACATCAGCCAAGCTTCCTCATATTAATGCATTAACCAAGCACCAGCACTGGTGTTAACAGCCTGCAGTCAGGGCTACAACCTGATTGCCGGAACAAAAAGGCTGCACCTTTGGACAGCTTGCGGTGAGCTGTACTTGTGAGTGCGGCCAAAACCTCCACAGCAGCAGAGCCACCCAATGAAGGAAGCCACCAATGCTTCTGAACAAATTCATGACCCATATATCCCTCCAGGAAAAACAGCTGAGGTTTAATAATCAAGGCCACACCCAACGCTTTCTCTTATGTGTACTTAGACACATTTAGCTGTCCAGCCCAATAAAAATGACACGTATTAGCAAACCACTGCTGAGATCCCCACCCTCACATCAGAAGCAAGCTCCAGAGTTCAAGCTGACGCAAGAGGAAGACTATAGCATCCCCATCGAATATACCAACGCACTCAATGCTAAAACCTAGGGCAACGCCAATGCAGTCACAGGAAGAAAACCACATCACCTGCTCCCCCAGTGAATCCCTATGAACACCAAAGTGATAACCCCTAACCCAGGAATATCACACCACAATACCAGATGCAGACCACAGCATTACATGCAATTTTATGTAATTTTTATATTTTTAAATATTATATATTATTTATATTTTGTAACCCCTGAACTATATACCACATAACACACAAAAAGACATTTTCAACTGGTGTAATGCCATCATAAAGGGTACGCAACATATTCACACTGTAAACAAGAAAATATACTAACGCTATAGGCAGATCAAGTGTTGATTGTAAAACTTTACATATTTTATGGTATACATAAAGTGTTTCTTTGTTTACAGACTTGTTATCAACAGTAAGGACAGCATCAGAAACATCAATTTATGAAGTTCATTTCAAAATAGAAATTAAAGAGGATCATCCTTTAGGCAGGATAGTCTCACAGAATCAGAGACAGTTTGAGGAGGGTCTTACAATGAAGACAAGGAGTAAATCTCCATCAGACCACAGCTCCCAAGCCCGGAAGAAATTTCTTATGTTAACACATCAAAGATTTTACCATAAATTCTGAAATTCACTGTCATAACACAAGAGATAAAGCAAAACTACATATAACCCCACATAACAAAAAATTGTTTGAAAATACTTTCTACTATAGAGCCATTAAATTTTACAACAAATTACCTATTGAAATAAAAAAATATAAATTCCTTTCCGCACTTCAAAAAACATCTCAAGCAATTTTTAATTGAAAAATGTTATTACTCAACTGATGAGTTTTTGCATTACTGAAGTATTCGCTTGTATTTAACAATATATAAATTTAATCTACATGTACAATATAACAATTTTATTTAATTACTATTGTTAACTCTCACAATGTAATTAACTGTTTAAAATACTGACGAATCCACAACATCCATATGTTAAATTGGATGAATAAAAAAAAAAAATTCAAATTCAAATAGGGAAACTGAAAAGACGCAAAGTAGTGGCTATGGATGGGATACCAGGTGAGTTCAGGAAAGAGCTAAGTAAAGAAGATGGGCTAAAGATCATTACAAGAGTTTTCAACAAAATTAGAGAAAGTAAGGTAATACCAGAGGTCTGGAAAATGAGCGTCATAGTACCTATTTATAAAGGGAAAGGGTGACTGAATTTGCCAGGGAATTATTGAGGAATTAGTTTATTATCAATATTAAGTAAAATATATTCAGGAGTAATGGCAGAAAGACTGCAAAATTGGGTGGAAACAGAGGGAAAGCTGTCTAATTTTCAGGCATGTTTTAGGAAGGGGAAGCAAACAAGACACTTTGGTGATTAAAACTGTAACAGACAAATATTTAGGTAATAAAAGAAAGGTATATATGCTTTCTGCAGATTTTCAAAAGGCATTTGATACTGTTAGAGATGCATTAGTATGGAAATTACATAAGAAAGGGGTGAGCAATAAGTTCATTAAGTTTAAGCTTTAAGTTAGAAGTATTACGAGTGCAACTCTTGTCTACAGAGATCAATATCTCTACGAATGTTTTCAGTTGCGAAATTACGTTCGGCAGCGAGAAGCCGACCAAGAAGCATGCCTGAGGAATGTCCTCCTGCTTCAAGCGAATTTGTGCCATTGCAGGCGACCTTCGAGCAGCTTCTGGCAAGTTGTACTCATTTATAAATGATTAGTTTTATAACTTAAATGTGCATAGGTAGTCTTTTACGTATCTTAGTATACCTTTTTTTTTCGTATTTGCACTGAATCCTAATATCTCCACATTTGTAAATATCTATGTACCTTGGCATACACAATATACTTTTTTATTTTGTGTCTGGAGTTTAACACCGTACATTACGTGATTCAGGTCTAGTATGTTGGTTAAGCGCAAGTTCTAGCATGTTTGTTAATTTGGGATGCCAAACCCATAGGCCTGCAATAAATCAAACGTTCCAAAATGAAAGAATATTGGCTATGCTTCTGCTGTTTCTAGCATTTTATTTTATTTGCCCACCTTTTTATTTATAGGTAGGTGATATTTCTAATGTATATTTAAAACTAGAAACATTACAATCGTAGAACAGCTAATTGAATATTAGGAAGAGCCAGATCCTAAACTGTGAAGCCTTTGTAATAACCGACTTAATACTAATGTTCGATGCCCGAGTTAAGTTATAATTGTCAACAACCTTTATGCAGGACTGTTAATTGATTCTAGCTTGTATAATTAGTATTAAAATAAACATGTAAGGATAACGACTTCCTGTACTGCAAAATAACATTTCAGATTTTTTAGCCAATGACATTTTTCGATGCCCGAGTTAACTTATAATTGTCCACAACCTTTATGCAGGACTGTTAATTGATTCTAGCTTGTATAATTTAGTATTAAAATAAATATGTAAGGATAACGACTTTCTGTACTGCAAAATAACATATCATATATTTTTAGCCAATGACATTTTTAACTGATATAATACCATCGTCATAAAGATGCACAACATATTCACACTGGAAACAAAAAAATATCAAACCAAGAAGCCGACGAGTACAAATGCTGCTTCACTGTGACCAGCAAATTGCCACCATTGGGAGCGACCTCAGGGCGACTCCTGGCAATTTGCTATTAGAACCTTAGTTCCCCAGCGAGCGACCACAAATGGACTGCAGAAAAAACACCATCTGTCATTTCCATAGTATCTAAGCAGCCAGGTGAAGCACAAGGCCAGAGCCATATGCCCATAAGTGTGTTTGCGTGCGTAATCTATGTACATAAATTAAAAAAATCGTAACAGTGGGCCCAATCTGAACAAAAAAAACAAAAAAAAAATCCTAACAGCGGGACCTAATCTCAGGAAACCGAACACCATAAAGCTGTTCTCGGAGCGCCCATACAGGGGCTTAATGTAAAGTCCCAACTTCAAACAGAATAGCAACCAAAAATAGTAATTAAATGCTAATGCAGAACCTGTAAGCCAGGTCTATTGTACCGGCACAAGGTATATAAACACCAATAAAAAGTCTCTAAGGACATAGTCAAAGCAATTACGACGGTTTATAGACGCACATGTGTGCGACCCTCTGTGCTTCACACATATTGCAACCTGTGCTGACTGGCGAGTAGAAGGCCTACTTAACTGCACGCTGCACTTCAGTGCACGGCAATATGCCCACCAAGAACAATCCTTCCACACCAACATCAGCCAAGCTTCCTCATATTAATGCATTAACCAAGCACCAGCACTGGTGTTAACAGCCTGCAGTCAGGGTTACAACCTGATTGCCGGAACAAAAAGGCTGCACCTTTGGACAGCTTACGGTGAGCTGTACTTGTGACTGCGGCCAAAACCTCCACAGCAGCAGAGCCACCCAATGAAGGAAGCCAGCAATGCTTCTGAACAAATGCATGACCCATATATCCCTCCAGGAAAAACAGCTGAGGTTTAATAATCAACGCCACACCCAACGCTTTCTCTTATGTGTACTTAAGACACATTTAGCTGTCTAGTCCAATAAAAATGACACGTATTAGCAAACCACTGCTGAGATCCCCACCCTCACATCAGAAGCAAGCTCCAGAGTTCAAGCTGATGCAAGAGGAAGACTATAGCATTCCCATGGAATATACCAACAATGCACTCAATGCTAAAACCTAGGGCAACGCCAAAGCAGTCACAGGAAGAAAACCACATCACCTGCTCCCCCAGTGAATCCCTATGAACACCAAAGTGATAACCCCTAACCCAGGAATATCACACCACAATACCAGATGCAGACCACAGCATTACATGCAATTTTATGTAATTTTTATATTTTTAAATATTATATATTATTTATATTTTGTAACCCCTGAACTATATACCACATAACACACAAAAAGACATTTTCAACTGGTGTAATGCCATCATAAAGGGTACGCAACATATTCACACTGTAAACAAGAAAATATACTAACGCTATAGGCAGATCAAGTGTTGATTGTAAAACTTTACATATTTTATGGTATACATAAAGTGTTTCTTGGTTTACAGACTTGTTGTCAACAGTAAGGACAGCATCAGAAACATCAATTTATGAAGTTCATTTCAAAATAGAAATTAAAGAGGATCATCCTTTAGGCAGGATAGTCTCACAGAATCAGAGACAGTTTGAGGAGGGTCTTACAATGAAGACAAGGAGTAAATCTCCATCAGACCACAGCTCCCAAGCCCGGAAGAAATTTCTTATGTTAACACATCAAAGATTTTACCATAAATTCTGAAATTCACTGTCATAACACAAGAGATAAAGCAAAACTACATATAACCCCACATAACAAAAAATTGTTTGAAAATAGTTTCTACTATAGAGCCATTAAATTTTACAACAAATTACCTATTCAAATAAAAAAATATAAATTCCTTTCCGCAATTCAAAAAACATCTCAAGCAATTTTTAATTGAAAAATGTTATTACTCAACTGATGAGTTTTTGCATTACTGAAGTATTCACTTGTATTTAACAATATATAAATTTTATCTACATGTACAATATAACAATTTTATTTAATTACTATTGTTAACTCTCACAATGTAATTAACTGTTTAAAATACTGACGAATCCACAACATCCATATGTTAAATTGGATGAATAAAAAAAAATTGAAATTCAAATAGGGAAACTGAAAAGACGCAAAGTAGTGGCTATGGATGGGATACCAGGTGAGTTCAGGAAAGAGCTAAGTAAAGAAGATGGGCTAAAGATCATTACAAGAGTTTTCAACAAAATTAGAGAAAGTAAGGTAATACCAGAGGTCTGGAAAATGAGCGTCATAGTACCTATTTATAAAGGGAAAGGGTGACTGAATTTGCCAGGGAATTATTGAGGAATTAGTTTATTATCAATATTAAGTAAAATATATTCAGGAGTAATGGCAGAAAGACTGCAAAATTGGGTGGAAACAGAGGGAAAGCTGTCTAATTTTCAGGCATGTTTTAGGAAGGGGAAGCAAACAAGACACTTTGGTGATTAAAACTGTAACAGACAAATATTTAGGTAATAAAAGAAAGGTATATATGCTTTCTGCAGATTTTCAAAAGGCATTTGATACTGTTAGAGATGCATTAGTATGGAAATTACATAAGAAAGGGGTGAGCAATAAGTTCATTAAGTTTAAGCTTTAAGTTAGAAGTATTACGAGTGCAACTCTTGTCTACAGAGTTCAATATCTCTACGAATGTTTTCAGTTGCGAAATTACGTTCGGCAGCGAGAAGCCGACCAAGTAGCATGCCTGAGGAATGTCCTCCTGCTTCAAGCGAATTTGTGCCATTGCAGGCGACCTTCGAGCAGCTTCTGGCAAGTTGTACTCATTTAAAAATAATTAGTTTTATAACTTAAATGTGCATAGGTAGTCTTTTACGTATCTTAGTATACCTTTTTTTTTTTTTTGTATTTGCACTGAATCCTAATATCTCCACATTTGTAAATATCTATGTACCTTGGCATACACAATATATTTTTTTATTTTGTGTCTGGTGTTTAACACAGTACATTACGTGATTCAGGTCTAGTATGTTGGTTAAGCGCAAGCTCTAGCATGTTTGTTAATTTGGGATGCCAAACCCATAGGCCTGCAATATATCAAACGTTCCAAAATGAAAGAATATTGGCTATGCTTCTGCCGTTTCTAGCATTTTATTTTATTTGCCCACCTTTTTATTTATAGGTAGGTGATATTTCTAATGTATATTTAAAACTAGAAACATTACAATCGTAGAACAGCTAATTGAATATAAGGAAGAGCCAGATCCTAAACTGTGAAGCCTTTGTAGTAACTGACTTAATACTAATGTTCGATGCCCGAGTTAAGTTATAATTGTCAACAACCTTTATGCAGGACTGTTAATTGATTCTAGCTTGTATAATTAGTATTAAAATAAACATGTAAGGATAACGACTTCCTGTACTGCAAAATAACATTTCAGATTTTTTAGCCAATGACATTTTTCGATGCCCGAGTTAACTTATAATTGTCCACAACCTTTATGCAGGACTGTTAATTGATTCTAGCTTGTATAATTTAGTATTAAAATAAATATGTAAGGATAACGACTTTCTGTACTGCAAAATAACATATCATATATTTTTAGCCAATGACATTTTTAACTGATATAATACCATCGTCATAAAGATGCACAACATATTCACACTGGAAACAAGAAAATATCAAACCAAGAAGCCGACGAGTACAAATGCCGCTTCACTGTGACCAGCAAATTGCCACCATTGGGAGCGACCTCAGGGCGACTCCTGGCAATTTGCTATTAGAACCTTAGTTCCCCAGCGAGCGACCACAAATGGACTGCAGAAAAAACACCATCTGTCATTTCCATAGTATCTAAGCAGCCAGGTGAAGCACAAGGCCAGAGCCATATGCCCATAAGTGTGTTTGCGTGCGTAATATATGTACATAAATTAAAAAAATCGTAACAGTGGGCCCAATCTGAACAAAAAAAAAAAAAAAAAAAAACCAACATAATAAAGCTGTGCTAGGTGCACCCATACCGGGACACTGAATGGGCTTTATGTAACAGAAGAGCAACCGAAAATTCTAATTCAATATTAATGCAGACCCTGTTAGCCAGGTCTACTGTACCGGCACAAGGTATATGAACACCAATAAAAAGCCTATAAGGACTTTGCCAAAGCCTTTACAACGGCTTGTAGGCACACTTGTGTCCAAACCTCCGTGCTTCACACATATTGCAACCTGTGCTGACTGGCGAGTAGAAAGCAGCAAAGCATCCTCATATGAATTCAGGAAAATGTATATGCTTATATACCTTGTTTATATACACTGTAAACAAGAAAATGTATATAAACCGACCAGCCGACCAGCATGGATGCCACTTCACCGAAGCCAACAAATTTCCACCATCAGGAGCAACCTCAGGGCAGCTCCTGGCAATTCGCTATTGCAACTTTGGTTCCCCAGCGAGCAGACACAAGACGGACCTCAGAGAATGTGATCTGCAAAGTATCTAGGCAGCCAGCTGAAGCACAAGGCCAGAGCTCTAGGCCCATGAGTGTGTGCATGGGTGTGTGCGTGCGTAATATATGTACATAAACTAAAACAAAAAAATCCTAACAGCGGGACCTAATCTAAAGAAACCGAACACCATAAAGCTGTTCTCGGAGCGCCCATACAGGGGCTTAATGAAAAGTCCCAACTTCAAACAGAATAGCAACCAAAAATAGTAATTAAATGCTAATGCAGACCCTGTAAGCCAGGTCTATTGTACCGGCACAAGGTATATAAACACCAATAAAAAGTCTCTAAGGACATAGTCAAAGCAATTACGACGGTTTATAGGCGCACATGTGTGCGACCCTCTGTGCTTCACACATATTGCAACCTGTGCTGACTGGCGAGTAGAAGGCCAACTTAACTGCACGCTGCACTTCAGTGCACAGCAATATGCCCACCAAGAACAATCCTTCCCCACCAACATCAGCCAAGCTTCCTCATATTAATGCATTAACCAAGCACCAGCACTGGTGTTAACAGCCTGCAGTCAGGGCTACAACCTGATTGCCGGAACAAAAAGGCTGCACCTTTGGACAGCTTGCGGTGAGCTGTACTTGTGAGTGCGGCCAAAACCTCCACAGCAGCAGAGCCACCCAATGAAGGAAGCCACCAATGCTTCTGAACAAATTCATGACCCATATATCCCTCCAGGAAAAACAGCTGAGGTTTAATAATCAAGGCCACACCCAACGCTTTCTCTTATGTGTACTTAGACACATTTAGCTGTCCAGCCCAATAAAAATGACACGTATTAGCAAACCACTGCTGAGATCCCCACCCTCACATCAGAAGCAAGCTCCAGAGTTCAAGCTGACGCAAGAGGAAGACTATAGCATCCCCATCGAATATACCAACAACGCACTCAATGCTAAAACCTAGGGCAACGCCAATGCAGTCACAGGAAGAAAACCTCATCACCTGCTCCCCCAGTGAATCCCTATGAACTACAAAGTGATAACCCCTAACCCAGGAATATCACACCACAATACCAGATGCAGACCACAGCATTACATGCAATTTTATGTAATTTTTATATTTTTAAATATTATATATTATTTATATTTTGTAACCCCTGAACTATATACCACATAACACACAAAAAGACATTTTACACTGGTGTAATGCCATCATAAAGGGTACGCAACATATTCACACTGTAAACAAGAAAATATACTAACGCTATAGGCAGATCAAGTGTTGATTGTAAAACTTTACATATTTTATGGTATACATAAAGTGTTTCTTTGTTTACAGACTTGTTATCAACAGTAAGGACAGCATCAGAAACATCAATTTATGAAGTTCATTTCAAAATAGAAATTAAAGAGGATCATCCTTTAGGCAGGATAGTCTCACAGAATCAGAGACAGTTTGAGGAGGGTCTTACAATGAAGACAAGGAGTAAATCTCCATCAGACCACAGCTCCCAAGCCCGGAAGAAATTTCTTATGTTAACACATCAAAGATTTTACCATAAATTCTGAAATTCACTGTCATAACACAAGAGATAAAGCAAAACTACATATAACCCCACATAACAAAAAATTGTTTGAAAATACTTTCTACTATAGAGCCATTAAATTTTACAACAAATTACCTATTGAAATAAAAAAATATAAATTCCTTTCCGCACTTCAAAAAACATCTCAAGCAATTTTTAATTGAAAAATGTTATTACTCAACTGATGAGTTTTTGCATTACTGAAGTATTCGCTTGTATTTAACAATTTATAAATTTAATCTACATGTACAATATAACAATTTTATTTAATTACTATTGTTAACTCTCACAATGTAATTAACTGTTTAAAATACTGACGAATCCACAACATCCATATGTTAAATTGGATGAATAAAAAAAAAATTGAAATTCAAATAGGGAAACTGAAAAGACGCAAAGTAGTGGCTATGGATGGGATACCAGGTGAGTTCAGGAAAGAGCTAAGTAAAGAAGATGGGCTAAAGATCATTACAAGAGTTTTCAACAAAATTAGAGAAAGTAAGGTAATACCAGAGGTCTGGAAAATGAGCGTCATAGTACCTATTTATAAAGGGAAAGGGTGACTGAATTTGCCAGGGAATTATTGAGGAATTAGTTTATTATCAATATTAAGTAAAATATATTCAGGAGTAATGGCAGAAAGACTGCAAAATTGGGTGGAAACAGAGGGAAAGCTGTCTAATTTTCAGGCATGTTTTAGGAAGGGGAAGCAAACAAGACACTTTGGTGATTAAAACTGTAACAGACAAATATTTAGGTAATAAAAGAAAGGTATATATGCTTTCTGCAGATTTTCAAAAGGCATTTGATACTGTTAGAGATGCATTAGTATGGAAATTACATAAGAAAGGGGTGAGCAATAAGTTCATTAAGTTTAAGCTTTAAGTTAGAAGTATTACGAGTGCAACTCTTGTCTACAGAGTTCAATATCTCTACGAATGTTTTCAGTTGCGAAATTACGTTCGGCAGCGAGAAGCCGACCAAGTAGCATGCCTGAGGAATGTCCTCCTGCTTCAAGCGAATTTGTGCCATTGCAGGCGACCTTCGAGCAGCTTCTGGCAAGTTGTACTC
This sequence comes from Mantis religiosa, assembly GCA_030765055.1. Lineage (NCBI taxonomy): Eukaryota > Metazoa > Arthropoda > Insecta > Mantodea > Mantidae > Mantis > Mantis religiosa. Next base: position 20,082,845 of record CM060948.1, read on the forward strand.
ATTTAAAAATAATTAGTTTTATAACTTAAATGTGCATAGGTAGTCTTTTACGTATCTTAGTATACCTTTTTTTTTTTTTGTATTTGCACTGAATCCTAATATCTCCACATTTGTAAATATCTATGTACCTTGGCATACACAATATATTTTTTTATTTTGTGTCTGGTGTTTAACACAGTACATTACATGATTCAGGTCTAGTATGTTGGTTAAGCGCAAGCTCTAGCATGTTTGTTAATTTGGGATGCCAAACCCATAGGCCTGCAATATATCAAACGTTCCAAAATGAAAGAATATTGGCTATGCTTCTGCTGTTTCTAGCATTTTATTTTATTTGCCCACCTTTTTATTTATAGGTAGGTGATATTTCTAATGTATATTTAAAACTAGAAACATTACAATCGTAGAACAGCTAATTGAATATTAGGAAGAGCCAGATCCTAAACTGTGAAGCCTTTGTAGTAACTGACTTAATACTAATGTTCGATGCCCGAGTTAAGTTATAATTGTCAACAACCTTTATGCAGGACTGTTAATTGATTCTAGCTTGTATAATTAGTATTAAAATAAACATGTAAGGATAACGACTTCCTGTACTGCAAAATAACATTTCAGATATTTTTAGCCAATGACATTTTTCGATGCCCGAGTTAACTTATAATTGTCCACAACCTTTATGCAGGACTGTTAATTGATTCTAGCTTGTATAATTTAGTATTAAAATAAATATGTAAGGATAACGACTTTCTGTACTGCAAAATAACATATCATATATTTTTAGCCAATGACATTTTTAACTGATATAATACCATCGTCATAAAGATGCACAACATATTCACACTGGAAACAAGAAAATATCAAACCAAGAAGCCGACGAGTACAAATGCCGCTTCACTGTGACCAGCAAATTGCCACCATTGGGAGCGACCTCAGGGCGACTCCTGGCAATTTGCTATTAGAACCTTAGTTCCCCAGCGAGCGACCACAAATGGACTGCAGAAAAAACACCATCTGTCATTTCCATAGTATCTAAGCAGCCAGGTGAAGCACAAGGCCAGAGCCATATGCCCATAAGTGTGTTTGCGTGCGTAATATATGTACATAAATTAAAAAAATCGTAACAGTGGGCCCAATCTGAACAAAAAAAAAAAAAAAAAAACCAACATAATAAAGCTGTGCTAGGTGCACCCATACCGGGACACTGAATGGGCTTTATGTAACAGAAGAGCAACCGAAAATTCTAATTCAATACTAATGCAGACCCTGTTAGCCAGGTCTACTGTACCGGCACAAGGTATATGAACACCAATAAAAAGCCTATAAGGACTTTGCCAAAGCCTTTACAACGGCTTGTAGGCACACTTGTGTCCAAACCTCCGTGCTTCACACATATTGCAACCTGTGCTGACTGGCGAGTAGAAAGCAGCAAAGCATCCTCATATGAATTCAGGAAAATGTATATGCTTATATACCTTGTTTATATACACTGTAAACAAGAAAATGTATATAAACCGAGCAGCCGACCAGCATGGATGCCACTTCACCGAAGCCAACAAATTTCCACCATCAGGAGCAACCTCAGGGCAGCTCCTGGCAATTCGCTATTGCAACTTTGGTTCCCCAGCGAGCAGACACAAGACGGACCTCAGAGAATGTGATCTGCAAAGTATCTAGGCAGCCAGCTGAAGCACAAGGCCAGAGCTCTAGGCCCATGAGTGTGTGCATGGGTGTGTGCGTGCGTAATATATGTACATAAACTAAAACAAAAAAATCCTAACAGCGGGACCTAATCTAAAGAAACCGAACACCATAAAGCTGTTCTCGGAGCGCCCATACAGGGGCTTAATGTAAAGTCCCAACTTCAAACAGAATAGCAACCAAAAATAGTAATTAAATGCTAATGCAGACCCTGTAAGCCAGGTCTATTGTACCGGCACAAGGTATATAAACACCAATAAAAAGTCTCTAAGGACATAGTCAAAGCAATTACGACGGTTTATAGGCGCACATGTGTGCGACCCTCTGTGCTTCACACATATTGCAACCTGTGCTGACTGGCGAGTAGAAGGCCAACTTAACTGCACGCTGCACTTCAGTGCACAGCAATATGCCCACCAAGAACAATCCTTCCCCACCAACATCAGCCAAGCTTCCTCATATTAATGCATTAACCAAGCACCAGCACTGGTGTTAACAGCCTGCAGTCAGGGCTACAACCTGATTGCCGGAACAAAAAGGCTGCACCTTTGGACAGCTTGCGGTGAGCTGTACTTGTGAGTGCGGCCAAAACCTCCACAGCAGCAGAGCCACCCAATGAAGGAAGCCACCAATGCTTCTGAACAAATTCATGACCCATATATCCCTCCAGGAAAAACAGCTGAGGTTTAATAATCAAGGCCACACCCAACGCTTTCTCTTATGTGTACTTAGACACATTTAGCTGTCCAGCCCAATAAAAATGACACGTATTAGCAAACCACTGCTGAGATCCCCACCCTCACATCAGAAGCAAGCTCCAGAGTTCAAGCTGACGCAAGAGGAAGACTATAGCATCCCCATCGAATATACCAACAACGCACTCAATGCTAAAACCTAGGGCAACGCCAATGCAGTCACAGGAAGAAAACCACATCACCTGCTCCCCCAGTGAATCCCTATGAACACCAAAGTGATAACCCCTAACCCAGGAATATCACACCACAATACCAGATGCAGACCACAGCATTACATGCAATTTTATGTAATTTTTATATTTTTAAATATTATATATTATTTATATTTTGTAACCCCTGAACTATATACCACATAACACACAAAAAGACATTTTCAACTGGTGTATTGCCATCATAAAGGGTACGCAACATATTCACACGTTAAACAAGAAAATATACTAACGCTATAGGCAGATCAAGTGTTGATTGTAAAACTTTACATATTTTATGGTATACATAAAGTGTTTCTTTGTTTACAGACTTGTTATCAACAGTAAGGACAGCATCAGAAACATCAATTTATGAAGTTCATTTCAAAATAGAAATTAAAGAGGATCATCCTTTAGGCAGGATAGTCTCACAGAATCAGAGACAGTTTGAGGAGGGTCTTACAATGAAGACAAGGAGTAAATCTCCATCAGACCACAGCTCCCAAGCCCGGAAGAAATTTCTTATGTTAACACATCAAAGATTTTACCATAAATTCTGAAATTCACTGTCATAACACAAGAGATAAAGCAAAACTACATATAACCCCACATAACAAAAAATTGTTTGAAAATAGTTTCTACTATAGAGCCATTAAATTTTACAACAAATTACCTATTCAAATAAAAAAATATAAATTCCTTTCCGCAATTCAAAAAACATCTCAAGCAATTTTTAATTGAAAAATGTTATTACTCAACTGATGAGTTTTTGCATTACTGAAGTATTCACTTGTATTTAACAATATATAAATTTTATCTACATGTACAATATAACAATTTTATTTAATTACTATTGTTAACTCTCACAATGTAATTAACTGTTTAAAATACTGACGAATCCACAACATCCATATGTTAAATTGGATGAATAAAAAAAAAATTGAAATTCAAATAGGGAAACTGAAAAGACGCAAAGTAGTGGCTATGGATGGGATACCAGGTGAGTTCAGGAAAGAGCTAAGTAAAGAAGATGGGCTAAAGATCATTACAAGAGTTTTCAACAAAATTAGAGAAAGTAAGGTAATACCAGAGGTCTGGAAAATGAGCGTCATAGTACCTATTTATAAAGGGAAAGGGTGACTGAATTTGCCAGGGAATTATTGAGGAATTAGTTTATTATCAATATTAAGTAAAATATATTCAGGAGTAATGGCAGAAAGACTGCAAAATTGGCTGGAAACAGAGGGAAAGCTGTCTAATTTTCAGGCATGTTTTAGGAAGGGGAAGCAAACAAGATACTTTGGTGATTAAAACTGTAACAGACAAATATTTAGGTAATAAAAGAAAGGTATATATGCTTTCTGCAGATTTTCAAAAGGCATTTGATACTGTTAGAGATGCATTAGTATGGAAATTACATAAGGGGTGAAAAAAACAAACCCACACACACACACACACACACACACAGTGAGAAAGATGGCGGAAGGTAATGGGGGATGCTATGGAAGTGCTCTTGATATTTTAGTTAATGTGGCAGTTAGAAGTGGAAATTTAAAGATTGAGTATAAGCAAGAAATTCTGCAGGCAGTTGAGCGTGTTAAGAGGCGAGTTCGCAAGCTTGTAAACCTAAGTGGCTGAGAAGAGGAATAGAATTACGGAACTAGGACGTTGTTAAACAGAAACGGAATCCATATTGCAGGCTCTTCAGAGCGGCAGCAATGATGGCACCACATCTACTCAGACGCCGGGAGCTGTGAGAACGGTGAGTGGATATTAACAGGCCCTTCCAGCAGACGGAGGAAGCCTTATACGAAGCACTGAATAGCAATAGCAGCGCAGTACAAAGGAATTCAGCTGCAGAAATGAAGACTTTTAAGTTATTTGTTAAGTCGAAAAATTATCAAAGTGCCGAGTACATCAAAACTCTAATTAAAACAAAGGTGAACCCAATGAAAATGAAAGTGGGAATTACTGCTATGAAAACGCTAGGAAATGGACAGATATTAATAGGATCTGATACACTCAAAGTTCCACCACTGAGCATACCGAATACCCCAAATAGATATGCTGAAACCACGGAAGACAAAGTGAACTTACTCGCAGACGCATTCGAAGCAACCTGCTGTCCCAATTAAGAACCTAATGATGCAAACTTCAGCATACAAGTAGAACAAAGCGTTGCCAACATCCTAACAAACCCTACACACAATAGAGCACGGAAAACAAAGGGGAACTAAAGTGGTTAATTAAAAATCTCAAGGACACTAAAGCATCTGGCCCCAACAGAATACCTAATTTGGTACTGAAGAACCTGAGTGACCTCGCATTAGAGATACTTTGCGATGTCACAAACTACTGCCTACAATTTGGCTACTTTCCAAACCCATGGAGTTTTAATGTTCCCAAAGCCAGGGAAGGACCCTAAGCTACCAAACAACTACAGGCCTATCAGCCTACTAAACACCATTAGTACGATGGCAGAAAAAGTCATACTGAAGCGATTAATTACCCACATCAAAAAGCACAACGTACTCATTAATGAACGATTTGGCTTTTGGCAAGCCATTCCACTACTCTACAGCTCACCAGATTTGTGGAAAATATTACGAATGGCTACAATACTAATCGATGCACAGCCACGGTCTTTCTTGACATCCAATGTGCATTTGACACAGTGTATCACCCAGGCCTGTTATACAAGCTGAGGAGATTAAACTTTCCTGATACCATCGTGAAACTTATAGCTAACGAATGCACCTTCGAGGTAGCAATCAATGAAACCGCTTCAACTGCAAGAGCTGGGGTTCCCCAGGGGAGTATCCTGGGACCCGTATTATTCAACGTGTATATAAACATTTCCACCACCGCAAATACGCAACTATCAATATACGCGGATGACACGGCAATAACCATGCAGTCGTGGAAACAGGAGATGGCGGCAAGACGACTGCAAAGCGCCCTAGATGATCTAACACTCTGGTTACGCAGTTGGCGTATGAAAGTGAACGCAACAAAATCGCAATTGGTTTTATTCACGCAGCAAACATCCCATAAAGTTACCCTAAAGCCACTCACACTATTTCAGGAAAATATTCAGTGGACCGATCATGTAAAATATCTCGGAGTTATACTTAATAAGAAACTTACATTCGCTCAGCATGTGAAGAGCGTCAAACAAAAAGCCAACTATCAGCTACACCGGCTATACCCCTTACTAAATAGAAACACTGAAATTAGCACCAAATTAGGTCTAACACTTTATAAAACACTGATAAGACCAATCATTACATACGCAGCCCCTGTCTGGAGCCATTGCGCAAAGACACACATAAAACAGCTCCAAGTACTTCAAAACAAAATACTAAGGATAATTACCAAAGTACCACGGACCGCACCAGTAGATATACTCCACAACAATCTCAACATGCACACCATAGAACAATATATTAAGCGACTAGCCTTTAACATGTACAAAAGTTGCAAGGATCACTTTAATCCCTTCATTTTGAACCTGGGACAGTATGAAGCCAACATAGGCAAACAGAAAAGGCATCTGTCGCTGTTTTAACAGGACCATCCCGATAAATAAACACACCGATGACGAAGACGTGAATACCTATCTCACCCGACTTATACAACCAGCGAATTAGCAAACAACACACCAATCAAGACACCCACTGCCCTTCTGTGGCCCTCCAAGACCTTGTGCTCGCACCTGCATCAGAAAAGGCAGGCTGCCCGCCATGTGCGAACTGATGACAATTTACACATCAATGGACACGAGTGACAGATGCAGCCATAAGGCTAAGAAACATTAGTTCCATTAACCAATAGTTATTATACGCTATACATCAATTAAGCTTGATGTTACCTATAGATGCTATACTATATAGTGATGACACACCCAGGCTGATTTTTATGTCACCTGCATGTTATGTACAGTAGCATAGATACAATTTGAGCCACTCGTACACCGGGACTAGAAGACTTAGATTAGACTACTAATGATGTAAGCGCTATGCGCAGACATGATTACATCCTGAACGTGCGGCACATTGCCTAAGATTACCAATGATGGAAAGGTGGGCATCCGGATCCTGTGACCATGACGCTTCCTTCCCCAACACACCATAGCGGTTCGCAGCATAGAAATAACCGACATCTTGAATCTGGGTGCTTAATGCGGGACCAGCAAAACATCGCCAGGGTTGCTGCCCTAGGTAGTGGAGGGCTTTTAGTAGGTATTCCGCAGCAGTGCACTCCCATGGGCTGGTGTGGGTAAATTACATTGTTTTCCTTCCACGTTAAACATAAATATACTGATGATATAAATCACCTGATGAGACTGTGAGACTGCAACAGTTTTGAAAACGTTCCTGATTTTTTAAATGGACGTTGAGTAAATTTAGAAGTTTTACAAGGTATGACTCAATTTTAGTCTTTATACACGATATTCACTTTTATTTCAACTTGTGCTTCACTTATTAAATGTAGATGAGTCTTATTTATTACACAACAGCTTCACTGTTGTGTTCCAATACAGTTAAATTTCGATATATTGTTATTCACTGTCTCTATGCTTCTTTCAGCAACAGAAAACTCCAGGCACAAAAAATTCAACCAATTTAAACTTATTTAAATTTAATTTAATTGAACTTAAATTAAATTCATCTTAAATTTAATTTAAACCTAAGTCAGTATAGCAATTCATAAATAACAGGACAAACAACACCCAGTGTAATTTCATCTATAATTCATACCTTATTTACATTGTATTTAAGACAGCCTTCACACATCGCTTTGCACACTCCAAAGCGATTTTAAATTACAGTGTCCCAAAATTCAGTGAGCAAAATGTGATTATATAAATAAGAGTTATCACCAATAAATAATGCATCGTGCAAGTGCACAAAGACAACCGTCATGACCAGATAATCAGTCTTTGTGTAGTCAACAGCACAACTTACATTAGGAACATTGGGTGTAAGAGGTAACAATATTGCCAACGCGCTGAGTTACTGTCCGACAACTCCGTCCACTTGAACGGCGAACATGGTCCTCCTGATGCATGGAATGTGCTCCATGCCCAAAATGGGAGCCAAAAAATGAGCTGCCACCACCAAACATATGTGGCTCAAAGCCAAAATGAGCATTTGGAACTGGTTCTCTTTCCTGTAAAAACAAACTCAATTTTACAAAAGGCCAAGTTTGATGCTTCATTTCTAGATACAGAAAATCCCAGGTTAACAGTAATAAATGTAGTACAAAACCTGAACAAAGGGCCAGCAGCATTATCTCCGAATATGAGTTCGAGTATAAATAAGAAAAGTTGTACACCACACTTTTATTCCGTTGTTAGCTTATTTAAAAGTACTACTTAGGAAAGATAGCATTGTGTTTCCTATGAGTAAGACCTATAATACAATGAAGCACAAAATTAATGAGGGTGGGTCAAAAGTAATGCCTTCTACATTTTTTCTCTTAATTGCCAAGAAAATTAAATCCAATTTACATAGCTTGAAAACTACAACATTGACCATTAATTTGTCACTATTCAATATAATCTCAGTCCTTTTCCACAGTTTTGGTCCACCTTTTAACTAGGGCATGTATTCCAGTGTGGTAAAACACACGGTCTTGCTTCCTAAGCCATTGACGCACAGACGTTTTCACAGCCTCATTTTCGAAATGAATCCCACGATGAGCTTCTTTAGGGGCCCGAACAGATGGAAGTCTGAAGGTGCCAGGTCAGTGCTGTATGGGGGGTGAGGTAAGACTTTCCATCCCAATTTCTAAATTTCTGCAGTGGTGTAACGGCTGGTGTGTGGTCTTGCATTGTCATGAAAAAGAACATCCGCCATTGTTTTTGTTGGGCGTACTCGGCGAAGACGTGCTTTCAGCTTTTTGAGAGTTCCGACATATTGGATCAAATTTATTGTGCATCCCTGCTCCAAAAAATCTATCATAAGCACATCCCCTGCATCCCAAAACACTGTCACCATAAATTTCCCTGCCGATCGCTGAGTTTTGAATTTTTTTTGACTGCCTCTGATTCAGGTTCAAAAAAATGAACCCATGTTTCGCCTCCAGTAACAATTTTATCCAGAAACTCCTATCCCTCCAAATTGAAGTGCTGCAAGTGTTCGGAGGGTATTGTTTTGCTTGTTTCTTTGTTTTGGGTGGTTAACATTCTTGGTACCCAACGTGAACAAACTTTTGAGTATCCCAGTTGTTGAATAATCGTCATCACACTGCCTTTACTGAGGGAGGCAATGCGACACAATTCACCTGTTGTTACCCGGCGATCACGAATGTCATCGATTCGCTGAATGTTGCATGGAGTCACTGCAGTCACCGGCCTGCCGCTTCGCTTTTCATCTACCAATGGTGTTTGCCCTTCAGCTTCGTTACAGCAATAAACCCATCGTCTAACAGTGCTGACATCCATCATTGCATCACCATACACATTTTTTAGCCTTTTGTGAATGCAAATTGGCGTTTCACCTTCCACAGTCAAAAATTCAATCACAGAATACTGTCTAATAAGAACATCGATGTCAACCATTTTGCAAGAGGTGCTGCCATCTGTTCACTTAGGAAGTTACTACTGCAGGGGATTGGAAAAGGTTTGAGGAATTGCGCCAAATTCAAAGTTTTCACATAACTTATTTAAGGGAACAAAAAATAGGAGGCATTACTTTTTGACCCACCCTCGTATATTCTCAGAGTGAAACTTGTACTCAATGATCCATATAGCTGAGGATGTTAGGAAAGTAATAACGAAACGTGTTCTAGGTAAAAACTAGCAATATATGGAGCATTGAGTAAAAGTTCAGCTCAAAATATTAACATTGTGTTTGTTAGTAGCCTATTGGCGAACTGTGAGTAGTTAGCATAACTGGTGTACAGGATACATATAATAAATACGTTATCTTTGTTGTGTTCATTTTGCAAATATTAAATTTAGTCTTAAGTAAATTTTTAGATCAGTATTATTTCTGAATTTTTATTTTCTTATCTAACTCAGATACTTTTGTGTAATTATTATTTAATAGTTCTAACTTAAAATGTCTTAGTTCCAATTATCATTTCTTATAATTACAGAAATTAAGTTTCACACTAAGATTACATTAGTCTTAGCAATTCTGAAGGTCACTTAAACCCAAAGTTTCACTTGATCTCACTATTAACCCTTCCCGAGCAAACATGTTTTATGGCTATGAGCGGAAGGTAATTGTATCTGCTAGATCAGTGTTTCTCAAACTCTTCTGCCTCAAGGACCCCCTTATCACCTAATAACTTGTTCACAGACCTCCATAGTTTGGCAACTCAATTTATACACACGAGTCAACTTTTAGTTGAATGTTACAATTGGAATTTAAATAATTACTGTATGTATAATTTAACATATTTTATTGTATATTTAGCTTTAAAATTAATAAACAATTTAATTATAAAATTAAAGTTGAACTAATCTGTTTCATATAACCTTGCCCCGCTGATATGTATCACTCTGCGTTCAACAACCTTCCCCCTCATCCTAATTGGCTAATGCTTTCGCGCCATAGGCGGTGCCTTCCCGTCACATTGAAACCTGCAGTAAACGTCATAATAATTGCTAGGAAGATAGATAAAATCATACAAATAAGAATATGACGACATGCAAAAATAATGAAGTTTGTAATGAAACTGAGCAAGTTGAAACTGAATGAATGAGCAATGAAACTGAAACAAGTTTATTATGAATTTTCCCTGGGATTTTTTAAACCAGCATACATACCTTGTAACCCTGGGATTTTTTAAACCAGCATACATACCTTGTAAAAATACTTGTCTTTCAGTCTTAAAAGTCGTGTCACGCCATACTTGTCGTGTGTCCTTCATTCACCCAAGTCTCAAGGTAGTACATTCTGCGATTTGTATCTCGGTAGTCTGATAGTCCTTAAATAACGTCTTCGCCACACAGCAATATCGCCCCTGGAGTGGTAAGTTTTCCTGTTGTCTCAATTTCATGTTGCGATGTTCCTATGCATCAAACACACCTGTAGGCTCAGGGCACAGCTGTTCGACTTCACTGACAAAGACGGATTCTTCTCTGTGAGTGCATTAAACACATGAAAGACAATTCTTTTTTCGCCGCTTTGTGAAGGTTTTCCCTTGCGATGCTTCAGCGAAAAACTGGCAGTAGACTCTGCCATTATACATATAGTAAGTACACGCGCAATAAACAATTAATAAAATAATTTAGCTCTCACATTCAGCATAGCACACCCATCGAATGGCGATATATGACTAATCCAGTTCATAACAAGGTCAGTGATAAGTCATATAAACAAATGTCATCACAACCACTAAATCACATGCTATCGTTCCATGTGCTTGAGAGCAAAGGAACCTCCTCTTTTCTTCGTTTAAGAATTAACATGCATTTCAGATAAATCAACTCTGTTGCATAATATATTTAATTAAAACGGTTACGAAAATATAAATTTGACAATTCTCTTCCAACAAATAACGACATATCACCATGTTAAATAACGAACTAATTTTTACCACACAACAGTCTGCACCACAACAGCAGCCAATGAGATGTGATAAGGTCACATGACCGTTAAGAGATACGGGGCAAGCCTATGTGAAACAAGGATTAAATAAAATAATTTAAGACTTGAAGCTTTCATGGCGAGCATTACAAATCAAGGCTTCGCGGGTGTTCAGCCGTGTCAAATTAATAAACATGGAGGTTTTGGCCATTGTAAACTCCATGGCCTTCTTCAGGATCTGATGAAATTTTTTTTCCCAAGTGGAGGAAAAATCCATTATGGACTGACCCCGACTGAGCTGGGATGGCACAGATGGGAGTGTGAGCTTCACCCGGAGGTACTACTCACTAAAAAACCTCCACCGGAGAGTAGTCAGGACAGGAATTCCAGCAGTACCGCTATATGCACAGGCGGATTCATGGAGAGGATGTGCAGGTTGGCTGTATCGCCTAATCGAGGTGAGACTGGTTGCCAGGACATAAGCATGGCCGAAGCTCTGAATATGCCCTCGCAGATTCGCGGTGAGGATAGTCATGTGTAAGTTATACTACTTTATTTACATTGGTTGTTAATTCTTGACTAATGGTCTGTCCACCCTTTAGCAGGTTGAACATGTTATTAATGCTAGTGGTGGGCACTAAGGTAGCATTAGTCATGCATTATCTTCACAAGTAAAATTAGCGTTAAAGTTAAAATGACAGTTCCTATCTTCACAAGTGTTTGCGATGGTCAATGGTATTCTTAGGATTAAGACTGTTCAAATCCATTACTTGTGGTGACAATGTCGTGTATGAGTAGTGGGGAGGGGTTTGCCTCCCCACCAGAGCTGCCTTGGCTAAGAGCAAGGACTTAAGAGGACTGGCAAATGTCAGGTTGAGGTATAGTCATGGGTAATCTTGTTACTTCTATGGAAGTCTAACTAGTGTGTTTAGATATTCTTGGATGTCTATTTCTGGGTCTCCCATCCCGATGGTCCTATCAAAAATGGACAGTGGTCTTTTATGTTTATTGTATTCGGTTTTGTATGTGCCCAGTTGCTGTATTAATGCATTACTGTTTTTATCTTTGCGCTTATGTATGTTAAAGCTGAGTCTTAAATTCCTCAATTGAGTGTAGCTTTAATTCATTGTGGAACAGATTTGCCGGTGCTACCGGCGGTTGCTTTGTAATTATTCTGAATATTCTGTTCTGTAGCGTTTGTAATTTGTGTGAGTTTTTGCAGCATATCCCCACACGGGAGCTGCATACGTGATGATTGGCCTTAGTAGTGTCTTATATAGGGTAAGGCCCATATGCACTATAAGTTGACTATTTATATTAAATATTGGAAACTACTTAGCTGACCATTGGCCTTGGCTCTGATCATAGTGATGTGTTTGCCCCAGGTGAGGTCCGGGTCCATTACAAGACCTAAATAGGTCACTTGGTCCTTCCAGTCGATTCCTTCGCCTTGATATATTAGAGGCTGTAGGGTACGCTTGTTTTTCCTCTGTGGGAGTCTTTTCATGAAGATTATCACTTGTGCTTTTCTAGCATTTACTTTAATTCTCCACTTGGACAACCAGGGTTCAAGTGTATTTAAGGCATTTTGGAGCCGTTGATAATTCGTAGTTGAGTCGACTGTGCCACTAGTGCAGTGTCGTCGGCATATATATATTTGTTCGTTCTTACTAGTTCAGGCATGTCATTTATGTATAAATTAAAAAGCGTCGGTCCCAACAGACTAACTTGAGGGACGCCAGCTTTGATTGGCTTAATGCTTGATACTGCGTCTTCTGTGGTGCAAAAGCACCGATCAGAAAAGTAATCCCTAATTAGGGCTACTGCCGAATCTGGGAATTCGTATTGAATTAGCTTTTAAATTAGGCCTGCATGCCATAATTTATCAAAGGTGCGTTCGATACCCAAATAGATGGCGCCTGTGACTTTTTCGTACTGAATCTGTTGATTTGTTCAGTCATTCAGAGAAGTTGGGAGCGTGGTAGAGTGCTGGGCTCTGAACCCGAACTTCTCAGGTATAAGAATGTTGTTTTTATGAATGTGTTTGTTTATTCTTTTTAGTATTATCTTTTCAAATACTTTGCTTAGTGTGTTTAATAGGCTAATAGGCCTGTAGTTGAATGGAAGTACTAGGTTCTGGTTGGCTCTGGGGAATAGAAGTATTTTGGCTTCTTTCCAGCAGGGAGGAAACCTGCCACTTTCGAGATTGAAGTTGAAAATATTCGCTAAGAGCTTCAGTGCTCTCGGTGATAGGTTCTTTAGTACCATATTTGGTATTTCGTCTGGCCTAGGTGCTTTTCTGTTTGGCAGGTGCCGAATGATCCAGCCTATTTCGCCTGAGTTTGTCTTGTGCATTTTGTTGTGCATGGTCTCTTCCCTACATCTCATACTTCAATTTCAAGTTATGTTATGAAGTCATCTTGCCTAATTACTGGATTGGGGGAGAAAACATTTTCCAAGGTGATCGCAAAAGCTTCTGCCTTGGACTGGGGTGTTTCAGCTATTGTATTATTAATTTGAAGGGGTGGGATATTAGTTTGCATTAGGCATTTGGCTATTCACCAAGATGAGTATTGTTGGGTATTTAAATTTTCCAACGTGTTATCCCATTGATTTTGGACGTAATTTCTAGCGCATTCATTAGCTAAGTCTCTAGCTTTATGGTAATCCGCGCGATGGAGGACGTTTCTGGTTCTTTGCCATTTGTGGCAGGCTTTATTTTGCGCTTGCTGGAGAATTTTAAAGTCGTGGGAAAATTTGGCATTGATAATCCGCTGCTGTCTTACGGGAATGCAGGCTGCGGTGGCTATCTTTATGGCTGTTTCGAGTTTATTTATAGCTGCATCTTGTTCAATCTGGAGAACTGATTTGCAGCTCAGGTAGGTAGTGGTTAACCGAATCTTTAAATTCTTCCCAGTCTACTTGGTTCTAGTTAAAATTTAAGGTAGCTGGTTTGAACACGATAGGAGCCTTGATGGTTATTAACCGCTTCGCCGATGGCCATTTAAACCCTTCAGGGGCCGGCAACGGATACCCAATAAACAGAACAGGACATTTAAATTGTTAAATGCTGTAAAAATGCATCATAAATACAATTCCGTATCTTCCGTATTTATTAAGCTATTTAAACGAAACAAAAACTGGTTTAAAACTCATTAAAGGCAGTATAAATCTACAGTAACAATAAAGTAGAGACTACATTAATAAATTGTTGAAATTTCACTACTTTGTTTCACTGTAGCAAAAGCCATTCTTTGTGCCGAACGCGCCTAATATGTGAATCACTTTGTTTTGTGTGTATACGAGCCATAGTATGTATGTATAGCTACGTAAGCGACTTCTCAGGTTCAAGTTTAGTTTATTTATGCTATGCCAAGCGATAATATGACGAGAATATGTTGCGTCACACACTCACACACTGGAATGAAAACTCTGTCAGCATCTGTTATTACAGTGTTTCTCAACCAAGGTTTCTGGTAGCCTTATGCAGCAGTTTTCGCTCTGTATTTCAGATATTTATAATCTCTCTTTGTTCAGTGATTTCTTGAAGCTATCAAGAGCTAAATGTATGGCACATTTGAAATTGTTAAATTTCAATGTTAACCATGACTTATCCCGGTAATGTAGCAAATAAATTAGCTTGGGTATGATGTGTACAGGCTTCTGATATTACTGTAGAAAATCTGGAAGATTTGTTGTACGATTATGAAGGAGATGTTTAGGACATACGTAGCAGTGACGTGTACTGATCTACAGCTGGCATATTAGCTACTCCATTGTTTGGGGAAATGGCGGGTCAAATACGCGTGATACGGATCAGCTATTACCAGCTATCCCTCTTTACGGAAAAGAGTTAAATGGTAAAAAAAAAGTATTTTTATACCACTGGATGTAACTATGCACAGTTGTTTAGTAATTTTCAGAGCTGTAAAAGACATTCATCTACCTGTACTTGCGCGTATAAAGAGCTCGTAACGTAATTGAGTATTATAATACTCAGAGGCCTCTTTATACTAGGGGGTAGCAAAATTCACCACATCATCCCTCATACTTGAGAGAAAACACTTTCCTAAAAGTATACCACCCACACCCAAAAAACTTGTAACCATTTCGAAAATGTGTAGTGTGTTGCGAAAAAGAAGTTCGCAAGGAAACCAATATTATTGGGTGTGAATCTGCAGATGTGCCCTTGGGTGTTTATCCAGGTTTGGAGGTGTACAATTCAAAAATAAACCTTTAAGGATACGTTTACAATCCTTATAGAACTAATTTAAATTCATTGTAAAACAGCAAGATTAAAATAATTGGCGTTACATGAGCATTAAATGCATGTATGCGCAGGACGTCTATACACGTCCATATCGGTTTGGGGCCTTTTAACTTGGACGTCATATGACGTCCATATCGGCGAAAGGGTTAATACTGGCAAGTGATCAGAGGTGAGCTCCTGTAGGACTTTCAAGTCTGTCGTATGGGATGTTACTTATAAGTGAGATGTCTAGGATGTCCGGCGTATGGTTTGGCATATGGGGAACGAATGTCAGTTTGTCCGGACCTGAGATTAGAAAATTTGTGCTGTTTATATAATTTAGTCCCTTGTGGGTTTGTACAGTTCCAGAGATAATGCTTGCAGTTGAAATCACCTGCAGCGAGTACTCTATGTCCTAGATTCATTATTTTGTTGATGTCATCCGTGTCTATATCCCCCGGGGGATTATACACTGAGGCTATTACTATATCCGTGTAGTAGATGTTAAGTCTGATAGCCGTGGTTTCTGCACGAGTTAAATTGGGAGAGTTAATTCTATAATGACAAATATTTTGAATGGCTATTGCTGTCCTGCCTCCTCTGCGGTCACGGTCGGTCCTATAAACTTGGTATCTGGGAACGGAGAAATGTTTATGGTTTAGGTGCGTTTCATTTAATAAAGCTATCTGTATGGAGTATGTTTGTAATAGGTCTGCTAGTTCTTTGCTTCTTTTTTGGATGCTATTGCAGTTCCAGGTGACAATCCTAATTGTGTCTGAATTACCCATGGCTATAGCTGTTCAAGTCTCTAATCAGTTCCATTAAGTAGTGTGCAGTCTACGTGTCATTCCCTGGTCGTGAAAGTACACTACATATAATTGACAGGTCTTCCTCCACCTGGCGAAGTGGCACTTTGTTCGTTGGCAGATGAAATGGCTGAATTCTTCTCACTATATACGATCAAATGGTGGGTGGGGTTTGTGCTGTCCTGGCCAATGAGCGGGTGATCTGTGATTGGGCCGGTTGGTTTGAGCTATGTTTACTGTCTGCTATTGTGTTTTCTCGGAGGTTGGTCTTTTGTCCGGTGTGATTGGAGTTGCTGTGTTCACTGTTTGTCAAGGTGTTCTCCCAGAGGTCTGTTCTTTGTCCGGGGTATCTAAGTATGCTGTAATTGGTGTGCCTGATGGCTGTTGTCCATGCATGGCTTAGCTGTAGTGCGCAGTCTCTATTGTAATTCTATGGATGCAATTTGATTTGGATGGCTTCCTTGATGATTCTGTCCCAATATCTGCCAGTGTGTTCTAATACTTCGGTGTCTTCAAAGTTAATATATGTACTTCCTCTACCTTTCTTCTATTGTGCATCCCGTTTGGCCTACATACACCTTACTGCACTCGCAGGGAATCTTGTACACTCCCGGGACCTTGAGATGGAGGTCTTTTATCTTGCCAGATACAACATCAGGACCTTCTTCACGGCCCCTAAAAAGCTCCAACGATATTTAAGACTGATAAAGACCCTCTCCATCTCAAGGTCACAGGAGTGTACAAGATGCCCTGCGAGTGCAGTACGGTGTATGTAGGCCGAACGGGACGCACAATAGATGAAAGGTGCAAGGAACACAAACACAATATTTGCTTGCTACAACCAGATAAATCTGGCAGTGGCCAAGCATTCCATAGAGGAAGTACATAAAATTAACTTTGAAGACACTGAAGTATTAGAACACACTGGCAGATATTGAGTCAGAATGATCAAGAAAGCCATCCAAATCAAATTGCATCCACAGAATTAAAATAGAGACTGCGGGCTACAGCTAAGCCATGCGTGGACAACAGCCATTAGGAACACCTACAATTACAGCAACCCTAGTCACCGCAGACAAGGAACGGACCTCCGGGAAAACACCTTGGCATTTTTTTTTCGAGTGGAGGAAAAATCCATTTATGGATTTCCACTGTATTGAAGGGGACAGTGGGGTATGTGGGCTTCACCTGAAGGGTACTACTCCACTAAAAAACCTCCACCGGATTGGGAAGGAGAAATGTGTTGCGGTACTGCCAAAGCACCCACACATTCCAGGAGGTGATCTTAGCTGTCTCGCAGTGCCATTCAGCTGAGAGGGATTCTGATGCAGGGATACAGGCTTGACATGAAGCCCAACCTGATCCACTGCCTATTTTGGATGGTATTTGATAGGACTACGTGTGTCATTTGCTGGGAAGTTTAGGGTAATTTATCACACTGTAGTGCTGTGTCCTAAGTTTAGGTGTTTTCTTGTCACTGCAAGTAATACTTGCAAGCATGTCAATGATAGTCTATATAAATCTAGTTTGCATTATTGGCATTTGCCTTTAATGGTCAGATGTAATTATCTGCCGTCAGCATCGTTAAGGTGTGTGAAAAACCTTCTCATAGTCCATGTATCTGCTTGGTCGATATTTTAGAGTGCACACTCGGCAGGCGGCCTACCTAGTCAATTGTAGGTGTGAGCCTGTGCCACTCACGGGGGACCCTCTTTCCCCTGGGCTGCCTTGGCCAATGATTGGCGCAAGGACTTGAGGGCTGTGGGAGGTGTGTGTGTGTGTGTGTGTGTGTGTGTGTGTGTGTGTGTGTGTGTGTGTGTGTTGGTGTACGTGTATGGGTGTGTGTTTATCTCCGATCAGCGATGTAAAGCATCTGGAAGGTTAACTAGGTTTTCCAGATATTGTTGTAGATCTACCTTTGGCTTCCCGAGATAAAGTGTTCTTCCAAAAAGAGACAGTGGCCTTGCGTGTTTATCGTGTGTTGTGTCATATTACCATAGTGCCCGTATTAGTTGATTGTGGTTTATGTTCTTCTTCTCGAGTAGATTGAAGCTGGGCCTTTTAATGAATTACTCGATGGAAATCATTTTTAACTCCTCGAGGAGTTGGTATGCCGGTGCGAGTGGTGGTAGTCTGGTAGTAATGCGAAGTATTCTATTTTGCATTATTTGCAATCTCTTAATGTGCGTTTTGGCTGCATGTCCCCATATGAGGGCAGCGTAAGTTAGGATGGGTCTAATAAGTGCTTTAAATAGTGTTTTTCCCATCTCTAGCTTTAGTGAGCTGTTTGTATTAATAATTGGGTATAGTTTATTAAATTGCGCATTTGCTTTTGCTCTTACTGTGTTAATGTGTTGTTTACACGTAAGGCCCTGATCCATTGTTACACCTAAGTAGGTGATTGTGTCCTTCCATTCGATTTCCTCGTTCCGGAATGTTAGTGGCTCTAGCCCATGTTTGTTGTGGCGGTGCTTGATTCGTTTGGTAAATATTATTGCTTGACTTTTCCCGTGAACCCTAATGTTATAAGTTTTCGGAGTAGTCCAGCATGCCAAACGTGGTCGAAGGCCCTTTCGATGTCTATACTCTGTTTCATAAAACCTTGCCCAGCTGACATGTATCACTCCACGTTTTCGTGCCATAGGCCATAGGCGGTGAATTTCTGTCACATTTAAACCTGCAGTAAACGTCATAATAATTATAAATATTAAAAGCAGAAGCATTATTAACAGTGAAGTATTCTTCATATTTGAGTTTGATTTATGAGTCACTATGTTTACACTCAAACTTCACTTACTTGTTGTATAATTGAAACGTTTTCAAGATCATTCGATCTCATCCTCAGCTGTTTGGTGACTAAATGAACCTCCCTCTTCTTCCACTACTACGGAGCTCCGATCACTCTGCCATCTGGTGTTAGGGGCACTAAGTTTTAATACTTCATTTAATGCCGGGATTTCAAAATTTATAACTTTATCATGGTTTTTGTTTATGAATATTTTTTCCCAAATATCCAATTCTATGGGTGTACTTAAAGATTTTAACAGTTTAATGTTGTGGCCAATGTTGTGGTTTTCTGTCCAAAAATGGTGTGAAACTGCAGATTTTTCTGTTTGTTTCAACTTAATGTTCCTCTGGTGTTCTTTTTGCCTGGTTAACAAGTTTCTCTTAGTTTTTCCTATGTAGCTGTTTTCACAGGTTTCACAATTAATCTGATAAATTCCTGCTTTCAAATTGTTGGGGATTGTATTTTTCAGTGGTTTATTTAGCAGGTTCCTCAGACTGAATTTGTTTTGGGGTGCTAGTTTTAAGTTTAGTCTTTTGAAGATTCGTTCAAATTTTCTAAAAGCCCATGGATGGTAGGTGAATTTTCTATATTGCCAATTTGTGTTTTTAAGTGGTGTGAGAGTGGTATTTTTTTATATTATCTTCAGTTTTTCTTTTCTCTTCATCATGTTCCTTATGATGGCTGGGTTGAATCCATTTAATACCGCTACGTCTTTTATGTGTTGTTGTTCTTTCAAAAATTCATCCTTACTCAGTGGGATGTTGTATAGCCGGTGAATTGGACTTCTAAAGGCAGCTAGTTGATGTGAAACTGGGTTGTATTCATTTTTCTTTATGTAATTATCTATGTGTGTGGGCTTCCTGTATATTCCAAAATCTACACCATGACGATTTCTAGTTATCTTGAGGTCCAAAAAGGGTAGGGTGTTGGCTCTTTCTACTTCCATAGTAAATTGGATGTGATTATCTTGCAGGTTTAGTAATTTTAGAGAATCTTCTCTAAGTTTTTTCCGGAATGATAGCAAAAACAACATCAACATATCTCCGCCAAAATTTATAAATCTGTGGGAAGGCCTTTACTATGTGTGTTTCAAAATAGCTCATGTATAGGTCTGCTAAAATAGGCGAAAGTGGGCTCCCCATAGCTAATCCTTTTGATTGTCTGTAGAATTTTTGGTTAAACATGAAGTAATTATTCCTTATACATAAATCTGTAAGATTGAGTTCATCTATTTCTCTGGGGTCCGTTGTAGTCTGGGTTAGCCATTTTTTGAGTAATGTAGGTATTTTTTCTACTGGAATGCTTGTAAAAAGTGCCTTAACGTCAAAAGAAAATTGTATGTGATTTTCCGGGATGTTGTACTTCTGTAGGTGATTTATCAATTCTAAGGAGTTTTTTATTCCCGAACTTTGAAATTTGTCATATGATTTTAATTTTCTTACTAACCACTTTGCAATGTGGTATGTAGGTGAACTGATGCCATTGATGATGGGTCTCATGGGAAAAACTTAGAGAAGATTCTCTAAAATTAATAAACCTGCAAGATAATCACATCCAATTTACTATGGAAGTAGAAAGAGCCAACACCCTACCCTTTTTGGACCTCAAGATAACTAGAAATCGTCATGGTGTAGATTTTGGAATATACAGGAAGCCCACACACATAGATAATTACATAAAGAAAAATGAATACAACCCAGTTTCACATCAACTAGCTGCCTTTAGAAGTCCAATTCACCGGCTATACAACATCCCACTGAGTAAGGATGAATTTTTGAAAGAACAACACATAAAAGACGTAGCGGTATTAAATGGATTCAACCCAGCCATCATAAGGAACATGATGAAGAGAAAAGAAAAACTGAAGATAATATAAAAAAATACCACTCTCACACCACTTAAAAACACAAATTGGCAATATAGAAAATTCACCTACCATCCATGGGCTTTTAGAAAATTTGAACGAATCTTCAAAAGACTAAACTTAAAACTAGCACCCCAAAACAAATTCAGTCTAAGGAACCTGCTAAATAAACCACTGAAAAATACAATCCCCAACAATTTGAAATCAGGAATTTATCAGATTAATTGTGAAACCTGTGAAAAAAGCTACATAGGAAAAACTAAGAGAAACTTGTTAACCAGGCAAAAAGAACACCAGAGGAACATTAAGTTGAAACAAACAGAAAAATCTGCAGTTTCACACCATTTTTGGACAGAAAACCACAACATTGGCCACAACATTAAACTGTTAAAATCTTTAAGTACACCCATAGGATTGGATATTTAGGAAAAAATATTGATAAACAAAAACCGTGATAAAGTTATAAATTTTGAAATCCCGGCATTAAATGAAGTATTAAAACTTAGTGCCCCTAACACCAGATGGCAGAGTGATCGGAGCTCCGTAGTAGTGGAAGAAGAGGAAGGTTCATTTAGTCACCAAACAGCTGAGGATGAGATCGAATGATCTTGAAAACGTTTCAATTATACAACAAGTAAGTGAAGTTTGAGTGTAAACAGTGACTCATAAATCAAACTCAAATATGTCATAATAATTGCCGGGAAGATAAATAAAATCATACAAATAAGGATATGAAGGCATGCTAAAATACAAGTTTATAATGAAATGAGTAAGTTGGAACTTAATGGCGGAGCAATGTAACTGAAACAAGTTTATAATGAAAGGCCTTCGGCCTTTTCCACTGGGATTTTTTAAACCAGCAGACATACCTTTCAAAAATGCTTGTCTTTCAGTCTTAAAAGCCGTGTCACGCCATACCTTACTTTTCGTGTGTTCTTCATTCTCCCAAATCTCGTCAAGGTAGTATATTTTGCGACTTGTATCTCGGTACAGTCCAACTGTCCTTAAATAACATCTTCGCCACACAGCAATATTGCCTCTGTTTTTAGCACATTTTTTTGCCTCTTTTTTCATTCACAAACCCCAGCTGTATAAGCAATCTGCTGAAATTTGGTGAATCTGCATCCTCATTTACAGCAAATGAAATGTTATTTATGTTAGGGAGTTTGTTTCTAAAGAAAAAACTATACACATGACGACGCACAGCACTTTTCACGTATTTTCTGCGAGCATGCGCTTTTGTTTATTCCTGCTTTTGCCTGGAGTGCTAAGTTTTCCTGTTTTCTCAATTTCACATCGTGATGTTCCTACGGATCTAACACTAACACCTGTAACCTCAGAGTACAGCTGTTCGACTTCTCTCACTGACAAAGACGGATTCTTCTCTGAGTGCATTAAACACATGCACCGCAATTCTTTTTTCGCCTGTTTGTAAGGATTTACCTTTGCGATGCTTCAGTGAAAAACTGGCGGTAGACTCTGCCATTATTCATAGAAGTACACGTGCAATAAACGACCAATAAAATAATTTAGCTTTCGCACTAGGCACAACCACCTTCGAATGCCGATATATGACTAATCCAGTTCAAAACAAGGTCAGTGATAAAAGTCATATAAACAAATATGTACCGCTGAAGCACGTGCTATTATGTCATGTGCTTGAGAGCAACGGAACCTCCTCTTTACTTTGTTTAAGAATTAACATGCATTTCTGATAAATCAACTGTATTGCGTAATATATTTAATTAAAACAGTCACGAAAATATAAATTTGACAATTTTCTTCCAACACATAGTTATATACAGATATATCACCATGTTAAATAACGAACTAATTTTTACAGCACAACAGTCTTTACCACAACAGCAGCCAATGAGAGGTGATTAGGTCACGTGAGCAGTAAGAGATACTGGGCAAGCTTACGTGAAACAAGGATTAGTGGGATGACACCTGTTGATCGATTAGTGTTGAAGCCTTTCGTAATTGATTCGCTTAGTCGGAGCAGTTGCAGTGTTGTCGAGTGTTGGCTTCTAAAACCAAATTGCTCGTTAATCAGTATGTTGTTCATTATGTGTGTAGTAATGCATTTTAGTAGTATCTTTAACAGAACCTTGCTCATTGTATTCAGAAGGCTAATTGGCTTGTAGTTTTCTGGAAGCGATTGGCTCTTTTGCGGCTTGGGAAATAGTATTTTGGCTTCCTTCCATTGAAGAGGAAATCTGCCTTTTTCAATGGTGTGATTGAATATGTTTGCTAGTAGCTTCAATTCATTCGTTGGCAGATGTTTAAGTGTAATATTTGGAATTTTGTCTGGCCCCGGGGCCTTTCTTGTAGGTAAGTGCTTAATTATCCATTTGATTTCTCCCACATTAGTTCTGCGTGTCCTTGGCAAACAGTGAACACAGCAACTCTAGCCTCACCGGACAAAAGACAAACCTCTGAGAAAACACAATAGCAGACAGAAAAAACAGCTCAAACCAACCGGCCCAATTACAGATCATCACCCGCTCATTAGCCAGAGCAGCACAAGCCCCACAGTATATAGTGAGAAGAATTCAGCCATTTCATCAGATCCTGAAGAAGGCCATGGAGTTTACAATGGCTAAAAGCTCGATGATTATTAATTTGACACGGCTAATCACCTGCGAAGCCTTGATTAGTAAATAAAATAAACTTATGCATAAAATGCATTTTAAATAAAAAAAAAAAACATTTTTAAATTGTCTTTATTAAAATTAATTTTCTTTTCACTTTGAAGTAAATTGTATACAAGTTTGCCCAACTAGATTTTTATTTAACTTTAGCATTACATCAGTAAAAATTTGAAACACCAAACTCTTTGGATTACCCAAGGATTAATAACATTATGCACAAGTTATAAAAATGAATTTATTTTGCATGTAAAAAAGTTATTCATAATGTTCTGAATCCACCATTCCAACATAGTATTGCGTTACTAAAAAATCAGTTTCAGTTACGTGGCGTTCTTTGGAACGTATTTATGTAACAATGCAACTTTTTTTTTTATTCAATAAGCTCAGTTAAACTGGGCTTAATGTTGGTGATTTTTACTCTTAAGTCCGTTGGCAAGTACATTGGCAAGTCTGTTTCTCTTCAATGGCTTGATGTTGCACAACACTGAAAATGTTTGCTCGGATTAATAGGTGGTTGGAAAGGGCACAATACACGTCCTTTGGTAGCAAGCTCAACAACCTACCGTCGCTGTACTACACGCTCCCAAATGTTACTTTGATTGCACCTCTCAGCTGTGTTACATCGTTACAACATAGCTGTGTAAGAAATGTTAACTATTTGACACCGAGCAGATAAGTGATTCAGTAAATACAATTCTACATTTTCTATAGTTTTAATTCAACATTATAACTTGACTTAACGGACCCCCTCGCGGAATCCCGAGGCTCCATGGCCCACACTTTGAGAAACACTGTGCTAAAAGTCAGACCCAACTACTATCAGTTATGTAAATCAAGTTAAAAGATAAACAAGGTAATGTAGTGAAAGAAATAAGTAAAACATAATATGTACCTCTTGAAAGAAGTCCTCAAAGCTGAAAAAATGTCCTTGTTCTCCATGATGGCCCTCAAAACCATCTCCAAAATGGAAAGTGTTTTGGCCAAATTCTTCACCCATCGAACGGAAGATATCATCAAAATGGAAAGTATGTTGACTATTTCCATGGCTGTTTTCAAATGCTGAATGTCCAAACTGGTCATACTTCTTCCTCTTGTCAGGATTTGTGAGTACTTCGTAAGCTACAAATAGTTCAAAATAGAATTAACTAACACTATGAAAAGCACGACAATGAACATTGTAAGCATTTCAGGATAATGATTTTGTAATAATGGCAACTAACCATAGGCATACAGACCGGTATCACATTCCTTCTTCAGTTACTATGAATAGCTGTTTCGTGCAACGTGTGCATGGAACATGCCAAAAATTAAATCAAGGGCTAAACTTGCACTTTTAGCAATACATAGCCAAATTTAAAAACAAACATTTATATGGACAATTAAGTTCCGTTTTGCCAACCATGTGGAAAAACTTTAAGTACAGATCAGTATTCAGAGGTCACTCAATATTCTAGAAATAAACATTGCTTCAACGACTCATGTGAATTCACAACACTTATTGGAAGGTGAACTGGCTTCTTTAAGTGTAGGACTATCAAAGTATCTTTAGTACCATTTAGAATTATGCCTTTGTTGCAGCTGATATCTCCACTCAAAAACTTAAATAATGTTTAACTTAGCAACTTTTTTAAATAAATTGACAATGAGTCTCCTGATGAATCAACATTGAGAAAGAAGTTCTTAAATGCTATGATGAAACTTAACAAAAATATTTGGCAGCCTGTGAAAGACTTTGGATCAGCCTATATAAAACAAAACATCGTCAACCCATGAGAACCAATCGATGGCCGGTTGAGGATGGAGGCAAAGTCTCTGAAACATGTTCCAGAAAAATTTAAAAGTGTTGTTTAGTATCATAGAGACCTGACAAAATATCGTCAACTACATCAATGAGAACCAGTCGATGGCCGGTTGAGGATGGAGGCAAAGTCTCTAAAACATGTACAAAATTGAATCGAGAATATATTGACACATTGCTTCACTCACACTGTTTATTCACAGGACATGTTTCAAGAGCTCTTGCTCCTATCCTCAGCTGATACTCGACTAGTGCAAGTTGTAGTGGTTTCTTCTTTCTCCGTATTGTCAATAGATGGCGTGATGTACTTGTCAAAGATGTCCGGTGGTGGAGTTTCAAAATTCATGACTCTATGACAATTTTTGTTAATGAACATTTTTTCCCATACGGAAAGGTCTATGGGGTGATTAACGTATTTTATTAGAGATGTTTCCAAATTGATGTCATGTCTAGTATTCAAAAAATGAAAAGCCACTGCTGATTTTTCTGTTTCACCATTTTTAATGTTTCTCATATGTTCTTTAGTTCTGATGTTAATATTTCTTTTTGTTTTTCCTATATAAATTTTAGGGCAAGTTTCACATTTCATCTCATAGATTCCTGGTTTTTCTTTGGTAGTGATTGAATTTTTGGGAGGGCCTTTTAACAAATTTCTGATATTAAACCTGTTTTGAGGTGCAAGAGTTATGTTGTGTTTTGAGAAGATTTTTTGGAATTTGTTATAGGCTGATGGGTGGAAGGTGAATTTTTTAAAAAGTTTTTTCTCTTTTTCTCCTGTAGGTTCTAGGGTGGTGGTTTCTTTTATTTTCTTAGCTTTGTTGAGTCTGTTAACAGTTTTGTCTATTAAATTTGGGTTGAAACCGTTGGATATAGCTACTTTTTTTATGTGTAGGTATTCTTCTTGATAATCTTCTCTGTTTAGTGGAAAGTTGATCATCCGAAAGATTAAACTGTTGAAAATGGCACGTTGGTGTTGTTTTGGGTTGAAACTGTTGTTCTTAATGTAATTATCTGTGTGTGTCGGTTTCCTGTAGATACCAAAAGTGAGTTTGTTGTTCATTTTTTTGATCTTGATGTCCAAAAAGGGGAGCACACCATCCTCTTCTGTTTCCAATGTAAATTTTATAGCTGGATTTTGTATATTCAAAAGTTTAAGACCATCTTGTATGAGTTTTTTAGGTACTATTGCAAAAATGTCGTCAACATAGCGATACCACACTTTGAAATAATTTGGAAAAGCTTTTGTGATATGTGTTTCAAAAGCACTCATGAATAAATCTGCCAAGAAGGGAGACAATGGGTTGCCCATAGCTAGGCCCGTTTTTTGTTTATAGATCTGTCCATTAAAGCTGAAAAAATTTTGATTGATACAAATTTCTGTAAGTTGTGAAAGTTCTTCTATTTCTTCAGGTGTTATTTGTATTGATTCCAGCCATTTTTTGAGAAGTGGAATAAGCTCATTGGTCGGTATACTTGGATATAAAGAAATGACGTCAAAGGAAACTAAAGCATCTGTAGAGTTGATCTTTGTGTCCTTCAGGAGATTTAACAATTCAAACGAGTTTTTGATACTTAAATTTTCAAATTTTGTGAAGGATCTGAAGATTTGAACCAGGCATTTTGATAGTTGGTAAGTGGGTGCATCAATGTTATTAATTATTGGTCTGAGGGTAATTTCAGGTTTATGTATTTTGCGTAAGCCATATATGTATGGTGTTTTTGGACTGTCTATTTTATTGTTCAATTTATCTCTCTTAGTCATGTTTTTACTGTTTTTAATTGCTAATTCCACAGATTTGCATGCTTTCTTTAATGGATTGTTTTCTAGTTTAACAAATTCTTTTCCGTTTAAAAGATTGTCCATTTTTTTGTGATAGTCTTCTTCGTCCAATTGAAGACTATCGCAAAAAAATGGACAACCTTTTAAACGGAAAAGAATTTGTTAAACTAGAAAACAATCCATTAAAGAAAGCATGCAAATCTGTGGAATTAGCAATTAAAAACAGTAAAAACATGACTAAGAGAGATAAATTGAACAATAAAATAGACAGTCCAAAAACACCATACATATATGGCTTACGCAAAATACATAAACCTGAAATTACCCTCAGACCAATAATTAATAACATTGATGCACCCACTTACCAACTATCAAAATGCCAGGTTCAAATCTTCAGATCCTTCACAAAATTTGAAAATTTAAGTATCAAAAACTCGTTTGAATTGTTAAATCTCCTGAAGGACACAAAGATCAACTCTACAGATGCTTTAGTTTCCTTTGACGTCATTTCTTTATATCCAAGTATACCGACCAATGAGCTTATTCCACTTCTCAAAAAATGGCTGGAATCAATACAAATAACACCTGAAGAAATAGAAGAACTTTCACAACTTACAGAAATTTGTATCAATCAAAATTTTTTCAGCTTTAATGGACAGATCTATAAGCAAAAAACGGGCCTAGCTATGGGCAACCCATTGTCTCCCTTCTTGGCAGATTTATTCATGAGTGCTTTTGAAACACATATCACAAAAGCTTTTCCAAATTATTTCAAAGTGTGGTATCGCTATGTTGACAACATTTTTGCAATAGTACCTAAAAAACTCATACAAGATGGTTTTAAACTTTTGAATATACAAAATCCAGCTATAAAATTTACATTGGAAACAGAAGAGGATGGTGTGCTCCCCTTTTTGGACATCAAGATCAAAAAAATGAACAACAAACTCACTTTTGGTATCTACAGGAAACCGACACACACAGATAATTACATTAAGAACAACAGTTTCAACCCAAAACAACACCAACATGCCATTTTCAACAGTTTAATCTTTCGGATGATCAACTTTCCACTAAACAGAGAAGATTATCAAGAAGAATACCTACACATAAAAAAAGTAGCTATATCCAACGGTTTCAACCCAAATTTAATAGACAAAACTGTTAACAGACTCAACAAAGCTAAGAAAATAAAAGAAACCACCACCCTAGAACCTACAGGAGAAAAAGAGAAAAAACTTTTTAAAAAATTCACCTTCCACCCATCAGCCTATAACAAATTCCAAAAAATCTTCTCAAAACACAACATAACTCTTGCACCTCAAAACAGGTTTAATATCAGAAATTTGTTAAAAGGCCCTCCCAAAAATTCAATCACTACCAAAGAAAAACCAGGAATCTATGAGATCAAATGTGAAACTTGCCCTAAAATTTATATAGGAAAAACAAAAAGAAATATTAACATCAGAACTAAAGAACATATGAGAAACATTAAAAATGGTGAAACAGAAAAATCAGCAGTGGCTTTTCATTTTTTGAATACTAGACATGACATCAATTTGGAAACATCTCTAATAAAATACGTTAATCACCCCATAGACCTTTCCGTATGGGAAAAAATGTTCATTAACAAAAATTGTCATAGAGTCATGAATTTTGAAACTCCACCACCGGACATCTTTGACAAGTACATCACGCCATCTATTGACAATACGGAGAAAGAAGAAACCACTACAACTTGCACTAGTCGAGTATCAGCTGAGGATAGGAGCAAGAGCTCTTGAAACATGTCCTGTGAATAAACAGTGTGAGTGAAGCAATGTGTCAATATATTCTCGATTCAATTTTGTACTAGTTTGTGCTTCACTGTCCCTACGCTTCTTTCAAGTTTATTCTCTAAAACATGTTCCGGAAAAATTTAAAAGTGTTGTTTAGTGTCATTAATCGACTCCATTTAAATTTAATTTATTATAACACTGCAACACTTCCAAGAAAGGAATTGTAAATAATCACATTCAGCCAGCAGACTGATCAACCTTTTGGTTACTTCCGAAAGTTGGACAGTTTGCTATCATAGTGCCATCTACTGGGACCAACACAAACTTCTTGACCGAATCTACTGGCAGGATTTCAAAATTTATCGCGCAAGTTTTATTTTTCAAAATAAATATTTTCTCCTAAACTATTAAACCTACTGGTCTATTCAAATGTTTTAATAATTTAACTTCTGGATTTATTTCATGTTTAAATGACCAAAAATGATCTACCACTGTTGACTTATCAATTTGTTTATATTTAATATTTCTGAAACGTTCCTTCACTCTGGTTTCTAAATTATGTTTGGTCCTATCGATGTAAATCTGATCACATTCTAAACGGTTAACTTAAATGTCAGATATTTTTATTATATATGAAATGTCTTTCAGAAAAATGTAGATTTTTATGCCATAGCATTATTAAACCAAAGCATGCTTAACATGAATAAATAAATATTTAAATAGCCTCCTGAAAAACAAAACACATGTTTACTCAATTGACATGGCATGGTGAATGTCACCGAGTTAAAGCTTATTGCTTACACTTCAGCAAAGAGGGGGCATTAGTATTTATACCAAACCTCATACTGTTCTACGATGTCGTTCCCAGCAAGAAATTAGCTGAAAAGGATAAATCATGCCACAGAGGGAAGGGAAGTAACATTTGCATAACAGTTTTTGCTACCAAAACAGACGTACCCATTTCTGCCACTTACGATAGGAAAATCCAGGAACCCGAAATGTTGTAAGGGCAAAAAAAAAAAAAAAAAAAAAAAAAAAAAAAAAAAAAAAAAAAAAAAAAAACACCTATGGAATATGATTTTAATGTAATAGAGGTTAAACAAACTGGACATATGAATGAAAAAGAAACATTTTTGTTCGATGACAAAAGAAACGTATGCTAATTTATTTGCTACATTGCTAGTTAAAGCCATGATTAGCACTGAGGTTTAACAATTTCAAAAGTGTTTTCGGTTAACTCCCAGTAGCGAAAAGAAATTGCTCTGAACTGACAGTCAAATTAATTAAATGAGTGAAAAACAGCTGCTTAACCCTACCATAAATTTTAGTAGCAAAATATTCTATGACATGCTGGTGTGCTTTCTTTGCAGCCTGTGTTACATAATGTATACGCATATTGTGTTTCAAATG
Source organism: Mantis religiosa (assembly GCA_030765055.1). Lineage (NCBI taxonomy): Eukaryota > Metazoa > Arthropoda > Insecta > Mantodea > Mantidae > Mantis > Mantis religiosa. The sequence goes on from CM060948.1 coordinate 20,113,156, forward strand.
GAAAGGTGTTTGTCCTTGAGCGTTACTAGGTGAGCAACCAATCGGAGTCCTGCAGTATTGTCGTATTGCATTCCCCCTAAGTGGTGTGTGACGAGCAGCAAACTTATCAATCTCCAATAAATACTATTAGCGCTAAGACAAACATCGCGTAATGAATTTTGAAATAACAGTAGTTGATTCTGTTTTTAGGTTTGTTTCGTTTTCAGATTTTGGCAATACTGAAAAAAACGTTAATCTGTATCCTTGACGACAAAGTGTGCGGACTGAAGATGCAAACAAATTGCTTGTGAAATCGATCTCCATTAGAAAGAAGTATTAACAACAATTTCTTAGAGTAAGTGAAGCCATTGTAGCAAATATTTGTATTTCTGTAGCATTTGTTGCTTCACTGTAGCTAGCTTCATTTTCTACGTAAAATTTCAGATTTTGCAAAAACTGATCCATGAGGAAGGAGAGAGTAATGTATTTAACATAATCGTAAAAACCCCATATTTTTAGCTTAGTTTTCCTAATACAAATAAATAAGGTAGATACCATTATATTATAACAATGCATTGCAACAAAAGTACAGCATTGAACACCATTATTGGTTGGCATGTATGCGTGAACATATATTTCAAATTACTCAGAACTGAAATGTAAACATTTGACATGACATGATAAAAGAAATATGTACTTCGAATAAGCCAAGGTGTTTGTTAAATTCGATGAGAAAATGATACACTTCTTGCTAGTCTGGCAGAACGTGTCTGGTTACATATCTTTATGTATGGTTCGTAATCTCTATTTACACAGGAGGGTTCAAAGCAGTATTATTCAGTAACTCTTCCATGAAGAAGTGTACTAGCTGTATCAGTGAGATGCGATCCACCTTTCATCCCTTACTACTGCTAGAACAATCCAATGGAGTTAATGCCCGCCTCGGTACCATAGATGGTAGTATATGCCTCACGTTCAAGAGGTCCCGAGTTCGAATAATCTTGGTTAGGGTGAGTTACCTGGATAAGGTTTTTCCAGGGTTTTCCCTTATCCTGAGAGACAAATGTCAGGTAACTCTAAGCTCCATGGACACCGGGCTCATTTGAGAATCATTTCACCCATTGTCTGATACAACTTAAAGTTGGAGGACGTAAATTACAACAAAAAAAGGAGTTAATGTAGGCTCAAATTATGTTGCTAACAGAAATAATATTTTTAAACTGACTGACACTGAATGACATTCATGATGAAATTGACAATGAACCCAACAGGACTGGGAAAACTGCGTTGAGACATCACAAACTACAAGAAGATGACTTTTGGAAAGAAATAGCACGCAACAAGATTTTGTGACCCGTTGTCAAAAATTTGCAGTATTCAGACGCTGAAGACAATGAAAATGACGAATTATCTCTTAAAGTAAGTAACAATCACAGCTGTACGGATGCACCGCTGGTATCTTCATTGGAGTAGAAAAGTAAGTAATTCATAAACTATAATTAACTTTAAACTAAATATTTAAAACATTTGCATAATATACGAATATCCATGTTGCAATTGTAATTTCAACAAAACAGAAGCATTATTAACAGTGAAGTATTCTTCATTCTTATTCTTCAAACTAAAAAAAAGAAGGTTCTAACGCATCTGATTTACTACAGGCGAGAACTCTTCCCATTTGAAACACATAATAGTCGGCTAACATACGCATACCGTTCATATGTACAAAAAGCAATATGGCTCACAAATTAAGATACATTCGACTGAATTACTTTTGCTAGAGAAACAAAATAGTGACATTTCAACATGTTAATATAGCCCGTACTCTGCCTTTAAAAAGTTTTGAGACCAGTGTTTGTTTCATTAAAGTAATTAATAAATACGGAAGATATGAATGTGTGTTTATGAAGCATATCTACAGCATCTAACAATTTAAATATCTTGCTTAAGTAACTACCTGGTTAGCAACTCTGTGGTACTAAAATTAGGCAAATGAGTCAATCTTGTATATACTTTTGTCCACTAACAAGTTTTTTTTAATGAAGACTAGTTTCTGGGAACCTCTTCCCTATCCTCAGTTCTGTGGTTGACTGATGATGCATCCGGTGTCTGCATCTGGCTTGGTGTCGTGCTGCCATCTGATGTTCTGCTAAGTTTGATGACGTCATCTACGGCAGGAATTTCAAAATTCATCAAGAGGTCCTGTTTCTTCCTAATAAATATGTTTTCCCAAATCTGTAGTTCTAGAGGTTTCTTTGCCTGTTTGATCAGTTCTATTTCTTGTTTCATGTTGTGATTCTCAGACCAAAAGTGATGTGCTATGGCCGACTTGTCCATGTGTTTGAATTTAATATTTCTGAAGTGTTCTTTCATTCTTGTTCCTAGTTTCCTTTTGGTCTTACCAATGTATATCTTGTGACAATCCTAGCAGTTCATTTGGTAAATGCCTGTTAAGTTTTTGCTGTGCTATTTTTTAGAGGGTGGTTTAGTCCGTTGCAGATGATGTGTTTGTTCTGAGGGGCTAATTTTATGTTGAAGCTCCTAAATATCTTTTCAAATTGTTTGACTTATTTTGGATGAAATGTAAATTTGCCATATCTGGTGTTTGGGTTTTCTAGTATTTTTAACGTAGTAATGTCCTTCAAGTTTTTGTTTCTTTTGTGTCTGTAGATCAACTTTTTGATGAAATTTGTGTTATAGTTGTTCAATTCGGTAACCTGGTGTATGCGAGTGTACTCCTGTTCATATTCTGTTTTTGTTAGCGGAATGTTGATTAATCTGTGAACCAAACTATGGAATAATGCATATTGATGTTGTACTGGGTTAAATGGGTTGCATTTAATGTAATTGTCAACATGTGTTGCTTTTCTGTATATTCCAAACTGTAATCCTGATGGTGTTCTTATGATTTTCAAATTTAGAAAAGGTAGCAATTCATCCTTTTCTACTTCAATGGTGAAAACTATGGATTTTTCTTGTAGATTTAGCAACTTTCATAATCCATAGATATGAACAGGAGTACACTCGCATACACCAGGTTGCCGAATTGAACAACTATAACACAAATTTCATCAAAAAGTTGATCTACCGACACAAAAGAAACAAAAACTTGAAGGACATTACTACGTTAAAAATACTAGAAAACCCAAACACCAGATATGGCAAATTTACATTTCATCCAAAATACGTCAAAAAATTTGAAAAGATATTTAGGAGCTTCAACATAAAATTAGCCCCTCAGAACAAACACAACATCTGCAATGGACTAAACCACCGACTAAAAAATAGCACAGCAAAAACTTAACAGGCATTTACCAAATGAACTGCTAGGATTGTCACAAGATATACATTGGTAAGACCAAAAGGAAACTAGGAACAAGAATGAAAGAACACTTCAGAAATATTAAATTTAAACACATGGACAAGTCGGCCACAGCACATCACTTTTGGTCTGAGAATCACAAAATAAAACAAGAAATAGAACTGCTCAAACAGGCAAAGAAACCTCTAGAACTACAGATTTGGGAATACATATTTATTACGAAGAAACAGGACCTCTTGATGAATTTTGAAATTCCCAGTGTAGATGACGTCATCAAACTTAGCAGAACATTAGATGGCAGTACGACACCAAGCCAGATGCATCATTAGTCAACTACAGAACTGACATTAGGGAAGAATTTCCCAGAAACTTGTCTTCATTAAAAAACTTGTAAGTGGAGAAAAGTATATACAAGATTGGCTCATTTGCCTTATTTTAGTAACAATGGCACTCCACTTTCTGAAATACTTTTTATCCTATATAACTCTGTGGCACCTTTTCATTCCTCAGGTTATGCATGCCTGTTTATGATTAAGAAAACCAAGAGTGTACTGTAGTAATTCAAATACATTGTAGCTGGGACAAAACACATACCTTCTGCCATTTTCTTGAACTTATCTTCTGCACCCTTCTCTTTGTTCTTGTCTGGATGATATTTTACAGCAAGTTTACGAAAAGCCTTTTTTATCTCCCTGTCACTGGCATTCCTTGAAACCCCTAGCAATTTATAGTAGTCTTCCTCCCGTGCAAAGTTAGGCAGGACACAATGACACAAAAGGAAACAAATCCATAAAGTAACAAGCTGAATCTTCATGGTGATAAGCTGCAATACCAACTGTAACAAAAACAAATAGTTCGTATTAAGTTCTGATAAATTTGAAGTATCAGTTAAAGCCATTCTGTGGCTCAGAGGATGAACATTTTCTCTAGGCAAGAATTCTAGCATAGTATAGTAGGTCAAATGATGTTTGGCTGCTTGACAGAAACCAAATTCAATTCTCGCATCTGAACCGCAGTCACAGGCAGGCTCCCTACAAGCATTAAGGCACTATACTGATCTGTGTTTACCAACAATATTGACACAAATCAACCTTAAACAAAATGATTGCTCCCACAAGTAAAATACAAACATTTACAACTTTCTCGATTAAAACGATCAGTGTAAATGAGTGCTGGGTTTGCAGAGATTAAATGAAATCTAGTAAATGACCACTTTCCCTGTATGAAAGCATAAAAAAACAACAGAATTAAACCATCACCTCAAAGTCTCTAAGCACTTCTTGGATCTTAGATAGCCAATTGCACAGCTTTGAATCTTACACACTATCTTTACTTTTTAATGACCATACTTTTGTTGTTGCATGACAACTAAGAGTGAATTTTTAAATAAAAGAGGTACAGTAATCTATTTTGATTTTAAAATTCATATCATTACTACAACATGACCAAGAGTTGAGGTGTAATGACCTTCAGTGACACAGCACTGTATTTGCTATCCCTCTTTACTAAAAGAGCAAATATTAAAACTTGCATACAGTAAGTGACGAAACACAAATAGAGCACTTTGGGAGAACTTAATAAAAAGAAATGAAAATACAAGGGTTGGCTGATAAGCCCCGCGCCTCAAAAAGATGGCGCCACTGGGCTAGTTTGACGGATAGCATCATACACAGTGTAAAGTGTTCGTACACATGGAAATTACATTAAAATTCTTGTAGAAACAGGAATGAAATGTTTGGCAAATTTATAAATAAATTAATCATGTTCAGTAAGGCATTTATGTTGTATTTGGTAATATTTTAGATAACAAAACATAAATAACTTCTTTTGAAAATAAAAAAGATGCAATTATTTCGCACAAAAAGTGATCATACACCTATGATTTCAATAACATTTTTATAATGTACACCATCATTCAATATTTGGTGTGCTTTCCTTTTGCTTTTATAACTGCCTGCAGTCTCTGCGGCATTGATTCCACTAGCTCTCTTTTCTTTGGTTCAATTAGGTCCTATTCTATCTGAAGTGCCTGTTTTAATCCTTCTATATTGGAAAATGAGTGATTTCTGATTTTCCTCTCCAAAATAGACAACAGATGTTCTATAGGATTGATATCGGGTGACTGTGGAGATGTATGAAGTTGTTTTGGCATATTATAAAGCCAAGCGAGTACTTGCAGCTGTATGTCTAGGGTCGTCCCGTTGAAACCTAAAAGTGTTCTCAAGACGGCACAATGGCCATGGTAGCTCAATAGGTTAGAGTGACTGGACGGAAACCAGGAGAAGACTTTTTTCTCACGTGGTTACTGCAGCTGGACCTTGGACACATTTTAATAAGTGGATTTCTCGCTCTATATCTATTCTCCTTCCAAAAATGGTACGCTACCGCCGATTTATCTATCTCTTTGTTCCTGATGTTCTTTAAGCCTAATGATCAAGTTCCTTTTTGTTTTTCCTATGTAAAAGTTGTCACAACCTTTGCAGTTTATCTGGTACACATCGGATTTTTTGTCTGTGGGTATTTCATTTGATTATGTGATTTCAAAAGGTGTTGTACACTTAATTTGTTCTGTGGGGCCAAAGTAATGTTGTGCTCTTTGAAGACTTTTTGGAAAAGGTGTGTAGCTCTGGGATGATATGTTAATTTTCTGTATGAAGTTTCATTGCTGATTGGGAAAAGAGTATTTGCTTGTTTGCATCTTTGTAGTCTTTTGAATTTATCAATTTTCTTTTTGACCAATTCAGCACTGAATCTGTTTGCATCTTTGTTGTCTTTTGAATTTATCAATTTTCATTTTGACCAATTCAGCACTGAATCCATTGCATTCTGCAATGTGAATGATATTCTTGTACTCTTTGATATATTCCATCTTGCTTAAAGGTACATTAACCAGCCTGTAAGTTAAACTGTTGATAACAACATGCTTGTGTTGTCTTGGGTTATATCCATCTGCTTTTATGAAATTTTCTGTGTGTTTCCTTCCTATGTATACCAAATTCAAGTTTATTATGTTTTGTGTTAAGTTTTAAATCTAAGAAAGAGACTGCATTGTCTCTTTTTCTATGGAAAATTTTATTGCAGGATTTTGTAAATATAGTAGTTTTAATGCATCATCCACTTGTTTTTCATTTACGATTGCCCAAATATCATTCACATATCTATACCAATGTTTGAAAATTATTGGGAATGCCTTTGTGATATGGGTTTCCAAAAAGCTCATGAAGAGGTCTGCAAAAATGGGGACAATGGGTTGCCAATAGATAGTACTGATTTTTGTTTGAAATTTTTTTTATTGAATGTAAAAAAGGACTGTTCAATGCAAATATTTGTTAAGTGAAGGTATTCCTCTTTAATGTTTTGGTCTAATTGTAGGGACTTAAGCCATATTTACATGTACTCCATGAGTTTGTTTCTTGGCACACTTGGGAACAAAGAGGTTACATCAAGGAGTACTTACAGGCTGGTTAATGTACCTTTAAACAAGATGGAATATATCAAAGAGTACAATAATATAAGTCACATTGCAGAATACAATGGATTCAGTTCTGAATTGGTCAAAAAGAAAATTGATAAATTCAAAAGACAACAAAGATGCAAACAAGTAAATACTCTTTCCCCAATCAGCAATGAAACTTCATACAGAAAATTTACATATCCCAGAGCTACACACCTTTTCCAAAAAGTCTTCAAAGAGCACAATATTACTTTGGCCCCACAGAATAAATTTTGTGCACAACACCTTTTGAAATCACATAATACAAAGGAGATAGCCACAGACCAAAAATTAGGTGCGTACAGGATAAACTGCAAAGGCTGTGACAACTTTTACATTGGAAAAACAAAAAGGAACTTGAGCATTAAGCTTAAAGAACATCAGGAACAAAGAGATAGATAAATCGGCAGTAGTGTACCATTTTTGGAAGGAGAATCATGATATAGAACGAGAAATCCACTTACTCTAGTGTCCAAGGTCCAGCTGCATTAACCTCTTGGGTAAAAATCTTCATAAATAAATATGAAAGAAAATTGTTTAATTTCGACACTACCTTTGAAGAAAACCCAAACTTCAAGTTCATCAAGATACTGACAGAGACACACATGTCGCCTCCAATGAGTTCACCAAACCAACGTACATTAGTCGACAACAGCTGATGATGTTAGGAAGATCCTAATGAAACACGTTCTAGGTAAATACTAGCAATAAATGGAGCATTGAGTGTTAGTTCGACTCAAAATTATATTAATTAGGTGCTTCATTGTATCATAGTCCTTACACATTGGAACATTTTCTTTTTCTTATTATAAATTAGCGATAGTAATAGGAATAGTGCATAGTAAGCTTTGTTTATTGGTATTATATAATTATATTACAATTAATAATAATTAATAAAACACTGGCAATGATCCACTGATCTTTACATCAGTTTATTTGGGTGTTATAGTATTGCTGGTTTACTTAAGTAATGTTGACTATTCCAAAACTTTGTGCTAAATTTGTTTAACTTTTTAAATAATTATGATAATAGTGAGAATATCAGAATATATAATAAATTTGGCAATGATCCACTGATCTTTACGTCGCATATTACAGTATCACTGGTTTGCTTGCGTAATGTCTGTATTTTCCACAGTAGCATGCTCTGCAAGTTGGCAACACCCGAGCTATGACGTCAGAGCCACGATATCCCTTCGCACCTATTCTGCACTTAATAATCCATATACATTAAATCAAAGTCAGTAGAACAATTGTTTATCTTTCATTTCAGTGGCATGTTTTGCATTCAGTAACTGTTGGGGAGGGGGGGCCGCTGAGATTGTTTATATAACATGTAAACCGAAAATATGTATGTCATTTTTATTTATATTTTCATTCAGATTCATCATTATTAAACTGAGATTGTGTTTCATTAGTAATTGTAGTAATAGTATCTAATATTACACACAATTTTGTGTAGCTAAGCATTGTGATGCATATAAATCATGTGTTTATATTACAGCAATGGCTTATATGGACAGTTTGATCATTATTCCAAAAATTAGTTTTACCATGTACTTCCTATAATTACAGAAACTTAGTAAGAGAGGCTGTTAACCCAATCCCTTCACAATTAAATGCCTGGGCAACTAACCAAGAAATCAGATTAAATCCTCCAGCTCTGAGGGTGATGACTGCTTAAAACTTAAAAAAATCATTTAAAAGCAACCAATAATTATTTTTTGCTGAAAATTTGCATGCACAATACTGAACGTATAAACTCACCAATATTGTTGATTTAATATTGCTGCTGCTGTGTGTGATAAATCTCAAAACAATCCTCTTAATGAAGAGCAACACCACAATTTTTACACTGCCACACACTTGCACTTTGTTTACTCCTGCTGTAGCACACAAAACACCTTTTGGTCACTTTTCTCTTCTTTTCAGTTGAGGGAATGTGCATAGGGAAGTGAGCCCATGATTTTGCCTGTAGTCTCAAAGGGCTTGAGCTGGAAGGTTGACCTCGAACCAAATACTCTGACAGATGCACGGATTCCAGTAGCTGTTGTGCAACTGTTCTGAAGTCTGCATAACTTGTCTTCTTTCCTATCATCTTGTGATACAGAATGAAGAAGTTCTAAATACATATCAAGATAGAAAAATATTTTTCTATACCCCTTCACTGTGCATTGCATTAAGGGAAACAGAGCTGTCACTTGGTCCTGTAAATCAACTCCTCCCATCCACTTTTGATATTCAAGGGCACACTTCGGACTTTGGACCTTCTCTCTTGGTGTTTGGCCTCGTTTTCTTTTCAACTTTCCCATCTCCCTATGTCAGCTGATTTGTGTTTAGTGCAGAGGAAATAAACATCCTTAATATCTCTACACCTTACACATAGGATATTATTGGCACTCCATATCTCATGCTCCCCAAGCTTTAGTTTAATTTTGCAGATATTGCATAGCATATCTTTCCGATTAGGTCTCACCGTTCCAATTGTGTTTGTCTCTCAGTAAGTCTTCTGAATAAAACTGGAGAGGAATACCAATTATCTAAAAATGTGCAACCTCGGTTCAACAATGGTTCTCACATACTGAGCACTACATTGGTACTGGCAGGAAGACTAGAATCTACTGTATCTTCATCTACATAGATTCTGGAATGGTTAAAGTGCAGAATGAGTGCGCACAGTTATGTTGGTGCGGAATGAAGTCTCGAAAACAATTCGTTGCACACTGCGGCGCTCCGATATACGCGAAAACAGCGGAGCGTTGCCAAACACATTTCCTTTTTCTTAAAAACTAGCGATAGCAATGGGAATAGTGCGTAGTAAGCTTTGTTTATAATTATAATCGTCAGTTTATTTGGGCATTAATCGCTGGTTTACTTACGTAATGTCGACTATTCCAAAACTTTGTGTTAAATTCGTTAACTAATTATAATAGTGAGAATATAATAATGATAAAACTCTGGCAATTATCCACTAATCTTTACGTCAGTTTATATGGGTCTTATATTATCGCTGATTTGCTTACGTAATGTTGACTACTTCAAAACTTTGTGCTAGATTCCTGTGCTTAAATAATTATGGTAATAATAATAGTAAGAATATGTAATTATAATAACTCTAGCAATGTTCTACTGATCTCCACGTCGCGTATTACAGTATCGCTGGTTTTCTTGCGTAATGTTGGCGTTTTCCGCGGTATAATGCTCTGGAAGTTGGCAACGCCTGAGCTATGACGTCAGAGCCACGATATCCGTTCGCACTCATTCTGCAATTTTACCCTCAAATAAAGGCAGTGGCCTGAACTAGATTCACAAATTTTGTAAACTTTTATGCCAAATCTTGCTCGTTTGGATCTATTGCACTGCACAAATGAAAGACAGCCCCTGAATTTCATTAGAATTTCATCTACAGCAATATCTTGACATGTGAAGCTGAATAATTCGGTGCAAAAGGCGCGAGGCATGGAAAATGGTTGATTATTCTCACCTTTTCTGTCGATCTCGAAGAATTCTTTTAGATGTATGCCTTAGCGATCTGGAGCAATGAGTCCTCTCTCTCTCTCTCATTCGCCCTAGTATCGGAGCGAGAATAATTTTTAGAGAATAACTATTCTATTCTCTTCTTTAAAATATTGGAAGTTATTCCATACGATGTTAAACTCTGTAGATTATGTACTTTCATAAAATGATAAACACGGCATCCTTGCACTTCTAGTTTCTGCAGACTTGGATATCGGCAACACACGTCTTTACACTTCCATAATCTCATGCCACAGTCTCATGCAGAGTGACGCGGAATCTCTGCACCCGATTTTTCTAAAAAAGATTTAAATTACTTTTATCCCATTGGTCCACGTCACATTACTGTCCGGCCGTTGTATCTCCGGCTGACGTTTTGCGACTGCAAGAGGTGGAGGGGGAAGGTTCATAGTACCAACATACAGTAATGAGCAATTGAAAACATATCGTCAAAATTATCTTTAAAATGAAAATATAGGACCATATTAGCTTTAAAACAATAAAATCCAACTTCCAATTTGATTATCATGCAAGATATTCATTACAACAAAACTCTATTAGAATATTTCGTTCACACCTTTCACGCACACTAACTGCATCTGTTGGTGGTACTGGGAGTCTCTACATCCGGTGCTCTGGTCAGGAGGTTAAAACTGTCTGCTAGCGCCAATCAGCATTGTCGCTGCTAGGGGTGGCTTCCGGACCCAACACCATGTTGCCAGGTTAACTTTGCTTGACCCACGTGGCCTTTTAGCTACTTGGGCTGATAAACTTTCTTTGGTATATTTTTCGTGCGTGAATTCCAATTTTTAGTGTTCGTAAGTCCTATTATTATCGCTATTATAATAATATGGCTACTGGTTCGTGAAATACGCAAATACGTGAAATATTTCAAATACGCATGTTGCTCTGCTTGAAATTCCGCTAAAGAACTGGCAACAACCCGCTTCCCCCTCTCGAGAAATGTCAGAGCCGGAGATAGAACGTACGTAATCACATTATAACAACCAATAGGAACACTGTTACGCAAGTTGCCATGTATGCAAATCATTTTCTGGAAGAATCCAGAACAAATTCCCAAATATATGAAATAGCCGTTACACATGGGTGATATAATTCTGAAAATTTGGAAGAGAAATGCTGTACTATAGGTCTGATATTTTTTTTTTTTTTTTTTTTTTTTAGTTTATCACTTTGGTTTTCTTTCTTGTCATCCGTGAAATGTAAGAAACGGGAAAGCAATTTTAATCTCTCCCTACTCATTGATTCAACGAAAAATTGGTGTAAAGGCATCGGTTTTTGCTCCAGTACAATTGAATGCGCGATTTTCGCACTTGAGACATTCGAATAACTTAAGTTATATAGACCCTAATTTCATCTGCCGTAGTGCTAAACCATTTGTCATCTTTCAACACTTTTCTGTTGGGATTGTTCAACTGCCTTGTTGAGTAAGCATTCGTTTCGCCATATATATTGTCGAATAAAGATTCCATGTATTCCGAGCAAATTGAAAATGCACAAGGCATTAAAAACACCACTATTTGCAGTGAACAGGTAGAGAATGGGGTTATTGTCAGTTTTAGTCCAAATACAGTCTCACTGATTCTTGTGCACCACTGCTTTCGTTGTTACATTCCTCGCTTCTTTCTACACTAAATTCATTTTCACTGTCACTAGAAACTCCTTCAGATTCTGTTTCATTTTCTGAAAAATTGCTACATTCACTGTCACTAATACACTTTGTATCTCTTTTATTAAAGTCCTAGTCATCTGCGCTGCGGCCATGATTGCTACTGAGGCGAGGGAAACAGCACAAAGATAAAATTGTTTTTGCTTACTTTTAACGTATTAATCTGTGGTTTAAACACGCTGCTTACGTTATAGAGAGCAAAATTACAAGCATCGCATATCAGCGGTTCATTCTAGAGGTATACATATAACATCTGTCAGAAGGGACGTAACCTACCTGGAATTTTATGGAGCATTGCAGCATGTGAGCTGAGCTCATCATATGATTCAAATGCCAAAATGGCGCGTGCGAGCCCTGGTCGTCAAATGATGCGATTGGGTTGATATCAGAGGGCTTTTATTTTTAACTAGAAGACTGTGGTGTGGTGTTTTTAGGGCCCGTCGACAACAAGGTCAAGACTAAAAGAATTGATAATTATTGGGAAGGTGGATGGATTACGGAAACAAGAAGCTCGAGGTTGATTTGTATACGTTAATAGCCACAATGGCAATGAGACATCTTTTAGTGATAGAACATTATGATATGTACATTATGGCTTTCCCAGTTGAGTAAATCACATTTTTAAAAAATTATTCCCATTTTACAGTTTGATCACACTAGAAAATTAGTTATATTACCGTGACTTTCCTATAGTTGCAATAGTCATTTAACAACAAAAATGTAGCAACTAATTTAGTGGTTTTCTCTTTTTTTCATTAAGAAAATTGCACAAGATAGGGCTGTTTAGCCTCATTTTCATTCTTCGAAAAATATTACAGTAAATAATTATGTGGATACATATTTAATGCATTTATAATCATTAAGGTTATTTTTTATTATTGTGCACCTGTGATTATTAGCTATCCTTTCATATCAGACACCTGCAGCTTCCACGTGCTCTATTTGTGTTTCGTAACTTACTGTATGCCAACTTATTTTTGCTAATTGTGGGTGCAAGTTGAATTTGCATTTTGTCAAAGCAGTACTAGAGGAAAGTAACAAGCTATAAAGCAAACAATGAACAAAACAATTTTTAGGTTATGAAATTTGTACTGATGTCCAACCGTTATTGCAAACACTGTTCACACATGTAATGTAGTTGGTTGCATGTACAATAACATAATGGTTTTGTCCTACAGTGTGCCTTAATGAATACCATTTACTAATTATATTGTGGTTTAGGCAGTGTGTGCGCAGTCTTAATGCAAGTTGAAGTATTACTTCTGATACTTGCCATACCTACAATAGATGGTGCAAATGCAGTACTAAATATATTTGCTGCAAATTGCACACATAAAGAAATGTTAAAACCTGCCCATCTTGTACCCTGTGATATTTAAATAAAGTCATTTATTTGTTCAATTACGTTTTCAAATCAAGGGCACAATGCAGTTACTTCATAACTAGCCAAATATATTATGTTTAAAACCAAAAACATTTGAGGTACCAAGTTACTGGTGCCAGAATGCATATTTTATAACCTTGCTTTTATTCATGGACGACTTGTAATTTGTGGACCCTCCCTCTTTGCATATACCTCAGTGAAATGATAATTCATATGAGGTTATTTATCCATGAGGATAAACTACTAACCAAATGATTTTAGCCAAATTATAACATTTGTGCAATACTATTATCAGAATTAGTAACAGTTGTTTGACTGGAAATCTCTTGGTGTTCATAAATTAGCAAAGCATTCCATATATTCTCCAAATATCTAACCTATATAAGCTATAACACTAACCTAACGCAAACCATATAACCTATAACACCTACAACGTTGTGAAAAAGAATCTAACTAAACTATAATAATAAATATACAGTACTACGCTAAACCTCATTACAAATGAACTATTAATGAAAATATAAAGAAAGCAGCTAATAAAAAGTTAAAACAAGATGCCTGATGCTACTACATATGTTTGGTTTTCCCGCTAACTACATATTCTAAACACAAGATAGTGTTGCAAACAAGGTAAAATCCTAGTGGAAAATATTATCAACTGTTCACATCCCACCATAATGCACAGGGAAACATACCTACAGGTAGTTTGTAATACGAGCCACTAAACCTAACCAATAGTTATCAATAACTGAAAGGTAACAAACCTTGGTTAGTAACCGAAGATCGTAATACAGGCCCTTAACCATTGGTAAGTAGCACAATGGTCAAAATATCTACAGAATTTGCTGCTGAAGTGCAAACTCTTTTATTCACGCATGGACTGAACTATGTCATTCTGAAGTTACATTTTTACAGTTTAATGTTACCTATTTGCTCTTCAACACTAAACTCTACTTTTGGCAATCACATAAAACACATGTTATACATCATCTTTAACAATATGTTAAAAATTCATTTATAAGCACATACTTTGACATTTCATGACATAAATACTAAATGTACACAATCACAGCAACTCAAGCTATCCATGGGTAACTTAATGGCTGCAATAGACTACTGCACATTTCTAACAGATGAAAATATTCAACATACAAATATTCTTTCCCCTGCCTGCTATCAACATGCTCAAGGAAGGGCAAATACTATAGAGAGAATGTGCAAATAACAAATATGTTCCATAATTGTGTTTAATTTGCTCCCATTAAAATATAATAAGTTAACAGGCATTCCTTTCATGTGCAAATTATCCATTCTCTGTTCCAATGCCTTCAACTTAATAAATAATAAATCTATGGATGCTGTGTCAACTGAGAGAACATGAAAATAATGAAAAATGTCTCTTATAATTGATATGCATTGTTGTAAATTTGTTCCATTTTAACATATAACTTAAAATATATTCCTTTCATATATTACTTTTCCTTTCTGCTCCACCTTCCTTAAGCACATGGATAAAAAGCAAAGTGGTGGAGGATATGATGCCACTGCACACTAGCTAGTGTGTTCTGAGTATGATGAGCAGAGGAGAGTTGCAATGGGGTCCAGGGACTGTTCATGAGGCTTCAGTTCCACAAGTTTTCCAATTACTGAAGCTTGAGAGAGACTTACATTAACAATTAAGTTAGTAATTGGAGATCATTGGGATTTACCCCATACTGTTTCAGCTATGCTTTCCCTTGTTACACTCCTCTGCTAATATAAAAATATCCCTCGACTACGGTTTGCAGCTTAGGGTCATCAGATTATGGTAGTGTCATTGCTATACTTGTTCCATACATGTTTACTTTGTAGTTGGGTTAAACTGCAGAAGAATGGCATAGAGAACAGAGGGCTCGAGCATTGCCAAAAATGAAAACATGCATCACTGAAAGTACCAACACCATGTAACTTGAGTATTTCAATGCAGATCCATCCAAACTAATTAAAATTAACAATATCTTGAATATAAAGATATTGATATTGTCAGATATTGGTTATTTTGAGTTCTTTTATCGTGTTAAAACAAAACATGCCTCATTCGTGGATGTGGCATGTTCCTATAACTGTGTGTTTCAAAGGACACCTTCCCCGTTAAATAATTCTGGTTGTGTCTTTGTATGTCTTATAGGACAGCCTAGTTTAATAGTAAGCATTCTCTACCTTGAAAGATGAATACTTCTATTCAATGTGGCCAATAACTTCTGTATGTACAACAATAATATTGGAACAAGAATAACAAAAAGAACGTGTTGGCAATATTTCGCTGTCTTGGCATATTTCAGAACTCCGCAGTTGGCAACAGTTTGTTTCCGTTAAGTCATTCCTTCAACGCCGCTGTTCTACAGTTTAACCTGCCCAATAGCTCGAAGTTCCACCATATCGCAGGAACACTTACAGAACATTGTCCTAACATTTCTATAATTGATATACAATGGAGAGATAAATAAAATAACAAGATAGCAATAAATGGCGAGCTAAAGCAGACAAGAGATATTACAGAACTATGAGATATTACAGCAACTATGCTCCAGAACACATGTGTTCCTATTTCATTTCCTCTTACAAACTTAAAAAAAAATCAATATGTATGTAATTATACTTAGAACACTAGTTCATTATGCTTCGATTATAAAGTCAACTCCTGAAATGGGGAAGCTGAAGGATAAATACATCTTTCGACTGCTGTTTATGGAATAAAACTAGAAGCTTACTAAGATTATATCAAATGATAGCATTTCAAAACACACCGCTTTTCTTCAAAATAGTTACAACATAACTGACAACATTTAATGTTTTTACCTATGAATGTCGAAAACACTTCACCTATTGCCACAACGGATGTTTTAATATGGTAGAAACGCTACACACCAAAAGCATTGCAATTTAAATACTCACCTATCTATACCAAATTTAGATAACAAATGCACAACTTCCTTTGGTTGTCATTTTCAAACTTTCACCAACATTCTGGCTTTATTTCACTTCATATTTTGTGTAACTCAATGAAAGACTAACCATTCCAATTCGTCTAAACGTTACCCTGACGTCGAAGACAAAGGACATACGTAAGAATGAAAGAAGAAAGTATCGTGAATCTGTAGTACCGTAGAATCGGTTCCATAATGAATCGTTCAAACTGCACGGTTCCCAAATGTGAACTTCAATTCTTACCGTACACCACAGTTTACCGTACACACAGTTCTCATCACGTTCTCACACTTCTGATGTTAGGAATATTCTGAAACGTACCAATTGAAAGGCAATGAATGCTTTTCGAAATAACAGTGAGACTTAAAGAACAAGGGGAAAACACGTGATTAGTTAGGACTTTAACTCAGTGTACTGCGTATTTAATATTTTTTTCTCAAGGACAATGGAATTTAGAGGTCTTTACCAGGGATTACCCTTATCCTAAAAAATTATTGTCGGGTAGCCCTATGGACCCCGGGCTAATTTGAGCATCATTTCACACGTTTCATTCACCTAATAACAGGACTAAACATTGTGGGAGGT
Organism: Mantis religiosa; assembly: GCA_030765055.1. Taxonomy (NCBI): domain Eukaryota; kingdom Metazoa; phylum Arthropoda; class Insecta; order Mantodea; family Mantidae; genus Mantis; species Mantis religiosa. The sequence continues at coordinate 20,130,092 of CM060948.1, forward strand.
CATTTAAAATAATGATGATGATGATGATGATGATAATAATAATAATAATAATAATAATAATAATAATAATAATAATAATAATAATAATAATAATAATAATAATAATAATAATAATAATAATAATAATAATGATAACGATAACGATAACGATAACAATAACAATAACAATAACAATAACAATAACAATAACAATAACAATAACAATAACAATAACAATAACAATAACAATAACAATAACAATAATAATAATAATAATAATAATAATAATAATAATAATAATAATAATAATAATAATAATAATAATAATAATAATAATAATAATAATAATAATAATAATAATAATAATAATAATAATAATAATAATAATAATAATAATAATAATAATAATAATAATAATAATAATAATAATAATAATAATAATAATAATAATAATAATAATAATAATAATAATAATAATAATAATAATAATAATAATAATAATAATAATAATAATAATAAAGGGCGCCGGGGTAGCGCGGTGGTTTCGTTCGCGGCTCCCGTTCTAAGGGTCCCGAGTTCGATTCCCGGCTCTGGGGTTGGCGATTTTAAGTCGGCCCTATCCACGCCTTCACCTCTGTCTAGCACACGTGAAGTATCCCCTATGCCCAACGTGGTTCGGAGTCCACGGTAAAAACTGTAGGTCCTCTCACCTCACCGCCATCTTCACTATCACCCTATCATCGGAGGTAATGGACACCGCCCTCTGGGTGCCTCCACCTGAGAAATGGGTCCGGTCATCACTTGGTGGGGTGAGGTTACCCCGAAGGCCAAGGTTGCCATGTGGGGAGTGTTAGTAACTATAATAATGATAATCATGATGATGGTAATGATGATAGTAAAGATGATAATGGTAATGATGATAATGATAATTATTATTATTATTATTATTATTATTATTATTATTATTATTATTATTATTATTATTATTATTATTATTATTATTATTATTATTATTATTATTATTATTATTATTATAACCTTTGCTAACCCACCTCTGTAGCGAAGGGGATAGCCTCGCGTTCAAGAGGCCCGGAGTTCGGTGGTCAGGGTAAGTTATCTGGATAAAATGGATGAGGTTTTTACCGGGGTTTTCCTTTATCCCCAAAGATGAATGGTAACTCTAAGCTCAATGGGCTGAGCTCACTTGAGCACACCATTTCACCAATTTCATATATGACTTAACGCTGGAAATCTTCTTTAAAGAAAAAGAAAACTATTCGCTAAAGAATCACTAGGAACTAAATTTCAGACGTGAATCGAACTATCAGGCAATAAACTAGTTTTAATGCTCCTTGAGCACATTGTTTATCAGCAGCACCTACTGCACAGTATAGTTACAGTTCATAATAAATAATGAAAACATTATCGAGAAGCATATTAAATTAACGTAGCAGATCGTGGGTGAGAAGTCCATATGGTTCTATGAACTTTCAATACATAGTGAACGAACTACTTCATCTTCACGATTCGAAGTTTGTGGGAAAGAACATGGTACGATCGAACCCCAACAGCAGAGAGAAACGGTTGGAAATAAAGCTACGTGTTCCAACATGAGAGGTTGGCGTGAGAGAATGCGCATTATACAAGAGCTAAGGCAAAGAGATTAGCATCCGCAGCAGAGAGAAACGGTTGGGAATATAGCTACGTGTTCCAACATGAGAGGCTGACGCTGTGGGCTGACGTGAGAGGATGCGCATTACACAAGAGCAGAAGCAAAGAGTTTAGCATCCATAGGTTCGGTGCCCAAAGAACCCTAACTCTTACGTGTCGTGGATTGCTTCAGAAACCGCTAGTCCTCGGAACAAAACATATTATTTTAAAGAGAGTAAGAAGTGCGTGACTGTGAGTGTTCGTACGTACTAAATAAATCAATAAGTAGAGAAAAACGACTGAGACACAAGTTTAAATTTTAGCTCTTATTCTAATAATAAAAACCTTTACATTTAATATACACTTAATTTCTCTTTCAAGAGACAAACCCTACCAATATTAGGCCACGCCGTGACTGTGTGGTTAGACCACCCGGCTTTCACCAAAACGGTCCGCAAAGGTTCGATCCCAGGCAACCGAAAAGTGAGAATTTTGGTGGACAACATGGTGCTAGGACGGGTTTTCTCCGGGATTCCCCCGTCAACTCATTCCACCGGTGCTCCATCTTCATTTCATGTATCATCAGTGTCACCGCCTGCGGTGCTGTATGTAGTAAACGTGGCCGTTACACCCTACACACACACGCACGCACATTACAGTACCTAATGAAACATATAAAAGGACCTTTTAGAGTTCCTTATATAAGGCTAAGAATTATTCGAGTACAGTGTAACAAAGATTTATATAAATTGACCTTTGCTATATACACTATAACTGCATGAAGTAAACAACCAACGTAACCAGCTACTTTACACCCACTAGAATTACTTACCTAGGACATTCTACCTTTATAACTATTGATGTCCATAACTTTTCCTAGTTACGTCTTATTTATGTACGTCATTTCTAGCAATCAACTAATTATTCAGTTACTAATCGTCCCCATTATTAATTTATAGACAGGCGATAGGTGGAACTATTAAAGGGCACTACCTCATTAAAGCGCAGGTTCCCGAGAACCATAAAATCCACATGTAAGAATCAATACTTCCGCATCCGTGCACATTAGGTAATGTTACTAAATGACAATGTTGAAGCGTATTGACCTTCAGTGACATTGCTGTATTCGTTCGTTATCTTGTTTGTAGAAGAGCGAACTATTAGTAACCTTGCGTACAGTGGTGACAAAACACAAATAGAGCACTTTGAATCTGTGTGTCTAATATGAAAGGTTAGCCAACTGTCATCTTCACTTGTAATGGAGAAAAAAGGGAATAACTAAGTACAAAACAAAGCCTTCCAGTGCGATGAAAACTCTTAATACAAGTAAGTACTTTTATCCCAAAATAAATAACATCACAAAAATAAACATATCTGAGAAAAGTGTTAGCAACGACTAAATAATCAAATGAATCTGAAACTGTGACTCTTTCTTTTGTTCCCGACTGTGCACACCTAGCTTGTCCTCAGGACGGTCATTCAGAAATGAGTTATTCTTTAAACTGAAAGAAGGGTCATGGACCAAAGTGAGTGACTACCTGCTGGTGTTGAAAAGCCGGACTTGCTGCAGTACAACTAGTAAGCAAACGTTTCTCGTATTGTGAAGATGTTTTTCGACAATTTACAAAAATGGTTTTGTAGATATAAAGAGGAATGCAAAAATCGATAGTTTTTTCAAACCTATCAATGAGAACTAGCGCTTTAATTGAACTTAAGCCTGAAGAAGGTGAGTTGAAAACTAAAAATGAATGTGTAGTGTTCCTGCCGCGAGTGAAGAACTTCGCAGTTTTGGTACTGTTGGTGCAAGAAGCGAAGTGTGTGAACATGCCTAGAGATCCAGTAATATGTAGCAGTTTCCAGGCTTACTGGCCGTGATCTAGTCGGAAATTGAAGTAAGCCCGGGAACAGCTACATTTTACTGGATTGACGCCGGCCGTGAAAGCCTAAACTGTTACATATGCCTAGAGACGTTAGGTACGACATACTCACAACCGATTTGAAGCCTAATAGTTCATTTGTGTTCGCGTACGTTTGTATGACTCTAAGAGACTCAGTTTTCAACATAAGTGGCTGGATAGGTGGAGGTGGTTAACCTACTCAAACATGCAAGACATATTGCCGTTACTGCGTTCTTTTCTGCAAACAAGGCGTAGGTTAAGGTGGTCACCAAAACTTGCGATGTTTGGTGACAAAACCATTTTATAAGTGGAAGGATGCTGTAGAAGCATTTAACAATCACCAGGCAAGTGATTATCAAAAAAACTGCGTCTTATCAGCCAAGCGGTTTTTGGCAAGAGAATGGCAGGGAAGAAGATGTGGCGCCGAGGATTAATAGCCAGAGGTGAAATGAAATTACGAAAAATTGGAAAGCTCTTCTCCCTGTAATATTTTGTGGACAAGAAGAACTGCCTCTCAGAGGTGATGTAGATAGCGATCCCTTAATGTTGTCAAAGCCTGATAGGAAAGGCGGAAAATTCCGAGATCCCCTACGTTTTCATCATGATGCTGGTGACAAAATGTTAGAAAAGCAAGTGGATAATGCGAAGTAAAATGCCCCTTAATCCAAAATGAAGTTCTGGGTATATGTGCCGAAATAGTACAAGGAAAGGTTCTCAGTGCTGTAATTGATGCATAATGCTGTAGTGACATTGCTGATTAAGCTTTAGATATATCCGGAACGGAGCAGCTGTTTGTTTACGGTATGTCAACTCTGATCATGTGTTTAGTGAAGACTTTGTGGTATTTGTACTTATGCAGCGACAAATCCATATCCAAAACTGCAGCACAACTACTGGTGGCCATAGAAAATAGTTCCTTTCTAATCTCACTAATTGACATGCGAGAAACTTCTGTGTTTCACAGTCCGCCTTTCAACCTATTTGCAAAGCCCGGAAAACCATCTTAGCTCTACTTTGAAATATGCTGGAAGCTTTAAGAAAGAATGCTGTTATGGAAACCAGGAGATCCGTGATTCAAATTCCGGCCATGGCATTGAATTTTTCATGTTGACTATCAAATACCTTAGCCTATGTACGGCTAGTGTGAAGAAATGATTAATTTCCACCAATTAACTAAAATAATAAGAATTAAATGATGAAGCCTGGGATTCAAGTACTTACGATAGTAAGTCACCACAAAGTATGTATCTTGAATGTGAGAGCCCCTAATGGTCTACCGGGGAAATATACGAGTCCAATGGAGAATTTAATGTCATGACGGCAAGTTGGCCATGGTAGCTCAATTGGCTAGAGCGACTGGACGGAAACCACGAGATCCGTAGTTCAAATCAAGGCCATGGCATTGAATTTTCCATGATGACTCTATCACAAACATTAGCTTATGTAGGCTAGTGTGAATAAACGATTAATTTCCATCAATTAAGTGAAATAAACAAGCTTTGTTTATACTCAGGCTTTGTTTATATCAGTGAGAGCGAAACACGGCCAGAATATCGGTTGTCGTGTCAAAAATGGAAATTCACTATGAGAAAAAATGGGCCAAATGATACCCTAAGTTCTTTGGTAACATGTTCTACAGCATTATATCCCACAATTCACCGTCTGCTTAAAATTCTAGCCACCCTGCCAGTCTCAAATGCTAGTGCCGAGAGATAGTTTTCAACAATGAAACGGCTCAAAACTTACCTCAGAAATAGAACTAGTGATGAGCATGTAAATAATCTTGCATTATTGTCTGTACACTGGGATCAGGATATAAATCCCGAAGAAGTGTTAAATATAATAGGTAGGAGAAAAAAGTGCATCAACTGAACTACTCTAGAACTGATTAAGCTTCGGCACATAATGTAAATAGTGTGGAAGTATTTCAATATAAGCTGAAGGTCTGTAATGGAGATCACCATGGACAAGACTGCACTTCAACAGTTTCCCAGCTCTTTGTGGCGAGTTTTCAAGTTAGACCTTTTTAATGTTACTAATATATTTATCTTGCGTGTCTAGGAAACTTTCAGTAATTACTGCAGCGTGTCATGTGTATAGTTTGTCTGGAGTATATTTGACATTTTTATAATTTTGTAAACCTGTCAATATGTTAATTATTCTCTATATAATAAGGAAGTATTGCATTGCATCTACATACCTATATTATACTGAGTTTTGACCCCCAGATACACCTATTGAAGTATCATTGTGTTAATGTAACAGTGTTACATTTCAAAAACGAAAAATTGTAGAGCTATTTACATTTTGGATGTTTCAAAGATGTGACCCGAAGATTTTCCCCCACACCAAACCATACTTTGAATGGAAGAACTTCTGTTAATTTTTGTATGTTCTCAAAAACATGTCTAACGATTCCGATTAAAATGCTGCATGTTTGAGACACGGCAATGTTTAGTTTTCTGGGAATGGGCGATAAACACCTCTTTAATTCCAGTGACTATTTAACTAAAACACCATGGTATCCTAGATAAAAACCAGCAGTTTACAAGACGTGTCGCTCATAAAATACGCAACTCCTACTTTCCTTGTACATTCTCTTTTCGAAACAGCTCATGCTATATAACAGGTTTTATGTACATTTGACATCCTCGAAACTGAAGCTGTTCTAATTTTCAGCTGCATAATTTCATAATATACTTAGTTGAATTATTTATTTTTAATACTGTGACTTTGTGGGTTCGTGAAATGAAAAGTCCGATTGCACCACTCAAAAATGTTCTTTATTTCCACCGACTTACAGTTCAACACTTGCCAATTACACAGAATTACGTAATGCACACAATTACGATTCACCAGTTCGTCCGTTACAGTTCCACTTGCACTCGTAATTACGTAAACTCCGACGCACGTACGCAATCCGTCCCCTCACTGGGCGCTCCTCACAGCTCGCCAAGAACTGACTTCCTCCAGCCCGGCGCGTCGCTTATATAAGACCAGCTGGCCAATCTAGAAGTTTCCGGATTAGACGAAACACCCAGCACGTTCGAGAACCTAGGGGGAGGGTAAAGAGACGCCACAGTGGCACGCAATCCCTCTCCCAATCATTCCTTCAGTTAGTGACAGGAGACAAATGGGGTGGGTGTGGCGCGGCCTCTGGTCCCTTACTCAGCTGTCGTTTGTTGTGCTTCCCGATAATTGGGTGACAATACTTTAACCGGATAATCATATTGGGCAGTAAATGAAACGAGCGATACCCTCAAATCAGTTCAGGGCCACTAGAGCTTAAGATTTACCCGACATTCGTCTTTTTAAGACAAGGTAGAAAGCCCTATTCAGGGAACTTATCTTGATCTCGATTGGAACTCGCTTCTGTGGTGTCCACATGAGCGGAGGTTGGACTTTGTCATTTCACCCCACCTCCTCATGAAAGCGATTCCCGTTCACTCGCTCGCTCTGCACAATGGGACGTTGCATTTTATCTTCGCAGATAGGAGGTGGAGGTAAAACCTCTTTCCCCTCGCACGGCAAGGTTCGCCTCTAACTCTTCACTGGCAGACACGCTACCACCACACTATGGAGGCGGGCTCTGGTTGAAATAATTTATAACCAGTCTGATGACGATATGGAATGGAGCAATCGTGCTTAATATGAATAGTGAAACTGCGAGAACCAGAGAGATTCGTGTCACTGTATGGCATCAATGTTTAGTGCCTCTACTATGCGCTTAGTAAGCACAAACATGTTTACTCCATTTAAAAATTTGATATAGAGATGTCACCAGGAATGCAGGTTTTGAGGACACCAGAACAAAAAAAAAAAAAATCTGTATGAGCGCTTCAGTGTTTTCTTTTATGCTAATAGCATATTACAGAACCCAAATATTGGAGGATACCAAATGTAGTATTTAATTTCATTATCTTTCAAGGATGTGAAACGAAGACTTACAAGAAAATCGTCCAAAAATGACGTCAATAATTTTAATTGAAACACCACATTTTAAGATAGCTACATAACAAATAAAATGCCTATTCTGAATTTTCTGAGGATAAACTCTCAAGTCCGCTTTACTGGAAGTACAGTCTGTATAACTACTACAGACTTAAGAGCTAAACGAAAAGTTACTGCACAGAAGCTGAAGAACTCATTAAAATACACAAATAACTCAATACAATAATGAATTGGAAGGTTAACCAATTCCGATGCATTATTTGTTGGTGATTAAAATTCTCAGATACTTACTTCAAGGTATGTAATTTTTAACTTTTAAGTTTCCATTCAGTTTTTCATTCAAGGGGAACTGATACTACAAATGCATCAATCAGTGGTTCGCTTTTTAAATATATGATTGCTTATACCAGTTCGTCCAGGTATAAGAACAAAAAATATGCAATTAAAGGTCTTTCTACAGACTTTATCCAAAGAAACAAGACAAACTTTTCTAAGAAGAATTTGTAGAGGCTTGGATGGAGGAAGTCATGTTTATATTTTTTTTTTTTACTAACATGATAAAAAACACATCCCTGATTAATTATTAAAAGCAAATAATGCAACATAGATACTTGGACCCCAACCCCCTCCTGGAAATTAACTTCTAAATATGTGCCTGCCTTGAGTGCACCTTTCTCATTATTATTAATTATTATTATTATTATTATTAATTATTATTATTATTATTATTATTATTATTATTATTATTATTATTATTATTATTATTATTATTATTATTATTATTATTATTATTATTGTGCACATTTTCAAACAGTTAAGTACTTTGTAATTCCCATGGTGCAGAAAATGCTAGTGATATGGGGATCAACAGGGAAGAAACTTATAACAAAAACTCATCGTTTGCATCTTCTGCTCTTATGCGACTAAAGCTTGATCCAGTGGTGTGGGTAATTCTGGAGTTGCTAAATCACTAAATCAACAGATGGCAGCAGCAACTCCAGAATTACCCACACCACTGGATCAAGCTTTAGTCCCATAAGAGCAGAAGATGCAAACAATGATTTGCGAAACATGTCCTCAAAATAGGTACGTAAGTGAAGCAGATGTGTAATAAATACGACTCATCTAAAAATTAATAATTATTTTTTTCTGTTTCTGGATTCTGAGTTAAAGCTACTGCTTGGATTGCAGCTCTAGAATCTGATAAAATAATGGTTTTATATTTCTGTAATCCCAACAGATATTTTAGAGAAGTGTAGATTGCATCAATTTCTTCATCAAAATTTGGCATTCTTTCCCACATTTTTGCAAAAGGAGAAAAACCGCCAGTGCCACCTGCTCCAGGTTCGTCAACATGCACACATGCGCTCGCCACACACAAGTACGTTTCCATTCTTCTTCAGGGTATTTGGTTTGTAATGTTTCTAATGCTATCAGTTTTGTAATATCTGGGCTTGTTGTTTCTTCAAGATTTTGCAAATGTCTAAATTACATTCTCTTTCAAAGTTTTCTATTGGATTAAAGAGATGTAATCAATTTTCTTTTAGCTTCTTTACTTCTTTCAAAAATCCTTTTTTGGGATTTTGGGTGTATTTCAAGTCCAGGTCTTGTGAGTTTTTCTTAAGTTATTAGAGTTTGTTCTTCAGGTTCTAGATTTATTGACATATTAGATGTTGCAAAGAGAAGCGTTTTTAACTGCACCTCTTATTAGGTGTAATGGTTGGTATTGAGGTTTTTCTAATTTTGTTTTACAATCAAATAAATAAATAATAGATAAACAAAATTAATTAATAAATAAATGTACTAAAATTAAGGCAAAAGATTTATACAATCACTAAATTAAAGAAATAGAAAAGGAAGATAATAAAACAAAGTCTTATCTCATTAAGAACGCTTTCTATGCAGTAGAATATAAAATTACGAAAACAATGTTTAACTTAACAACATTCTATAGTTAAAATTGTAAATACAGATAATAGTACCTCTATTTAAACTATGTATACTTCACATGACGAAACCTTGTAAAATTATTACAATTGGTGTACAAACAATCTCAATTTTGATTTACAATCCTCAAGTCTCATCAATATTCTTTTTTTTTAATTTTTAATTTTCGTCCTCCAACGTTAAATCATCGGATGATGAATGGAATGGGTGAAATGATGCTCAAATGAGCCCAGGGTCCATGGAGCTTAGACATTCATCTTTCAGGATAAGGGAAAACCCTGGAAAAACCCTTATTCAGGTAACTCACCCTAACAGATTCAAACTCAGGACCTCTTGAATGTCAGGCAGATATGCTACCATCTACGCTACTGAGACGGGCTCTCATCAATAACCCAGAAAAACCTAACACAATTAAATTTGAAGTAAAAAGTGCATTGTTTCATAGTAACCTAACAGGTACAGTACAGGTACATCGCTCAAAATTGTTGAGTATACAGCTAGGCAACTTATTTGAAAAGAATTAGTAAAGGCCTCCACATGTAATATAAATGTTCTCAAAACATACATCATGGCATAATTTATTTGCACATCCAATACAGTATGGAAGTAAGGACATAATGTACTACAGTGTAGAGATACTTTATATACGGGGTACTTGGGTACCAAAATAAATGTATCAGAACAGTGTTCAAAATGAGAATATATCCAGTGAGGATTGTGACAAATTCTATATTGAAATGGGAAAAAGAAATTTAAAACCTAGATTAACGGAACACCAAAGGAACATAAAATATAAATATTGGCAGTTATATAGAATAAAGAGAAGTATTTTAGAAAGAGGAGTTCCATTGTTATTAAAATTAGGCAAATGAGTCAATCTTGTATACACTTTTCCCCACTTACAAGTTTTTTTATGAAGACCAGTTTCTGGGAACTTTTTCCCTATCCTCAGATTTGTGGTCAACTAGAGACTGGTCGAGATGAGGCTGGGATGGTCCCAAAAACGTTCCTGTTTTTAATAGTTGACATCAACAAAGTTTTAAGTTTTAAACAAAATATGAAATTAGCTTCACTTTTAATGCTTTTAATCATAACAATTTCAATATATGTTCCATTAGAAAATAGAGTAATCAGGCATAAATGTTCCAAATGGACATGTTCTTTACACAATACTGATGACACCTAGGTGCCAATTACAGCTGAGTACCAAGTTATAGTTTATGCCTCTCTTTTTTACATAATTACTTAGTCTGCTTACCTGCCTTGTTTGCAGGACTTACAGGTGAGTCTGGGGCCAAAGATCCATTGACGAGCAGATGAACATTAAAGCAGAGAACTTGAAATGATCATGAAATATCATCATAGGAAAGGTGATGGAATAATTGCTGGAATAATAGGGGAGGGGAAACTGGAGAACCTATAAAAAATCTGTCCAAATGCTGCTTCATCCACCGCAAATTCCCTGGAATAGAACTTGAGCCACTTTGGTGAGAGGTGAGCTGTCTACTACTTGGCTAAAGAAGTCATCTTTCCTTTCACATTATTGTTAAATGATTACATAGCTCTGACATTTTGGGTAGACAAGACAAAACAAAGCATCTATGGAAGCCACTACAACTCAGTTTAGACTTTTGTGTGTTCCCACAGAAAGCAGATCATGTGAAGTGGCTCACCTGAATCAAATACGAGGGCTGTTCAATACAGAATGATCATCATTTTTTGCACTAAAATTCAATATTATTATATTCGGTTAGCTTAATGTGAAACAAACACGCCGTAGTAGTCTCATTGTTGGTACTCCTGGTTCCCGCCTGTGAGAACCAGGTAAGTTCAGACGTGTTCAGTATCGCCTACCACTGCAATGGAGGTAACACACGACAGAACAATATGTGGCTTTGAAATTCTGCTTTCGTCTCAACAAATCTTCAATGTTACAGGAGGCCTATGAAGAGTCTGTTCTTCCCTACAGCACAGCTTGAAGGTGGTTTAAAATGTTTAAACAGGGGAGACAATCAATTTCAAAGGAAGGTGAACCCGGTGCTCCAGTTACTGCTCTTACAGAAGAAAACATCTACACTGCTGCTGCTGCTGCTGCCATTCTGAGAGAGGATAGAGGAATTACCTTAAGATCACTTTCTGAAATACTGAACATTTCATTGGGTGCCACCCAATGGTGACAGAAACATTACACATGAGACGTGTTTGTGTGCAATGGGTTCCAAGGCTGATTCCCGAAAAGGACATTCGCATGCAGGTCTGCATGCAGTTAAAGTTGATGTTAGAGGAAGATCCGAAGTTTCTTCCAAACGTAATCACTGCTGATGAAACTCGGCTATATCATTTTGATCCTGAGAGCAAACAGCAAAGCTCAGTGTGGAAACCTCCTTCATCACCAACCCCCCAAAAAGCAAAAGTGGTTGCTTCTGCTAGGAAAGTTATGGTCATCTCATTCTTTGATATTGGTGGAATGGTTTATCAGCATGTTGTACTTGCACACACATCAGTAACTGGACAATACTACAGGGATGTCCTGAAAACATTACAAGTCCATATCAGGCGCAAAAGACCACATTTCCATGAAGCAGGCTGGATGCTACACCACGATAATGAGCGTCTGCACATTGCCAATGTTGTTGCTGAATATCTTGCAAAAATCTACGTGAAATGCATCCGTCACCCTCCCTATTGTCCAGATTTAGCCCCATGTGACTTTTCTATTCCCTGACTTGAAGAAACGCCTTCGTGGGAGGCATTATCCATCATCAAAAGCAGTGGTGAAGGCTGCGGAGGCGGTTTTGAAGGATCTCTCAAAAAATGGTTTCCAGCATGTCTTTGAAGACTGGCAGAAACGCTGGGACAAGTGCATCTCATTCAGGGGAGACTATTTTGAGAAGGACTATCAAAATTATGAGGATGAATACAGGTACATTGTAAAAAAAAAAAAAAAATTGTGATCATTCCTTATTGAACAGCCCTCGTATATAAGCCATAATTTGTATTCAGAACTTCCAAACTATGTGTTTGAATTAGATTTCTGTTTTCAGTTACACTTAAAAACCATCACATGATCATGCTTGAGGCTTAATTCACCTTGTGCCAGCAACTCCAACTGGTACAGTATCTTTCCCCATTTGTTTTGGAAGGTGTTGGCTTCAAAGTTTTGGTGCATTTGTTCAGAATCTCTAGAGGATACTGTGTAGCAGCAAATCAGACTAAGGGAATTCAAAACAAATTTACCAATCATTTTTGACACTAACATGTTCTAAAACCATGCATCACTTGGAGAATCTAATGAGATAAATAAGCCTTGAAAAATGTTTGAAATTGGAAAGAGTAGCAGCAGCTTTCACAGGCATTTTTGTTTACCTGTAACTTAAAATTCAGGATTTAGGATAGAGATGTAGCAAGGTATAATTATAACAATGTTGTTTATGAAATTACAATATTTTTACTGTAAACACATTACAAATAGTAATATATTAAATGTAAACAAACAAAATTATTTAATATTCATGCAAAAAGACTTTTTCTTTAATTCACAATAAATAAGATGCCATTTAAAGCTTAATCGGACTACAGAGGCAGCAATTTATTTTTAAACCGATATTCCTAGCTATAAAAAACTACTTGGATACTTCAGATTTTCTTATGACAAATATTCAATACTTGGCAAACTGCCACAATTCTTTCTTTCATCTGAACAAGAGCCATAGTCATTTGGGTTGATTTAAGTATTTGATAGAAGTGATCTATGGTTTATTTACTTATGATAAACAACAAACTAAAGAAGTGCTGACTTAATATCCTAAATTTCAGTTTGTGTTAATGGCCAAGGAAACAATGTTAGTTTACTTTCTTTGCTGTGCATGTAACAGTTTCTTAAACATAGCTTCTATTTAAAGCAAAATTATGTGACAAACATTTTTGCTGTTGTCAGCTATATAACTAACACCTCTTTATTTATTCTATATGCCTTTCAGTCCTTGTACTGCTGTTGAGTACGTATTTTCAGATCTATGCCTTACAGCCATATCACTGTGAGAGAAATTGAGGAGTGTTTTTTCAAAACTTGATACATGCACAAAATGTGTTACTGAGAAAAAAGGTTTGTCTATTTATTGGCAATACTAATTGGTTAGCACAGCAACTATAGTAATCATTCAATTCCCCTCCCTGAAACTGTCTCATTGAATGTGAAAAGAAACAAATACCGTAATTTAACTAGTGCAAATTTAAGGTTTGAAAATGCAGTTTTTTTTTCAAAAACTGATAGATGCTGATTCACTTTTCTGCATGAGCAAGAAATTAACTCTTGAAGTTTAGTTATTTTGGTCATTTATTGTTTTTGTTACTTTTTATTTATGTATTTATAATTTTTTATTTATTTTCACCTTTTCATAATACATACTGTATTATACAACCAACATGTTAATGTTTATAAGGATTAGGTGTTTGGAGGAATTTAGTAACAGTGATGTCAAAATTATCTCAAAAACTATATGTAGTTGGTTTATTGATACTCATCACTTACTTTTTTATATTAATGTTAGACTAGTTTCAAAGGCAATCGCCTCCATTTTCAATCTTTACCTAACTGGCATCCGTTGTCTGCTCTCTCTCTCTGGTGGTGGAACTATGAACTTTTTTGTCAAATTATCTACTGATGGGATTTCAAAGTTCATTATGCGATCCTTATTTTTCCATATGATTTATGTTCTGCTGTCAATTTATTTTGGTTTATCACTCCTTTTAATAATTTTGGATTTGGATCAATGTCATGATTTTCTTTTTAAAAATGAAGTGCTACTGCTGACTTATTGAAACAAGAAGATAAGTCAGCAGTAGCATCTCATATTTGGAATGAAAATCATGACATTGATCCAAATCCAAAATTATTAAAAGGAGTGATAAACCAAAATAAATTGACAACATGGGAGAACATAATCATATGGAAAAATAAGGATCGCATAATGAGCTTTGAAATCCCATCAGTAGATAATTTGACAAAAAAGTTCATAGTTCCACCACCAGAGAGAGAGCAGACAACGGATGCCAGTTAGGTAAAGATTGAAAATGGAGGCAATTGCCTTTGAAACTAGTCTAACATTAATATAAAAAAATAAGTGATAAGTATCAATAAACCAACTACAAATAGTTTTTGTGATTTATAAGGATTATTTGATTAGGTATTAATTTAGAAACTAAGTACTGCTACATTCACAACAATATAATATTTTGCTTTATTTATATAACAAACATATTGAATACAAAGAAATTTGAAACAGTATGAATAAGTTAGCTTTATCCTTTATTGGTATCTTCTAGTGAAAATTCATAAAATTCTTTTACAGTTTCTGGAATTTCAAAAAATTTAGCCAGATTTTGAACATCCTTTTTCTTTTCTTTGCTCACTCTATCAGGAGGCATAAAACTGCCCACATATTGGGTAGATATGTGAAATATGGGAAGATTTTTGACTCTTCTCCAAGAAAGCAATAAGCATGAACATTATCACACTATTCTTGTTCTGACTAGGGCAAGAGTGAAAATAAACGAATGTTAGACGGAGTGTTGCTGGACTTCCTTTCTTCCAGTTCCAACAAGAAGTGGTGCAAAGTTGAGGCAACCTGGTTGCAGCCTTGAGCACATTCAGTTTCCAACCATGTATACAAGGAAATGTCATCTTTATTCAGGGTTTTAGATGGAATCATTATGCATAGATTATACAGCCATACCTGCCTTGGATAGAATTTCTAACAAAAAGTTTAGGCAGTGGTCAAAGCAAATAGTGCTTGCCTCGGCATTTTCCTCTTTCAATATCAGATAAAAGCTTTCTGAACACAACTTGTGCAGTCTGTACATGGTTCTTAGTTCACTTTTCTTTTCCACGTCTGCCTCTGTCTTAATCTTCATCAGTTCCGTTTTGCATTTGGAGCATGTCAGTGTGTTGTGTACGGAATAAAAAATTGAAGTTGTAAAATATGTATTTATATTTTGACAATAAGCAGACTGGTAGATTTTTTAATCTTCTTTCTTTGCAAAAGTTGTTCCACATTTTTCAGATCTGAAGTTATGGAGGTAAATATCCTCTCGTTGATTTTGCTCTTCCATAATGGCTTTCTCTGCATCTGTACTTCTTAACGTCTTGCTTTATAGCAGCAGAAATGCCCTTCTGTAGGTAACTTTCCTGTCCTGTCACTTCCTCTGGTTTCCTTTGGTGCATTCCCAGATAAATGAAACTTTCTAGCCAGTAGAGATAATCTATATTTTGACACCCCTGTGATTCCTTGGAAGCTTGCAGTGCACACTGACAATACTCGGCCAACATCAGTTCTCACACTGCATTTAATGCTAACAATCTGCTTGGTATTTGGAGCTTCTTTCTTCATCACTCTGGATTATGAGATGTAATATGCATATTTTTCATAAGGAATTTATCTTGATCTATTTTATTTAGCACGGAAAGTCAAATCAGCTATATCACTGAGCTTATGCCTTTTACTTTTAGCATTTCATGGAGTGCACTCAAGACCATGTGAACATGAAATTGCTGGAGTATGAGCTTTCCTTGATTTGCATTTTGATTTCCTTTCCTTGCTTTTGCAATTATTCTACTTTCTGCGAATTCTATGACAGGTACAGTTTCACAATCTGAGCTCCTGTCCACTGTGCATAGTACAGTGCAGTGTCTCAACTAAGAATAAAAATGCCATTTAAGTATAACAAAGCTTTCAGAAATGAATGTGAAATACAAGCGCACAACCTGAGTTCGCAATTATTGCCAGCGCTGCAGCAGTGTACAAAGCTTGCAGTAATGATTGAGAATTCCAAGAATTGCAATAGTGAGATGGCAGTCAATGCCCACATGTGTTTCATAGAATTGTTGCTACATGCTGGATCACAAAATCATAAAATTGCATCTATCGACTTTTGCTTTAACTGAGCCAAGTGCATTTATCGAGTTTTGAAAAAACTGCTTCTATTCCCTATCTTCTACACAAGGCATGAATCAAATTTTGCAAATTCTGATTTCACAGAATGATTGATACCGAAATTAAAGGACTGCAATGAGTAAAGAATCGCAATGGATTTCAAAGGAATCTTGTATCTTTGTGAAACGTGTGCACATGCAGTTGGTTGTGTAAAAAAGGACACGGGAGAAAGACATTTTCTTAGCAAGAATCCTAAATGAATAGCACTTGACTCCGTTTGAATAGGTATTCTTAGGACCCTTAATAATGGCATGACCGAGACTAATAATCTCAATGGACAAAATAGTCACAAAGGCGCTTTGGATGTGAAAAGACAGGGCTTCAAGAAGTGAAAGTGTCATACACACACAGCTGTGCACAATGAGGACAGGCAGTCCACGGCTGGCGGCCGATTCAGGCAGTTATCTGCTTCTATCTTTGTCAAAGGAGACCCGAAGCGATGAGAAGATATTTGTTGGCTCATATGTACGTGAAGAACGAATTAAGTTTTATCGAGTAATAAGCATTCTACATACGGTCACTCTGAACAGTGAAAATTGATAACCTTGGTCGGCAACTTCGAGTTTGATGTGATGATAAAAAGAAGTAGTCATTAAATCAGTTTGAAATGGGCATTCCAGTGTCATTAGAACTATCCTTACTCATACATATCCACGCATACCCTGAGATTACCTCATTGCTCTAACCTGTGCTACCCAACCTTTTCGCATCAAACTGTTGTGCCAACATGGAACTATTTTGCCCCACCCATAATTATGCCGCATCATGATGCAGAAGGTGAAAATTATGCCGGTACTATATATAACTCAATTTCATAAAATTTTGCACCTATCGAGTTTTGAAAAAATGCTCCTCAATTGTCCTCAAGCCTAAGACAATTCTATCATTCTTTCTCCTCAAAGATTAGTTAATATAACATTTAGTCATAAATTTAAAAAAAGGTGTCCACCTCCCCACAAAAAAACACTGAAAAATTTTGTATATGCACTACTGGATGCTAATACTCACAATTTCAAGGAACCAGAAATACAGTTCGGTTCATAATTAAAATAATTACCTCTGTATTCCTTAACAAAGGTATGTACCATTGTTAGAACACTGTATATACATATATAGACATCTACATAATGCTTTATAAACATGCGTACTGACTAGTTAATTGTTATTAGTGCTTCAGAATAAGATTTCAATATGGATGGAATTTGTGCAGCACACTTGCATGTATATTCATGTATTTTTGGATGTGTGCACTACCAAGAAAAGAACACTGAGTGGTAGCAAAACAAATATGCTTAAACATATACATTTACATATTATGTCAACACACACATTTATTACAATGTGCAAGAACTATAGTAATGTCTTTTAGGACATCACTTACAGTTTATCAATAATATCTTATACTAATATTAATACTGCTTTTATATACAAGATCATTTTTGTTTTGGCATTGTGATAAGGCTTGTCTGCAAGATTTTGCCTGTATCTCTTATTATATAACAGCTACATTACTCTAATACTACACTAGTAAGAAAATAAGCCTCACCAAACATTCTTTCACTTACAAACATGCAGCCATTTTTCATATATGCATCAAGAGTACTCAGCTTTGAAGAATGCAAATGAAAATGTAGGGCAGTGGCACATAACATATTTACTTGAGAGAAGTTCAATGCAAATAAAGTACTGAAACAAGTACAGTAAAATCCCAAAATTACACTCCTCAAGGATCTATGATCTATACTGGTCACCAAACTAGAATGTGATTGACAGTAACTACGTGGAATAATGCTGTAAATATATGGGAGGGGATTAGTACATCAGAACGCTTGTCATAGTAATGATTAAAATGACCAACTAGAGGCGAAACGTTTCCATGACGTTAAGACGCTAAACCTTGGTTGCCGATATTCTAGCATGTGCTTAGCATGACTTGCAGGCAAGCGAGTTATGCAAACGCTGCAGTAAACACAATACCTTGGTTATGGTAACCAAGATTTCCTTAACAATGGAGTTTCTTTGGAATAAAACTGAAGATGAATGCAACTTGCCTTCGAAATCGATTTTAAAAAGAAGAAAGAAGTATTAATATCAACTTCTTAAGATAAGTGGAGATTCATCAACAAATATTTTTATTTGTGTAACAATACCTTGGTGTTTGTTTCTCTTGCTGATAACGTTGCATAAACAGAATGCACTCACGTATACAACAGTTACATATCCTGTACTGGCAAGTTACTTTGCATTTTATTTGTGGCAATTTGCCTTGGTTTACGTGTGCCTGAGTAAGTGTATCTGTGCACACGTTGTGATCATTTGCAATTGTGTTTAATGAATGTTTAATTATGTCTAAATAAGGTGACAAGCGAAAACCTGAACGTGCTCGGGAACCAAATAAAACTATATTTGGTAAAGGTATTCCAATTAAAGGACATACACGGGAAATAATATGCTCTGTGAGAGAATACTTCGATGAGGAGAAATTTTATTGAAAGGGGAGTCTAGTACTCCGTTCTCTAAGGTGCTTGATAGGACTTCATGTGCTGTAGGTATCAGTAAGGGCTTTAAGGTTAAGATTGGGAAAGAAAAGTATTTTAAAGAAGAAAGTTAGACATTGGGGTATAAATTAGAAACTCCTGAGAAAAATTATGTAAGTGGCATTTTCCCATTTCAATAAGCATCAAAATGTCACAGGTATGCCTCTTTTGTTACGATGATCTTTATATTGATGTGTTCTTGCATGTTCTAGTGTTTGCATGTAGATCCACTGTACTATTGTCTTTGTGTACAGTATTATAAATAAATAATTAATAATAATAATAACAAAAATACCCATTGCAGTCGCAACTGAATCACCTTCGCATGCGTAATCCTATCGCGCTCTCCATGTGGCAGCAATAAGCGTCAACGTCACCTCTCTCTCTCTCTCTCTCTCTCTCTCTCTCTCTCTCTCTCTCTCTCTCTCTCTCTCTCTGTATAAAATGTCAATCACTTTCTATATTGGCGACCAGAATAAATGTATAACAATCAGGAAAGAATTACACGATATATGAAAAAGAAATTTAATTGGAAATATACCATAACCAATTTTATTTTTTAAGATATGAATGCAGTAGACTTGAAAATAAACAGCTAGAGATAAATAGAGTCAACATGAAAAATTCAATGGCATGGCCAGGATTTGAACCACGGATCTACTGGTTTCCGTCCAATCGCTCTAACCCATTGAGCTACAATGGCCAACTTATGGTCATGACACTAAACTCTCCATTTGACTCGCATATTTCCCCCGGTAAACCACTAGGGGCTCACACATTCAAGATACACTGTTTGTGGTGACTATCAAAAATACTTGAGTCCCAGGTTTCATCATTTAACTCTTACTATTTTAGTTAATTGATGGAAATTAATAATTTCTTCACACTAGCCGTATATAGGCTTTAGCCTCTCAATGTTGTAGGCCGGAAGTGTTTTGCAGATAAAATAGTCAAGCTACAATAACAGCTCAGCAAATCAAACTATTTTCTCACACAACTTTTAAAATAATTTTGCAGATTATGTATGCAGCTATAAACAACAAGCATTTTTACTAAATTTTTTTATTTGAAAAAATAGTGCCAATAATGGGATTTGGAAGTATTGAACAGGGTAAAATTATGTAACAATGATATGGAATGTCTAGGGACTTACAGCACAATAAACAGGACAGCATTATAGTTGGGAGTATAATGATAATGTTTTACTGCATATGCATTTCACATTTATAACATTTTTGCATAATTTATTAAAAAAGTGGTCAAATAAGTTAAAAGCAGGATTGGTATACACCTTATTTAGAATGCAAATATAGTCAACCACACAATCATATTAAAATCCAATATTTGATATAGAATGTATACTTCACAAGTGTACCAGAAAGGCCAAAGGCAATGTTTATTTTGGTCCATTTGGTCACGTAGCAGTATGTCACCTAATCCATTAATACAAGAGAGAAGAGTAATGCACCAAGCAAATTCATTCTGAATGGGAGTCAATATACAGGCCCTTAGTGCCAAGGCTAGAGAAACAATGACCTACAGCATCTTCTACAAAGTAGAAAAAAAATCTAATGTTACATTCAAATGACTCAACCCATTATCATCTATTAGTTTTATAAAAGCTTATTTTTTCCACCTACTTCATGCTGATCGAAATAAAAATTTTGCAGAAATAACTTCATTACACATGTATCAAAATAGCTGTTGCCACAAAAAAATAAGTTGTATATCTTAAAAGACTGACATCGTGGGCATATTGTTGAGGGCAACTGGATCTTGGGAATGACTAATGGGGAAACGAATGAGGTGCGGATGACGATATGCCCAACAACATATGGGACGCAAATACGCTCTACAGTCTAATTGCAGCGCCCACGATGAAACTTGCATTGTCTTATTTTGCAATCGTCGATTTGAACGATGAGGCCGGGACCGCCAATTTTCCCCCTTGCAGTATACTTGGCATCATTTGACACCATGCACACTTCGCGGCAGTGGCTGAATAAGTCCGTGAGCTCATACATGTATTTCCTACGTAGCACTCCATTATCGTTGTGTCGTAGGATTGTTTATGTTAGTCTGCTAGATAATGTAATTTTGGGACAAGTAAGACTGTTGGCAGCATTGTCAACAGTGGAGAAACAAGCATAGTTTGGCTGCACTGAATTCTTCAATATGGCTACATTAAGCAGTAAGTAAATAACCAAACAATTAATAACGGTAAAAGAATGCCCTCCAGCATGAAATTGTACTAAAAAGTAAATAAATTATATTAAAAATCATGGTTGTATATAAAAATACCAAAAAGTGTGAAGGAATTAGAAAAAAAATCACCGCATCGCATATTAGAAAGAAGAGCCTTTATTTCTTACCTAATGAAGATGGCTTCACAGATGGCCAGAAAATTCACAACATATATTTACAGTTACTAAAATTAGGCACTCCACTTTCTGAAATACTTCTTTTTATTCTATATAATATATTTACAGGTCGTGTAATTAAATCAAAATTAAAAAGAATGTCTGAGAAAATAAAAAATTACAAAGACTTTTCTAAGGAATGTGTGCGGAGTTGGGTACACCTTTAAAAGATTCTGAACTGTATCTTTTTGAATTGAGTGCAAGATTTTGAGACGTCCAGCCAAAAATAATTATATAATTATTTATACATTATCTATATATTGTATATATAATAAATATAAATGGTTTAATGCATATGTTATTTTTCTTATATATGAATATTCCTCCACAGGAGAGAAAGTCTCTGAGGGATGAGACACAGGGGGGTTGGCGAAGGTTCCCACACCCTCCCTGGACAGGTTTATGACACCCCATGTTAGTACAGTTACAGACCATTCAAAAACAGTCTGACGGCTACTACTTTTGTTAATCTTCTCACTTTTAGTATACAGAGTGAATAGGGTGCATGTTTTAATGGTTCTGCGTCTTGTGTAGCAGGCGTTCTATGCCACACACATTCGCTGTCCTTGTCCCACTGTGTAACACAGGACATTCCTTTGAGGGACCTTCTTTGTGTTGCTGGACTATATACATGTAAAATGTGCTCGGCTTGCTTGGCAGCCTAAGTTCTCTGAAAGAGATTTTATGACTGTTTACTAGTAATCTTTGTCTGTGGGGCCTAAGGGGAGCAGGCTTTTGTATAAGCTAGAGTTCAAGGTCCCAGAAAAGCGCCTGTTTTGGAGAAAGTTTAATAAACAGGGAAACAAATAGGCCTCAGCAGATATTTTGGCAGCCTATCAGAAGGCAGAACGCCACCCACACTATGTATAGTGCAAAAACATGGCCAATGGTGATTCAGATGAGTTGACGCCATGGGCAGGCTGAGTTATGTATAAATATCTGAGAAAACACTTAGTAACCCCCATTTGCCCTTTAGTCGTTCCTGTGGAGCCTGCAAGCCAAGGACATTAGCCAACTTACACCATCCGACTATGTGGCAGTTATGTACGTGTAGTAACAGAAAATAAAGTGTGTCTATTACATTTCTTTGGTGTATAATTCGAGATTTCTGACCTGTCAATTCGACCCTGGATCTCCAACATTTGTAGCCAGTCCGGCACAGATTAAGTCCTTGCTCCTACACTTTAGTAAGTTCCTGACGCAGCCGAGGTACCCAACATCACAGAATCATCTAACAATGTCAGAGAAAGCAGCAGAAGCAAAAGCTGCCATTTTGAGAAAGGACCTCAAAACTCGCCCTGTAACTTTGCGGACGCTGCTGAGACCAGCTGACCGTCTCAATCTTTCCCTACTTGACATAGGCATAGTGCAAGGAAAATAAAAAGGAGGTATAAGACAATTTAAGAAATAATTTTACACTTGCATTTTCCGCTTTGAAACTTTTGTTGCCAAAATTAAAATACCAACATGTTTTCAACACAATGCAGAAATACAATACTTGTGTTAAGAACACTGTGAAAAGAAATCACTCAATTTAATTAAATGCTGATAATATGCATTTACTACATTGTTCACTTTTTGCTCAAATTGAAGTTCATCTCTAACTTGTTTCAAAATAAGGTAACTTTACTTGCAGAAATAACTGCTTCAAAACACGACTGCCATCCACTAAATATCAACTGAACATTCCCCTTTGCAGTAACAAATGACCCACTGCCCTCATTTCATTTTATGTTAATACTGTAAATTTTTTTTTACACATGCTAATTCTTATAAAAGTCCCTGCATAACACAAAGTGCATTATTTAAAAATAGGTATTTAAATTAGGATGACAAAGCTATTTATCATAGAATCCACTGCAATATACTATTCGGTAAAGCAAATGATTTGAGTTAAATACAATTCTGTCTGTTATGATCAAATACATACAAATAACTGGAGCATATCAATGAATCCTGCCACTTCTTCCATTCCAAGTTTTCCCATTACTTATAAAGAAATAAAAGTAATGTGTCAAAATACAATTTCATTACATCAGAAATAATACATAAATTTCCTAGAAGAAATATATTTCTTAAATATAAATTTACATTCATATTAGCTATTAGACAATACCTATAGTCAATCCCAGTTGCAATACAGTATTACACTTTCTTACACAAATACAACAAGAATGAAAACATGTCTCACTTTAGTTTGGCTGAAATAAAAAAAGGGAATCACAGAAGCTAGCTACAAGTTAGTTTGCCAACCAGCACTGCTTCAGACCATTATTTTATGTTCATAAGGACATATCAATGTTTTTAACTACTCACTTTATTTTATTTCTTCTTTTTCTGCTGGAGATAAACGTTTCTGACCTTTGCATAGGGGTTCAGAGATGCTGCAAATCTGGTCAAATCCTGCCAATAAAACCTAGTGCATTAATCCAAGAGTCCATGAATTGGGTTACTCAGTTAATTACCAAGTTAGTCTCAGAATGTTCATTGCCTGGTCTGAGAACATTACAAGTGAAAGTTTGATCCACGTATTTCAAGTCAGGATTGTGACGTTCCAGGGTTGGAAATCCAGTATATGCTTTGTTTATGTACTCTTAATTGTCTTGTTTTGTTTTGATTTCAATTATCTATTCCCTAAGCTTAAGCGATTACATCTAAGCAGCTTGAGGCAAAATCTTTCAAGTAGCTTGTTTTTCTAAAGAAAAAGAAAAACATTTAATATTAATACATGGTGTTCATTTTTATCTGCGGTTTTACTGCGCAAAATTTGACGTCATTAGCATCGCTGATGGAGCGAGTTTATATACAAATCCCGTAGCAACTTGCAATCTTACGTGATCTGCTGACTGCAGCTTTGAGACCTCCCTCTACCGGCAGGTAAATATACTATTTGAGGGGTGGGTCCTGCCCGCGTAATATAAAGGTGCATAATTTCGCCTGGTGCGTAGATACGATAACTGTTGTAGTTTGTTTTAATGACTGTGAGCACTAAATGCCGGATAAACGTAAACAATATCTTGTAATTTGGTGTTTCTCTGTGAAGATATATAAATTAAAATAATTTAATAAAGGAATATCAAATTAATAACAGTATTAGTTTCAAAACATTTAATAAAGAAACAGATTTTTCTCTTTTTGTCCTTTTAACGGTGCACGTCATATCGAACAATGAATGAATAAATGAATGAGTGAATGAATGAAACGGATGATATAATACTCAAATGAGTCCAGGAACCCTACAGCTCAGAGTTACCCGACATTCATCTTCATAGGATATGGAAAACCCCTGGAAAAACCCTATACAGGTAACTAATCCTTAGTAGGATTCGAACTCGCAACCTCTTGAGTGTGAGGTACACAAGCTACCTTACACCACGGAGGCGGGCAAGAAACAGATTTTATACAAATAAAAATATTTACTAATTAACTTCCACTTATCTTAAGAAGTTGATGTTAATACTTCTATCTTCTTTATACGAGATCGATTTCATAGACATTTGCCCACATCTTCAGTCAACACATTTCATTCTAAACAACAACCTTGAAGATGTGGGCAAATGTCTATGAAATCAATCTCGTATAAAGAAGATAGAAGTATTAACATCAACTTCTTAAAATAAGTGGAAGTTCATTAGTAAATATTTTTATTTGTATAATATTTATTACTCAACTGTAACTAGCTTCATTTTCTGTGTAATAAGAAACAGATTAATACAATTTTGAGTCGAACTAATACTCAATGTTCCATTTATTGCTAAAGTTAGCTAAAGTTAGCAATAAATGGAGCATTGAGTATTAGTTCGACTCAAAATTGTATTAATTTTGTGCTTCATTGTATCATAGTCCTTAAACAACAGAAGAAACAGATTATTTATATTATATATTTATGATATGTACTTATTATGTTTATTACTTCTAAATTGGGACCGTCACTTTATAGCGTCGAGTGTTCCTCATTTTGCAAGTAACTGATCTTGTATATGTTTGATTCACCTATTGGTTTAAAAAGATGTAAGGATACAACATTAATGAAGACATTTTAATTAACCATGAAAATGACAAAAAATTTATATCATATACTGATAAAATGCAAGACGTTTATGTTGCTGACAAAAGTATGTCAGTTTGACGTTACCTGGACACTTTTGACATCATGCTCAAAGAGACTTCTCTGAATGCCGGATAGCGCTGCATAAACCCCTCTATGCAGCGGTTTAAATCATAATTATAATCCTTTATTCACCATTAAGCTTACAAGAAGCAATAGGTATCATCAGTTATAAAAAGTATTTACAATGTATTTACAAGTACAGAAGGGTTACAAATTAATGCATATAAAATTCTAGGTGAAATCAGATTATTTGCATGGCTTAAGCTGGTAATTATCGTAAGTTAACTTTACTATAGTAATAAAATTAAACAATTAGGTACCTACTACTATAATTTACAATAGTTTTACATAAATTCACTAGCATGTATGTTATATTCTAAGTATTCTTGTACAGTATAAAATGCTTTTTGTTTAAACCAGCTTTTTAATACTATAACAAATCTGTTTTGTGGCAGTTCTTTTATTTCCAGAGGAAGCTTATTGAATAATTTTAACTGTTGATAACAGTGGCTATTTATGGTCTTGCTCAATCGGTTGTGAGGTGTATCTAAATTATGTTTGCATTGAGTGTCATAACTGTGTACTGAGGAACGATTTATAAATAAGTTTTGATTTTCTTTACAGTTCTGATTATATTTATATGTCGCACTAATTTTAATGCCAGTACGAAAGTAACATTCAACGTTGAAGACACAGTGCTCTGTCTACATATCCACCTTTGAACTAGAAACGTACTACTTTACATATGTACTAGAATGATAATCATGATTACTGAAAAGAGGGTTGAAAGACGAGGCCGGTTGTATTAGTTATCAGCACGATCACACTCAGAGCATTGTAGTTAGTTACTGTTCCGCAAACATTACCGCTTCTTTTCTGTAGAGGGCATTATGATTTCAAGATAGACTCACCAGTCAACTATGTCGTCATTCTTGCTCAATCGGAGGGCGGGAAATAATGAATAAAAATGAACCCTGTGTATAATTTTGAGTTGAACTAGCACTCGATGCTCCATATATTGCTAGTGTTTACCTAGAATGCATTTCGTTAGGACCTTCCTAACATCCTCAGCTGATTGCGACTGCTGAATTTTGATTTGGTGAACTCCTTAGAGACGATAGGGGCATCTCTGTGTGTGTGCCAGATAAATTGCAAAGGCTGTGAAAACTTTTAACACTGGCAAAACTAAAAGGAATTATTGTATTAACCAAGTGGGAAAAGAGATTCATAAAGAAATATGAAGGAAAACTGTTCCATTTCAATACCACCATTGAAGAGAACCAACAGAGACGCCCCTATCATCTCCAAGGAGTTCACCAAACCAACATTAAATAGTTGACATACTTGAGGCCTCTATACCACTTTCTGTAGGCTAAATTCAGATGATCATTTCTTTCTTCTATAGTTGCCATTGGCTCTCAAGGTGAAAATCTGGGTCCCTTAGGACTAGCAGCTGGAGAGGGTCTTCTCTTCATGTTCCCTTATATGCTAGTATCTCACCTCTTAGACATGGGAAGTAATTTATATTTTGGAAAACTGAAGTTTGAGCAATCTCACTTACTGACTCTAAGACAGAAGACATTGAGCTACATTTGGAAAAAAGAAGATTCAGCAATTTATGGTGTCAGCAAAATTAAAGCAATGCTAAATGTTTTTATGAGTAGGACTATGATACAATGAAACACAAAATTAATATAATTTTCAGTCAAACTAGTACTCGTTGCTCATTTGAGAGGAACTAAAACATCTAAAAGAAGAAAATAAAAACCTAGAAGAGAAACTTTCCTGAATTCAATGTGACGAGACCAGAGGCTGGCAACAACCCACACGAATGGCAAAACCTCAACCGGATTTTCGAAACGCAAAAATAGAAACCAGCAACAGATTTTCTTGTCTCTCCAAGAAAAATAATGAACATGAAACCCAAACATAGGCCATGCAACAGAGAAAAGAAATTGTATCTGATTATCATAATGTGCCAGCAGGAGTAAAGCAAAAACATCGGAAAGTAAAAATCCTAGCCGACAGCCATGGCAGAGATTTGAGTAGTATTTTAATCAAAGCACGACCAGATCTCAGGACAGAAGGATTGGTGAAGCCTGGTATGCCAGCGGAAGAAGTTACAAAACCACACAATGAAGAATGTGCTAACCTAACTTCTGAGGACTATGTGGTTATTATAGGTGGAACAAACAATGTAGCAAGAAATAACAGCATCAAAGTGAAAGTGAAAGAGAGTAATAGGATAACTACTAATTTAAATCCAACTGAAATGAATAATTTCTTTGCCAATTCAGTTGAGGAAATTAGGTCAAACATAACCAAACCCAACGAACATTTCTTTGAATTAATAGGTAATCATTAGGGCTAGGTAAGCCTAAATTAAAAGTGAGTTACATATAAATGTGTTCCACATTAAAATGCGTTAATTTAATCATATTTGTTAGGGCACTTTTTTGCATTTTTTGTGAATGTTTGTGGGATAGGGCATGTTTTAGGTTTTTTATTGCATTTTTAATACTAATGGGTATTTTTTGTTATAATTAGGCATGTTAAAATATACCTCAGATACAATTTACTTTTTTATGTTTTCAAGAGCGAAGCTTTACATTTAATTATTTAGCAAACTGCTTCACTTTGCTCCAAATAGTACTAGATGTAAAATTACCTCCCCTTCTAAGCACCGCTAATGAACTTGCGCAATACAAACTGTTTCACTTATTTCATAAGTAGCAGGTAGCTCCATTCCTAAGCACAACTATCAGGTGGCTGCATTCTTAAGCAGAAGAGTCAAAGCTCATTGTGTCTGCAAATCTTTTCTAAATAGCAGTGCAGAGAGGTGTCTTTTAAACAGTGTACAGAACTGTGGTGTGAAGTTGACAAATCATGCTTAAATTAAAGCAAAACATTGCAAATAAATTAAATAATTTTGTTAGACTTTATGGTGAAAAAGTTTTCTCCACAGATGGGAATATACTTTTCTGCAAGTTATGTGAAGTATGAGTGGCAGATGAAAAGAAGTTTACTATAGACCAACATGTGAAGAGAGAAAAACACATTTGAGGACTACGGCTGCTTGAAGCTAAAAGAACAACACACCGAATATTAGTTGGTGAAGCTTGTTCTTTTTCAGGTTTGTCTTTCTTTGAAGAACTCTGTGAAGCATTTATTTGTGCTGATATTCCTTTGAACAAACTGAGTAATCCAAAGCTACGCGCTTTTCTAGAAAAGCATACTGGAAAGCCTATACCAGACTCAACATTAAGGAAGAATTACGTGAGTAAATGCTACCAGAAAACAATACAGGAAATCAGACAAAAAGTGTAAGGGAAAAAAAATTGGGTAAGAATAGATGAACGTACAGACTCGCTAGGCCGTTATGTGGCAAATGTTGTAGAGGGCACAATGGCACAGGATGGTCCAGGAGAACAATTCCTAATAAATTGTGAACAGCTGACATGACAACGTACTCCTGTTGTTGACTAATGCTGCATTATATGTGGTAACAGCTGCTAATTCTCTTCAAGCTCTTTACTCGAAAATAATGCATTTAACATGCCTAGCACATGCCTTACACCGAGTTGCGGAGGAATTGCGGAGTCAGTTTCCTGAAGTTGATTGTCTAATAGGATGCATCAAGAAGGCACCTTCACGAGTTGCAAAATTCAAGTCCGAGGCTCCTGAAGTTCCTTTGCCTCCTTCACCAGGTGTGACCAGATGGGGAACCTGGATAGAAGCATGCAACTACTACTGCGAGAACATCGAAGTAGTGAAAAGAATCATTGACATGTTTGATAAAAGTGATGCGACCTCCATCAAACTCGTGCAGGAACTTCTTACAGACAGTGAACTTGCAGGGAAACTTTTGTGTATAAAGTCAAATTTTGGATTCCTACCTGGTGCTATTACGTGCTTAGAGAAGTCAGGAGTTAAGTTAGTGGAACAAAGAGACTTGGTAAAAAAAAGTGGCAACTGACTTAGAAAATGTGATTGGGAAAGTGGGGAATGATGTAGCAAAGAAATTAATGCTAGTTTTGAACAAAAATAAAGGGTTTGCTACATTGTCTTCAATTGCAGATGTTCTATGGGGTGAGAAATTTTCTCTGGTAGATTTACCAGGAGACTTAGAAGCAAGTGACTTAATTTATTTTAAGTATGCTCCTATCGTCTCAGTGCAAGTGGAAAGGAGCTTCTCAATGTACAAAGCATTGTTAGCAGATAATTGGCAGTCACTTTGCTTTGAAAATCTACAGATGATATTTATTGTGCATTGTAATTTAAGACTCATGAAATGACCGCTAACATATGTGCTAATAAGATAATATAGAAAACCTTAAATAGTTGTGTACCTGTATAAATGTTTAAAATAAACTTGTTCTTTGATATTTTATATTGTTTTCTTTTGAGTTTATCTTCCAAAAAACATAAATATTTGCAATTTGAAGGGCATTTGTTTTACACTTTATAGGGCATCTTTTTTTTTTTTTTTTTTAGATTTTAGGGGCATTATTGCATTTTTAAGTATTTTTTTGGGCATTAAAATCCTAGCCTTAGTAATCATGAAGTAATAACGTAAATAGTAATTTTGCTTTTGCAAAAGTAACACCAGAATCAATAGTTTCCATAGTTTAAATCCTCTGACAGTAAGGATTTTTATGACCTATCTAATAATATCCTTAAAAAAGTAATTATATACAAATTACACTAACATATTGCCTGAATAAATGTCTTGACAGAGGGGTTTTTCCCAATATACTCAAACTTACTAAAGTTATACCCATTTATAAAAAGGGGGACAGCAATAGTCCAGCAAGATAGCGACCAATTTCACTAGTACCAATTTTTTCCAAAGTGTTGTAACAGATTATGTATATTCAATTAGTTATTTACCTTGAGCAAGCAAAATTTATTAACGATGCACAGTTTGGTTTTAGAAAAGGTAGGTCAACCACGGATGCAATAATTTCGCTGGTTACAAATGTAATAAATACTTTTGAAAACGAGCCAGGCTGTGGCTAGTTTTTATGATTTAAGTAAAGCATTTGATTGCGTGGATCACTCATTTACCAAGGAAGTTAACCTAATATGTTATAGGAGATACTACCCTGAAATTGTTTAAATCTTACATAGAACAATGAACACAAATTGTGTGTATCGGAACGGCAAAATCAGAAATGAGGTAAATCAATTGCGATGTGCCTCAGGGTTCGATTCTGGGCCCACTTGTTCTTGCTAATGATAAATTATCTACCAAATTTTATGAGCACTTCGACGATTCTTTATGGTGATGATACAACTTTTATTAATGCCAGTTTGGAATATAACAGTCTTAAATCATTAACAGAAAACACTTTGCCTCAAGCAGATATTTGGTTCAAGGTCAATGGTTTTTTACTGAACGACGCTAAAACTCAGCAACTATTTTTCAGCTTAAGGCATGTTCCTAAAGATAGCTATGTGCATGACGTAAAATTTTTGGGTGTAATTGTCCATGATAATCTATCATGGGAACTACACATAAATTAATATTAGAAGTAATCTATGCCGCATTATTTATTTAATAAAAAAATCTAATGAATTATATACTTGACACTAATCTACGATCTGCATAATTTGTCTTTTTCCATAGTACGTTATCATATGGTATCTTATTATGGGGAAGCAGTACCCAACTAATGGAAGTACTTTTGCTACAGAAAAAGATGATACTCATAATTACAGTCACATAGTTGGGAGCACTGTAGACCGCTGTTTATTAAACTTAGAATCATGACAGTGATAAACTTATACATATTTATTGTTCCTAATTATGTTAAAACTCATTTATCTAAAATGGAACATAGACATGATATACACAACTATGACACGAGAAATAACAATCATATAAATATGCGATATCATGGACTCACAAGAACTGCAAATAGTTTTTGAGGTATTGGGTGTTAAACTATATAACAGTTTATCTTGTGAATTTCAACAATTGCCTGATGCAAGGTTTAATCAAAAGATTCACAACTGGTTAATTAACTCACCGTATTATTCTATACAGGAATTTTTCAACAGTAATAAGTAGTTATAAAGTGACTTGAACATATGCAAATATATATAATTGTATATGATCTGTATTAATTTTGTACATAGTATTTTATGATTTGTACTTAGTATCATTGACGTCTATTACTGTAAATGTTTAATGACAAAATATCTATTGGAAATTAATTGTTCTTTCACACTAGCCACGTGTAGGACGCACTATGAAAGGGTAGAGCCAGACTGAAAAATTGAATGCCATAGGCGGGATTTGAACCAAGGATCTTCTGGACTCTGTCCAGCCGCTCTAAACCGCTGAGCTACTATGGCCAATGTGCCAACATGGCATTAAATTCTCCAACTGTTCCCGGTAAACCACTAGGAGTGATAAACATATGAGACAACTACCTTAATGGCGACTTACTATGCTGTAAGTACTTTAAGGCCCGGGCTTTATAGATCGGACCACTATTAGGTACAATTAATTGTTCTTTCACACTAGCCGTGTGTAGGATGCACTATGAAAGGGTAGAGCAAGACTGAAAAATGCAATGCCATAGCCGGGATCCCGGCTATGGCATTGAATTTTTCAGTCTGGCTCTACCCTTTCAAAATATCTATTATTATTAGATAATTCTGAATGAATGTCAAACTGTAAATACAAATATTACATTAACTATCAATCTTTTTTGTGTTGTCTTAAATAATTGTGCCTAGATCAAAAATAGGTTTGGGCCAGGTTTTCATTTTCCTTGGGCCACTGTACATTGTCTTACTACCTGAGTCCATGTATATGAATAAAGCACTGGAATTGATGCCTTTCAGTCAAATGTTTCTTCCAAAATTTAAGCTCATTAGGTATAAGTAATTGATTTATTTAGATCCAAACTAAAATGAGACATTTTCAACATTTGCGTATCATATTTTCAAGAACCAATACATCACCAAATAGCATCTCTTTGTTTAAATTTTGGAAACATATTCAACATGCTTGTATCCCATAAGGAATCATAAAACTGATGCTGCCTATGCAGCATGCTGAGAAAACTCTTCAGTAATCTTTTAATGGATAGGTTTTTAGAACATTAACCCTCATATAAAATTGCAATTCCTTTCTTGGAAGTGTTGAAAACATGTTGTTTAGTGTCTTTAATCGACTCTCTTTAAAGTTAACCTCATATAAAATGTTTGATATACTCCAGTTGTATTTTCTTTTAGTAAAAAATTCAGTGATATCATGTGTGCTCATATGTCTTTTTAATATAAATCCTTTTTTTCTCATGGTGTAATAATAAATAATCTTCAGTAACTGTTTCTTATTTCTTACTTCCTTATTAATTATTACAAGAACTCAAAAATTCCCTAAAATAAGTAAAGATATTTGAAAACCAGAATTTGAAGCTGCAAAAACTTATACATTATTTATATCAACGATTCAACTGAACACATAATTCTAACTTCACTTACCAAATTTTAACTCGGGACGTTTTTAATGGACTACTCGTCCACATTATCAGCTACAGTAACAAGTTTCAAATTCAGTAAGTGAAGCAGCAATGAGTATTTATTTCACAACATTTCAGTCCACATTTTTATAATTATATAGCTGCATATTCACATGCAAATAGTGACTTACATTATATCAATGTTAAAAGATACTAATTAATATTCAGAAACTGAAGCAATTACAAGTAACTTGAATCAGTTCAGCTTTTTACTGCAGCTTTTTTTTTTTTTTATGCTTACAAATGCAGATCTACAATTAAATCTTAAGTAATACGTAGGTCTCCAAATGTCACATCAGCAAATAATGTTTTTCTTGGCACTTTTTAGACACTACCAAAGTAACATGTGTTAAAAGTATCACATTATATTTCTTACATATTTACATGTCTGCTGCATAACAGTAAATACAAACAAAAACAGTTTAAATCATTACAAATAAACTCTACACATAAAATGGAAGTGCTTCAGAAACAACAAAAAGTAAATAACACATTACTTCAAAGTATAAAATTGAAAGAAGCGTAGAGACATTGAAGCACAACTTAGCACAAAAGTGAATTGAGAAGATCTTGACACATTGCTTCACTCACAATGTTTTCTCACAGGACATGTTTCAAGAGCTTTTGCTCTTATCAGCTGGAACTCGACTAGTGCAAATTGTAGTGGTTTCCTCTTTCTCTGTATCGTCGATAGATGGCAGGATGTACTTGTCAAACATGTTCGGTGGTGGTGTTTCAAAATTCATGACTGACAATTTTTGTTAATGAAGATTTTTTCCCATACAGAAAGATCTACGGGGTGATTAACATATTTTATTAAAGATGTTTCCAAGTTGATGTCATCTAGTATTCAGAAAATGAAAAGCCACTGCTGATTTTTTGGTTTCACCATTTTTAATGTTTCTTATTGTTCTTTAGTTCTGATGTCTATATTTCTTTTTGTTTTTCCTGTATGAATTTTAGGGCAAGTTTCACATTTGATTTCGTAGATTCCTGGTTTTTCTTTGGTAGTAATTGAATTTTTTTTGGCAGGGGAGGGGGGGGGGTGGGCTTTCAACAAATTTCTGATATTAAATCTATTTTGAGGTGCAAGAATTATGTTGTGTTTTGAGAAGATTTTTTGGAATTTATTATGGGCTGATGGATGGAAGGTAAATTTTTTTAAATTTTTTTTTTTTCTCTTTTACTCCTGTAGGCTCTAGGGTGGTGGTTTCTTTTATTTTCTTAGCCTTGTTGAGTCTTAACTGTTTTGTCCATTAAATTTGGGTTGAAACCATTGGATATAGCTACTTTTTTATGTGTAGGTATTCTTCTTGATAATCTTCTCTGTTTAGTGGAAGGTTGATCATCCGAAAGATTAAACTGTTGAAAATGGCATGTTGGTGTTGCTTTGGGTTGAAACTATTGTTCTTAGTGTGTGTGTGTGTGTGTGTGTGTGTGTGTGTGTGTGCGTGCGCGTGGGTGTGTGTGTGTGACCTTTCCGTATGGGAAAAAATCTTCATTAAAAAAAATTGTCATAGAGTCATGAATTTTGAAACTCCACCACCGGACATCTTTGACAAGTACATAATGCAATCTATCGACAATACGGAGAAAAAGGAAACCACTACAATTTACACTAGTCGAGTTCCAGCTGATAAGAGCAAAAGCTCTTGAAACATGTCCTGTGAAAAAACTGTGAGTGAAGCAGTGTGTCAATATCGTTTCAATTCACTTTTGTGCTAACACATTATTTGTTCTATCACACTATTTAAACTGAAACACTAATGTTCCAAAAGTGGGAGGCAAACTTCTTTGAAATGGAAAAGGGCAGACAGAGCAGTTTGTGCTTGCCTTTGCTTAAAGCTAAAGACAATGGAATCATATTGAAGCTTTTAACAAGAAACTATACAAGCAATTGTTGTCGTTATTAGTGAAATGTGTTACACTACATAACAAATTACAAATTATACAGCTAATACTTAGTTGATATAGCATACTTCAGAATACTTGCACACAGAACCAGAACTGTAACCCTATATATAGTACAGTAATTCAAATAGGCTAAGATTTTGGATAGAGTCAACCTGAAAAATTCAATGCCATGGTCGGGATTTGAACCTCGGATCTCATGATCTCAAGCGATCCATGGTTCAAATCCCGGCCATGGCACTGAATTTTTCAGGTTGACTATCAACATTGAATTGTTATTGGCATATTTCTGACATGGTGAACCAAACCACTGTGTCTTGGTCTTTTACTGTACAATAAAATTTACAAAGTACACCATTTTGCAACAGACTCCATCAGCCCTAAGAGAAACTTGTTATAAAGCACTGCTCAGTATGCTAATTTCCAGTCACATTGTATTTGCCAATATAGCTGCTAATAAAATAATGTAAAATAACTACACGATGTATGCTAATATTACAACTGCTTCTGCTGAAACAAAATATTACCCCAGCTTCTTATAAATTAATCACTAATAAAGAACATACTGAAATGTTATCACAATTTTCTTTTTCTCTTTTTTAGCAAGTACTTCTAATGTAAAACTACTAAGTTTTTAAACTATCAATACAATATGGATGAATTAGAAAAAACTGGCTACATTGCATGTGATCAGTAACTATCATTATCTTTGGTAAAATTTTAAACAGCTCTTGTATTAACACTCGCTTTGAATGACTGCAACAAGATCTTAAAAATACCTGTAACTTCAGTAATCTACTGCTAACAGTTTCTCGGTTAATATCTTGCAATTACTCACACTAATGGCAACAATATGGAACAGTGATAATTCAATTTTCACGACGACGACCTCAAGAATATGGCCAAGGGAGGGGGGAAAAGAAGGGAAAGAGGAATGGGAGAGAAAAGAGTGAAGGGAAACATGACTGACCCCTCTCTTTCTCTGTGAATGTTACTTGAACAAGATCTGTACAAGATAGCATTTGCTAGAAGTTGCAACAAATAACTTGTTCAAGAGACGTGTATGACAACGCGAATAACTTGAATTGCTCATGCTACCATTTAAA
Source organism: Mantis religiosa (assembly GCA_030765055.1). NCBI lineage: Eukaryota > Metazoa > Arthropoda > Insecta > Mantodea > Mantidae > Mantis > Mantis religiosa. The sequence goes on from CM060948.1 coordinate 20,166,129, forward strand.
AAGTATAAAATGTACCCAACTAGCAAATCTAAGCAACATTGCTTTTAAGCCTAAACCATGATCAGAAGCCTATTTTGTAAGGTAGACTAAAATTGACATTGAAACAAGCGCTATCAGTGAAATTGTTTGACTAGAGAGATCCCTTGGTTTTTCAAATGAAAACTGAAAAACCGGCATTTAACTTGGTTCATCTTATCATACTCCAAAACTTTTAGTTATCACTCATTTTAACTGCCTGAATGCAGAAACTTCAAGCTGACATGGATTAGTTCTTTATTCAACATAATTTTCTCACCATTTAGGTAGCTTGAAAACTGCAAACTCTCAACCAAATGAACAACACATTTGTGTTTGCAAACATTTGGACTCTCTCTGACTGGCAGCCCATCCTGCTAGGTAGTTATATGTATTGCATTTTCTTGTAACTAAGGGAAGAAAACACTTACTACATAGCACAGCGAGGAGTCATACCGGAAAATATGTGAATGACAGATGTTTATGCAAGCCTATTGCACATACTCAGCGACTCCAGGGTATGTACAGTTTAGATGTAATCATGTCTTATGGACAGCAATGTGTCATACATCAACAGGCACGAGAAGTCATATATAATGTGATTCAATATTGTGAAAGGAGAAAGAAAACAAATTTGCAACAGATTATCAATCAAATAAATATTGTTTTACAGGACTTAGAATGAGTTTTTCTTTTGAAAGGCTTCAGAGGTACAGCATTGTTTTCAGTAATATGGCTGCAGATGAGTAAATATGTAGTAAAATTTCTGCTTTGTCATTCTGTCTAGTGAGAGTCTTCAGCTATTTAAGAAATTAATTTTATTAATTGGATATTATTTTTGATTCGATCAGTAAACGTTACAATCCACGTTATAATTGCTTGGGTGTTGCCACAATGTGCCTATTTAAATGAGATCAGCCAGAGACAAACCCGAGTAAGTTGTACATAATGATCTAAATAGATGTGCATTTACAAATGTCTCATAAGTCTTTTTTTTTTTTTTGCCCCTGGTCAACCAGTTTCAAAGCCTCTCCGCTGTGTATTTCTTATCTATGACTTGTTTGGATGCCGGGAGTGGGTCAGTCGCAACCAGCATAGCAGGTAGTATGAACTTCCTAGCCCTCGTAACCACTTATCAATTTTGTTGTAGTAGAAAGGTGACTGCTTCTATAATCTGAAGACTTAAAGGAACCAATCTAAACAAAATTATTTAATGTACTAAAGGGAAGGGCTGCTTACTAAAAAGCACTGGTCAGCTTGGTGAGTTATTGACCTGGAGTGATATTTCTTCCTTTCCTATAACAGATCCCCCTTTTACCCTTCCTATCCAGTCATCCTTGACTCAACTTTTGTTTGCTTTGACCCTGATGGAGTTAGAGTATTCGAGGCCTAGGGGATCATTTCACTTTCTTTCCTGCTCATATCTTTCTCTACTTAGGGTGATGGAACTGCCTTTTATGGTGCCCAATTTTAAACTGTTATAATAAAGTTAAATAAAAACACTCTAGATAATATGAAAGTATAAAAGGCAACACAATATTAATGAAAAGAGCCCCGGATGTATGGTTCCTACAAAATAAAGTTAATAAGCATGATTGTCATTCTGAATTTCATAAGAAATTTGACAAACACTGAATTATTTTTAATAAAGAGCTAAAATGTACAAAATTATATGTAACACACTTTAGAAGTACAAACAACTAATTTGCATTTGCACATTCAAATAATGTATGCAGAATAATAAGACTCATTGAGTCATCCTTTATTGAAACGTTAAATGTCGCTCACGTTTTAACGAAGTTTGGCTCGATAAGTCGCTTAATATGAAATAAGTTTCACTTTTAAGAACACTTCTATTCATAACTATTTCAAATATATGCAGAAGGTTGAGACAGATCACAATATACCACGCACAATAGCTGAGAAATTCTAGACTTCTAGATTCCTGTAAGCCGAAAGTGGGGAAGAAATTAATTGCTTGCACTGTGTATTTAAGACTATTAGAACTTTTAGTTCAGACAACACCACATTTCCACAAGCAATCACATTGTATATTTTAAAGCATATTCAATAATGAGAATATTTACCAGTATGTCTAGATCAGTCAGAAAAGTTTGTTACATAAGGCCATTTCAACTTTGGCCTTATGTTAACACAGAAAAGAATCCCTTTACATAAAACTACATTATCTATGCTATCTCTCTTTGGTTTTCCTTTTATTTCAGTTATAGGCTGAGCAAAGTTAACTACATTCTTCCTCAGATGGCCCATGTAAAGCATTAAGAACATGTATCACATATTTACGTTATGTCATTAAATATGATAAATTATATAAATTTGTACATGAATAAAAAATAATAAATGTAAAGCATACAAATGCAAAGCAGATAGTAATTGTATAGTGATAACTTACGATAAGAATATCACAAATACGTCTCCATAAAATTGGACTTTGGCACGTTCTCCAATTATTAAACATCTTCAACAGGTTTCACCTTAATGGCATTTGGCGAATAGTTGTTCTGGTTACCTCTTTCCTCAGGCATGCATGAATTTAAAGGGTCATCTTTAGCTGTAAGCACAAAAGTATCCAAATTAAAAGGCTTAAAACTACTTTCTTGTAAGTATATGTCATCTACAGAAATTGAAAAGTTTCAAACATATGACTTTCTCACTCTTATAACCATGTTCACTATTCTTGATGAATATTTTGATATAGTAAAAACTAACATTACTGTCATGAATTATCATTCATGGTACAATGACAACATTAAATGTTTTCATAGGATTTTACAGCAGTTAAACTTGACTGGCTGTTCACAGCTTATTTTTGTTTACTAGTTTGTAACCTGAAAGGTGATATTAATTACATTTGTGCTCGATTTCACCAACAGATGTTAAAATTAATGTTAAGAAATGTAACATAACAATTGTCACAGCGCTAACAAAGCTGTTGAATTTCTTGCACTTCACCATCCTGTTTTTGAAAATGTTAAACACATGTTAACACCAAGAGACTTGTAAATATTACAGCTATAGAAGGCTATGGCTGAATCTTATTATTTTCTGAACGTACAGCAATGTGATTTTGTTTTAATTTTCGTCTGCACACAACTGAAAAAAATTATAAACAAATGCCGTGAGACAAATTTCTCATCGATGTAGAAAAGAATTGTTAATTGAATTGGTGACAAACTGTAAGGATATCATGGAAAATAAGAGGACAGATGCGGTGAATGTAAAAGAGAAAGATGTCATGTGGGAAAATATTGGAAATGAATTCAATTCATGCATGTGTCACTATTACAAGCATGAAACCACTTCATCAGTATTACGTAAATTTAAAACGAGGTGCGAAGGACAAGTGAATTGAACTTTTCAAGACAGGAGGTGGACAGCGTATTATCCACATAATTCAGTGAATTATGAAATCTCAGAGTTATTAATACTTGAAGCAAAGGCGAGATCGGCATATTCCTTTCGATGCATGTTCTGACTCAGTATTACGTAAATTTAAAGCGAGGAGCGAAGAAGAACGAGAGTGACTTGAAAGTTTAAGATGGGAGGTGGATAGGGTATTATCCATATAATTTATGAATTATAAAATAGCAAAGTTATTAATACTTGAAACAATGGCAAGATCAGCATAATCCTTTTGATGCATGTTCTAACCTCTCTTGTACTTCCGCAGTAGCCTTTAGAGCAACGTGTTTTGACAGTCTATACCTCTGTAGAACTTTTCTTCTGATAGCTCCTCATAGGACGTACTCTATTACAAATGCCATTTAGCAGGTCTTAAATACAGCAAATCGACATCAACAGCTGCATTCACGCCTGCCATCTTGAATATTTACAAACTGTTAAGGATTTAACAACAGAAATTTGGCAAGTTAACACTTCTTGGTAAAATGTAATTTTTGTTTTAACTATTGCTAAACTCGTGTTAAGTCTTAACATCTGTTGGTGATGTGCTAAATTATATAATTATTTATTATCAAACATTAAATTACTGAATGGTGCTTTCCATTTTCTCTATTACGTAAGTATTTCTACAAATCACAAAATAAATTTTGTAAATACAGTTTTTCCATTATAATATATGCTGGTGCTCATCACACACCACTTATGGGGAATGCAACATAACACTTCAGGACTCTGACTCGTTGCTCACCTAGTAGCGTTCAAGGACAAACATCATCCCATTTGAAACACAATAGTGACAAAGTGAATTGTGGCAAACTTGAGTCTTTTTTTTTTTTCCTTGTTCCATTTATACCCCGCCTTTAACTGCTATGGTCACATCGGCGGCCGTTCTCCTTTGGAACATACTGAAGGTGTTAACTCGTTATCTTTGGTTTTTAATCATTAGATCACGCACACATTCACACTCTCATTCATACTTCCAGACTCTGGTGAAGATGGGGAATTATCTTGGTCGGAGAAAAATCCCCACCCCAATGCCGGGAATCGAACGCGGGACCCCTAGCACGGCAGGCAGGTGCTCTACCGACTGAGCTACGGGGCCAGTCAACTTGAGTCTTGTTTTCCACATTATTAAGCCTTTAATTATTTAAAATATAAAACCCACTGTTACCTGCATAACAATGCATTGTTAAGAGTGAAATTCTTGTCAATACTTTTTATTTTATTGTTTAGAAATATAAAACAGTTAATTTAAAGCCTAATGTATACATAGCTGCTTGGAAAATGTTTCCATCTATTACTTCAAAAGATGGGATTATTAATAGCTACTTAGAACATCAAAACAAGGCATCACAGCAGATAAAAGTTTCTTTTTGCAATCCTCAAAAGTGAGCATTCATTTGAAACTAAGCTGTTAATATTTTCAACAAATGAAATTTATATCTTGAATTTTTTGGGGGAATGTCCTCAGAAGTCCTCTTCATTCTGGATAACTTTTGGATAACTGCTAAACCATAAGAGACAAAACCTTTCTACGTAATTTTATTTGTTGGTGTTGGAGTGAGCCTTTTAGAGATATTCCTTGTTATTTGTGTGAATTTTCCAATACTTATACTTTCTTCATCATAGCTTCAGTTAGAAGAGGCTTCTTGGCAGCACACAGAATTGGTAAACCTAAGTCTTTTTGAAGGCGATGCTGAATAGTCCGGATTGCAAAACTTTTGAGCAGTTCTGGATGATTCTTTTTTAAAGCTGCTGCTGTAATCCATGGATTAGCTATCACTTCACGTTTTAGAAGGTCAACAGTCCTTGGAGAAGTCTTTCTTTTACCACCTGAACCTGTTTTTTGAGTTGGTGTGGTGCCACATGGCAAAGGTGCTGCTGCATTTTTAGGTCGTAAATGGCTTCTCTTGAAACCTTTAGATCAGCAGCTATACGAATTACAGAGGTACCTACCTCTAACAGAGTTAAAGCACGAGTCTTCTCACAACTGAGTTTCCTGCATCCCATATTGTGTATTGGATGCAGAAATACATACATTCAAAAACAGCACTGAGATCAAAAATCGGATGACAACGCACAATAAACAACTTGTTGTATGCAAATACCAGAGGCAGACTGAGACCTGGGCTGCTAAATGAAAGGAAGTTGCTGCTGTGCACTTGAGAATCATGTGATTTGCAGCTCCGCCTGCCTTCTTGTGTAGAACAAACTAAGTGCATTGTGTATGTAAAGATTTTCCTTGTGTTTAAAATGTAAAGATTTCCATTGCAGTGACTGTATTATCATATTCCCTGGAACCTAAAAGAAAATTAGCAATAAGATAATATCTGCAAATGTTTATCTTGAATAACAAAGTAGCTAGAAGGGGGGTTGACATTTAAGGACATATCAACAGTTAGGTCACCTGGTTAAGTAGATAAACGAATAAGCATTTGTAAGAATTATATGTGCAGGAGTAGATAAAGTCGCAGGTGCAACACATCAGCTTTTTATTTTCATCACACAGTAACTCTGTATTTACATATTCTCTTAAGTTAGCAAATATTTTTGGTGAACTTACGATATGCAACAATATTTCCTTGCGTATAGTTGACCCTGCAGGCATTGTACAGCAAACATTTGCTCCAGAAGCAACAGATGACAATCACAACAGTGATAATTAGACATGAACATATTACAATAACACCAGCCACCATCACCTGCCTGCAACCATATGAACATTTGAAATTAATATTGACTAAACAGTATCTACTTCAGAAATCACAAAATTTTAAGTTTTGATTTATCAGTTCGGCTAGACTTACTGTTCGTCTATCTCATATAATGGGCCAATATCCTTTGGTGGGCAACACTGGATACTGGTACTGGTCTCTGAGCAGCATTCTGTGTACACTTCTATATCCGATGGTCCAGGACACATTAAAGTCTTATTCACGCCAAAACATTCTTTGGATTCTGCAACACCAACAAAGCAGATACTGTGATTTCTCTATTATGCAGCATAAAAAAGAAGTTATTTTGCTTCATACAATGTTGAATTTCAAGTTTATGTGTATTATCTTCAAAAGTATTGGGAGAGTGGAATATCACCAGTACAGTAGTACTTTACCAGACAATTTTTACCAACATAATTACATAAAATGAGAACCTATCATGACTCTCCTAACCTTAGTACACCCGCCTCGATAGCGTAGATAGTAGCGTGTCTGCCTCACATTCAAGAGGTCCCGAGTTCGAATCTCGGTCAGGGTGAGTTATCTGGATAAGGTTTTTCCCGGAGTTTTCCCTTATCCTGAAAGACAAATAGATAATTTATTCATCTTGTAAATCATACATTGTACATGAGTACTATGATATAAGACACATCAAATTGTGAATTTACGGTGCAATTAACTATACTTGTAAATTAACAAGTCACATTCAATAAGGTCAAGTCAGTGTTCGTACAAAATAATGTTTTATGAAGATATCTCAAGAATTTTATGATATACACAATTAATTCAGAAATGTAACAATATTATAAACTTTCCATAAATTCACTAACAGAATAAAAACAAGTTGTCTAGCAAGTATGCCAAAACTGACTTTTTAAATGCTGAAAAATTGCAAGTGGTTTTATTGGCTATAGGCAGTTTATTAAAAAACGTGATTCCTAGGTTTATTACACTGTTTTGATGAGCTCTTGTGTTACTTCTATTCACATGAATGTCCACTCTGTCTAGTATTATGGTTATGAACTGTGTCATTAAAGGTACACTGGCCATTTCCTTTCATTAAATTTGTCTTTGTAAATTTTAAAATTTCAAAAATGAAAATACATGGGAGAGTTAAGATTTTAAATTTTTTAAATAATGGTCTGCTCGTAGATGTTGATTTAACTCCTCCAAGTATTCTTAGAATCCGTTTTTGCATTATGAATAATGATTTACATTGTGGTGAGTTAACACATAATGTTATGCCATATTTTCAAATGGAGTGAGTACACGCAAAATACACGCTTCTGAGAGTTTTTATGTTAACTATGTGTACCAGTTGTCTGAAATTATAAGAAATTGTACTCATTTTTAATAAGATGATCAACATGTGTCTCCCACTTTAGGTTACTCTGTATCCAAAGACCAAGAAATTTAGTTGTATTTACATACTTAATGACTTTATTATTACATATTAATTGTGATTGTACAGGAGACTTATTCTGAAAATGAATTACATGTGTCTTATCCAAGTTTACAATTAAATTATTATTGCTGAACCATTTAGTAGGGTAACTGTAAGCTCCATGGACCCCAGACACATTTGAGCATCACTTCACCCATTTCATTCATCGTCCGATATGAATTAACATTGGAGGATGTAAAATTGGAGGGGGGGGAAAAATCTTGGTGCACAACCTCCTAGTGCCTTCCTTTTCCATAAAAACAAAGCTTTTTGACTTACATCACAAACACAGTAAATATTGTCGTGAACACATTGTTGATTCGAAGCGGTGCGGGCAACCAGATCAAAGAGATGGGCAGTGCAGTGCGGAGATAAAAGCTCACTGAAAATGTGGTGGGAAGGAGATGGATTTCTAGAGAGTTCTTCTTTCTTCTAGCGCTGTCTTGATTGTTTGAGAACATTCCAGATAGTGAGTAATCTATAAAAAGGGAGCCACTGCCTGCCACTGGGGACAGTCGGTAATTGAATGCATGTGCGTGAACAGATGTAAAAGTGAATTTTTTGTATTTGAATTTTTTGAACCTTGCATGTTGTATGTGTATGTGACGTAATTGTGTTTCTACGGAAATAAAGAGCAATTTTTAGTGTTTGTAACCTGGACTTTTGATTTCACGAACCCACAAAGTCACAATATGTATTACCTCGTCAAAGCACCGAATAGCTTTTCTTATTTATTTATGATAAGCCATGTAGAAATAAGTATAACCAGTGTTCAGTCTTGGCTCTGTACCAGTCATACTCTTATTTTACAAAAAACATCCTTATTTCTAATTAATTACAACAATGTAGGTTTGCCCATAACCATTTGTTTTTCACTTTGTGCAAGAATTGTCCAATCTTCTTGCTATTTTTAAAAAACATTATAGCTAGAGTTATATTATTTCATATTAATAAACTCTTTTCTCCAAAGTTCTGTCCCATTACACATAAAAATTATGTTCTAGGTTCTCATTTCCACCACATATGGGTCAGTAATTTTGTGGCATAACCTTCCTTAAACCTTTTAACTGTCTTACTCCTGCTTTCACCCACGCAATGCCTTCTGTCTTTGTCACGTCTATGCATTTTTCCCTTCCCCAAGCCCCCTTCATTGGTATTTAGGAAATTGAAGATCTCTTCTTATCTAGTTCACTAAATATTTTCTGCATTTCTATGTCTCTGAATACTTTTCTTGCAGATTTGCAGAAATTTTTCATGTTACTTCCTCTTTTTCTCTACATTTGCCCTAACCCACTACTCTCCAAGTTATTTCTAAGACAGTCTACTCATCTATTGTTCTTTAAACTTTTCTTGTGATATATTAAACATTGTTTTAACAAATTCCTTTCTTCCAGCTATCAAAAGCTTTTGATTGTGTTGATACAAAAATTCTATTAAATAAACTTGAACGTATTGGACTCAGAGGTCTAAGTAATAACCTGACACAATCAATCCTACATGACTAACAGAACACAATATGTACAACTGAAATGTAAACAAGGTGACTTATTTTTTATTTTTGAAAGTAATGAGTCGGTAATTCAAACACAAACATCACTTAAATTATCCTTACTTGGACATGTTTCGGAGAATGTTTTGTCCCCATCATCAGCAGTTATCCGACTGGTTGGATCCGTGGTTGTTAAACACATGTTAAATGTTGAACACATCACTGTTCCTAACCTTTTGCTTCAAATAATAAGGTGACTATTTCAAAACCTGTAGAGGTACAGTCTGGCATGCCCCAGGGGTTTATTTTGGGACCTTAATTGTTTATTCTGTATATTAATGACATAAGAACTGTGTTACAGGGTACTGTAGCTTTAAGTCTGTATGCAGACGATGCCACACTGGGTTTCAGCAATAGCAACTTACTAAATCTAGAAATCGATGTAAATTTGACCTCCAATACCGAGGCACAGTGTACTAATGCACAAAAAAGTGAATTATATTTGATATTAAGAGACGTCCTTTCGAACTTCAGCTTAATATAGGCAATAGTCTAGTGTGTAAAAAGTGTAAATATTTTAGGTTTAATCCTCGATGGCAAGTTAACTTGGAACAACCACATTGAAAAACTAGAAAGTAAATTAAGCTCAGGACTTTTTGTGTTGCGATATTTAGTCAATTTTCTCTAAGTAGATACTAGTAAGTTAGTACATTTTGCATTAATATATTCACACATTTCTTATGGCATCGAGCCGTGGGAACACACTTCCAAATTAAACTTCAACAGAATTTTTCTCCTACAGAACAGAGCTATCAGATACCTGGCAAAAATAACGTACGAGTTCATGCAGGCCCTATTTTAAAAAATTAAACATACTTACTCTTCCCTGCTTATTTATTTTGTGAACAATTCTTTTTGTACATAACAGGAATACAACCTCCACTAATTCCGATATTCACACATATGAAACAAGGGGAAAGAATAACTATATAGTTAAAGGACACAGGCTAAAACTTTTTGAACATAAGCTCCAATACTTCGGTCCAAAACTACTTTATAAGCTTCTGGAAAGCCTAAAAAATACTGTCAGCTGTGTTTAAATCTAAACTGACTAAACTCTTAAGCAGAGCCTATTACAGTATAGGTGAATATTTTGATGACAACTTCGATGATTTTGAATAATTATGTTTTGTGTGTGTGTGTGTGTGTGTGTGTGTGTGTGAGAGAGAGAGAGAGAGAGAGAGAGAGAGAGAGAGAGAGAGAGAGAGAGAGAGAGAGAGAGGGATGAATGAATTCTTGACAATGTTTGTAAAATGTAATATAAAATGTCTGTATTATGTTATAGTGAACAATAAATTGATTGACTGGTTGATATTCTATACCAGAGTTTCAATGCCCTTTCCATAATCTTCCATTTACTGGCAACTCTACCCATCTCCATTTGTGCTGGCTGCCTAAAAGTTGCATTTGGTAACCCAAGCATTTCTTTACAGCATCTCCTATACACCTCATCTGTAACTTCCCATCCTCCTCCTAGTTTCCATACACCAAATAGTAACTTGCATAACATACTACAGTACAGCCGTATCCTCAACCTTATCTTGAGAATGAAAATATAGCACTATTTTAGCTTTAAAACACTGAAATCCAACTTGCAATTTCATTATCATGCAAGATATTTATTACACCACCACTCTATTCGAATATTTCGTTCACACCTTTCACGCACACTAACTGCTTCTGTTGGTAGTACTGGGAGTCTCTACATCCGGTGTCGTGGTCAGGAAGTTAAAACTGTCTGCTAGTGCCAATCAGCATTGTCGCTGCTAGGCGTGGCTTCCAAACCCAACATTGTGTTGCCAGCTTAAATTTGTTTGAGCCACGTGCCTTTAGCTGCTTGCGTTGGTGAACTTTCTTTGCCATATTTTGCATGCGTGAATTCAGATTTTTAGTGTTCATAAGGCCTATTATTATCGCTATTATAATAATATGACTACTGGTTCATGAAATATGCAAATACATCAAACATTTAAAATACGCATTGTTCCTCTGCTTGAAATTCTGGAGAAACTTTCTTTTGTGTGACACGAGAATAGGTGCGCATATGGGCATTCGCAAGAAGACGACCAGCAGGTTTTGGCATTGCAGCCAACATGAGAGAGATGTGCAACACCTGTAGTAAACCTCTGCAAAAATGCCCCAGACATCTGTCCTCAGTGGTGCAAAAAGACATCTGGACGTAGTGCAAAGGACTACGGCATCATCTAACAAGGGGCAGCATTCCTAGGGACAGTGTGGATGCTCATATTTCTGAGTATTTGTGGCACAATGACTGCAAAAACCGTTCAGCAGACCCATTTCAAGAATGAATTGAAGACATTAGCCACGTCTACCCTGTAGTGTAATGATGTTTAGCATAATTAGTTAGCTAGTTGGTGTAAATTAGGGACTATTGTGTGTTTAGTGTTTAGATTTAGGTACTACTTTCAATTCATTGCTAGATGGTGTAATTTTGAGACAACTAAGACTGTTGGCAGCATTGTGTTCAGTGGAGAAACAAGCATAGTTTGGCTGCACTGAATTCAATATGGCTACATTACGCAGTAAGTAAATAAACAAACAATAAATAAACACCAAATTGCACTCAAAAGTAAAGAAATGATATTAAAAATCATTGTTGTATATAAAAACATAACAAGTGTGAAGGAATTAGAAAAAAATCGCCGCATTGCACATTAAAAAGAAGAGTCAAAATTCCCGCTAAACAACTGGCAACAGCCTGCTTCCCCCTCTCGAGAAATGTCAGAGCCGGAGAAAGAGCGGCCGAACTGTATTGATAGCAATGAGAAATGGCCCCCCTCCAGTGCGAGAAAGCTTTTTTTTCTAAATTGACAATTCATTTCATTTCAGAGTCAAAAGATTATTCCACTACAATATTTTTCTTTTTACTCCCATGAAATAATCCCGGCCATGGCACTGAACTTTTCATGTTGACTATCAATCAAAACCTTAGCCTGTATATGGCTAGTGTGAGGAAATGATTAATTTCCATCAATTAACTAAAATCACTGCTTGTGTTTTATAGTTTGAAGTGGGATGAAGGAAGAAAGAACTGCATTTTTAGCAAAGGGCATTTATGTGACTGATATATGTCATGTTTATTTAAGGATAATAATTGCTGATAGGATACGTTTTTTTTTGGTTTTTTTTTTTAGCAATTATTAGAACTATTTTGTGTCTAAACTGTATAAAATTTAATTAGATAACTGTCATATCAACATTTTGATATCAACAAACAAATATTAATAAATAAAACTTACGATAGTGATGGCAATGGTTTAAGAGCACCATAACAGGCTAATAACAGCATTTTGTACTAAGAGTGTATCAGTGCAAATAACATGAAGTATACGACACACGTAAAAGAAATATTTTGCTTACATTAGGTTACAATCAGCTAATCAATTATAAAGGAATACTTTGTTTATGCCTGTAAAATTAAACAACTTTAGTCAAGTCCTGGGCATCACTATTTACACCACTATTAGTTGAACTAATACAAATTATGTGTTTTCACACTGTCCATGTGTATAAATAAACTTAAATTTTATGGTATAGGTGATATAGCCTTGAAACTTTTTCAGTCGTACTTAAGTAATCGCCATCAAGTTGTGTGTCGGTAGTGAGAGATCAAAAATGACAGAAATAAAGTGGGGGTGCCACAAGGTTCTGTTCTGGGACCTCTACTTCTTGCACTAATGATCAATGACTTGCCCTCCTTTGTAAATAACCATACAATATTATATGTAGATGACACTACTTTCTTAAATACCAGCTCAAACGTTACAGAACTTAAAACAATTGTCGAGGACACCCTGAGGCAGGCAGACATATGGTTTAGGGCAAATGGCTTCTTGCTTAATGAAAAGAAAACACAACTTGTATTTAGCTTAAGGGACCTGACAAGTTCAAATGATACTAAAGAAGTCAAATTTTTGGGTGTAATAGTTGACAATAAACTCTCCTGGGAACCACATATTAATTACATCACTACGAGGCTCTTAAGAGTTATATCGGGTTGTCTCATAAATTCGTTCGATTCTTGTTACGTGTTTACGACTAAGAACTCCTGAGAACACTGCATGCCCCCATTACTTTTACGTCAAAGAAGTTGCCTAACAATATGGGGTTTGTTTACAAATACAATAATTGAAAAGAATGCTATAAACACAAACCACAGTGACCTCACGGCCAAAGGTAAATAGGTCAACTTATGTAAGAATTGGTAACCAAACTTCAGTACGAGTTTGTGGATGCAACATTGTGGATTTGTAACTTGTGAATGTTAATATGGAAGACAAGAAGGAACATTTGACATTTAATGCTGTTTTATTACCGTAAAGGTAAAACCGCCTCACAAACTCAACGGAAAATTTGTGCTGTTTACGGAGAAGATGCAGTGACGAATCGGGCATGTCAAAAATGGTTTACTTGATTTCGAGCTGGGAACTTCTCTGTGAAAGACAAACCTCGTTCTGGACGACCTGTGGTTACGGATGAGGAAAGGATAAAGGACATGATTACGAACCCCAGAATAACAACTCGGGAGGTAGGTCAGGAGCTAAACTTATTTTATGCAACTGTAGCCAGGCACCTAAAGAAGCTTGGTTACGTAAATCTTCGGAATGTATGGGTTCCGCACGAACTGAGTGAACAAAATTTAGTTCAGCGCGTTTCCATCTGTGACGCTTTGATAAGACGCAATGAAACTGCCCCTTTTCTGAAACAGCTGGTTACAGGGGACGAAAAGTGGATTGTGTACAACATCATCCGAAAGAGAAAGTCATGGCGCATGGCGTAAGAAAGGGGAACCACCACTCTCAATTCCTAAACCAGGGCTTCATCCTGAGAAAATTATGCTGTGCATTTGGTGGGACTGGAAAGGAATTATTTATTACGAATTTCTTCCTCCTGGGGAGACCACCACTTCAGAGAAATACTGTTCTCAGTTGGATCGTCTGAAGGTTGCCCTAGGAGAGAAAAGGCCAGAATTAGCATCTAATGGTGGAGTCGTCTTTCATCAAGACAATGCCAAACCACACACTTCTATGGTAACTCGTCAGAAATTACGGGATTTCGACTGGGGTGTGTTACCTCATCAGCCTTATTCTCCAGACATTGCCCCATCCGACTATCATTTATTCCGATCCCTGCAAAACTTCCTTAATGACAAACGCCTTACTTCCTTGGAGGATTGCAGACTCGCCGTAGAAGAGTTCGTCACCCAGAAAACAGCACGATTTTGGAAGAATGGAATTGATAAGCTGCCTGAGAAATGGAGATATTTATTGATAATAATGGTGCATACAGCAGAAAATAAAAGTTTGTTTTGAAAAGTTCATTGCCTTGTTTACTTTCGATGACCTTGCGTATGTAAACAGATTACCCCTAGATAACTAGGCAATTTCGTTGCCGTAGATGTGATACGGGCATACAGTGCAGGCGTTCTTTGTCGTAAACACGTAACAAGAATCGAACGAATTTATGAAACAAACCAATATATCTTATCAAAAACTTAAAAAGCTCTGTACCGAATACATACATTAGATCTGCTTACTTTGCTTTTTTTCATAGCATTATATTATATGGTATCTTACTTTGGGGTAATAGTAGCCACAATTGTAATAACCTATTATTGCAGAAGAAGATTATCCATATTATATCTCATACAGACAAATTCGCACACTGTAAGCCATTATTTATTAAATTAAGAATAACGACAGTAGTAAACTTCTACATCTATACCGTGTTAATTTATATAAAAAAGAATTTATCTGATTAAAACTATAGACAGTATATCCATAAATATAATACTAGGTATACAAACCAAATTGATACACCTTATCATAGGCTTGCAAAATCACATAATAGTTTTGAAATATTAGGTATAAGAATGTATAATGCACTTCCAGATTATGTAACTCGACTGCCAAATAACAGCTTTGAACATAGGCTTTATGACAGATTATTAATCAACCCATTCTACTCCTTAAAGGAATTTTTTGAAAATGCATCTCAATTGTAAATAGTGTCACTTATTCACTGAACATTATTTTCTCATTTGTAAATATTCTGTAAAATAGAATAGAAAGATTGTGTTGTAATAGTGTCACCCAATTATCAGAAAGCATGACCAACTGACAGCTGGGTAGGGGACCAGAGGCATTCGGTGGGCCACACCCACCCATTTATCTCAGTCACTGAGGGGATGATTAGGGAAGTGTCGCTGGTCGCCCCCCTCCCACGTCTGGAACCTTCGCGGTGATTCACTGAAACAAGAGACTTCGAGAAACAGTGATATCCCTATAAAAGGGGCTGCAGTGAGTGAGTTCAGTTCAGTTCTTGTCGAGCAGTCGTGAGGATCGCCCAGTGAGGGAACGGACTGTGTATGTGCATCGGAGAAGTGTACGTAACTGCATGCAGTGGACCTGTGACAGACGAACTGGTGAATTGTAATGGTGTGCATTACGTAATTCTGTGTAATCGGCAAGTGCTCCGATTGTAATTCGGTGGAAATAGAGAACATTTTTGAGTGGTGCAATTGGACTTTCAATTTCACGAACCCACAAAGTCACAATATGTTATCTTCTGACATCAATTGCTGTTAAGCTCGACTTTGTACATACTCTGTATCATATTGTAATTTGTATTGTATCTTCTGATGTCCATTGCTGTAACGCTCAACGATAATAAAATTCTAATTATTATTATTATGACAAGGTCCTATTTAAAGCAATAAAGTGTACATTAAGGGTATTATCTCATACATATAAATCTCCTAGTGGTTTACTGCAAAAAATATGACTCAGTTAGGGAATTTAATGTCACTGGTGTGTGGCCAGGGTAACTCAGTGATTAGAGCAATTGGATAGAAACTGGGAGATCCGTGGATCAAATATTAGCCATGGCACTGAATTGTTTAGTCTGACTCTACTCTTCTAAAGCATGTCCTACACACGGTTAGCAATTAATTTCCACTATTAGACTTGCCAGAGTTCCAATAACAATCATTTTGTGTACACACATATTCATGAAGTTGAAATTAAGCCTCCTCCGGGAAACATTAAATAAGGGTCTATTTTGCCATTGTGCACTCTGATGAATCTACACTAATTACAGCATCACCTGGTAGAAGAGCATGTGCCATAGTTATTTTACACGGCTTAACTTCAACAGTTTAATAGCTCTTTGCACAGGGCCATTAGAAATGCTTGCCTATTGTGAAAGATGCCTAAACAATTTTTGTGGAAAGCCTCTTAAACCAAGACTAATGTCTAATATTTATACACTGTCTTTCAGATTTCTTAACCACAACAATTCTTATGGCTGAAATTTATTGCAAATTTTATGTATTACTGTATGGCCTGGAACTTCTACACCCGGAAATTTTTCTAAGTACATAACCTACATTTACTTCACAAACTGTTAACACATAAGTATCATAAACACATGCTGTGCAGTAGAAAACATACTGAGCCATAAAAAAATATGTTGTGACTAAATAAAGGACAAAATAGCTTGTAATAGATAGTCAAACTGAAAAATTCAATGCAATTGCTGTGATTTGAACCACAATTCTCCTGGTTTTCTTTAATGTAATGTATAAAATTGGAGAAAGATGAAGAAAAGTTTATGAATTCTAAAATGTAAAGAAAAGCATTCAGAGGGAGTTCACAGGAAATTGTTATCCTTATCATTTAATTTGAATAAGAGACTATAAACTGAAGTTCCAAAAATAATTGCGTTTCAAATTGCATTCACATTTAGGTAATTTTTTCTTGAAAAGTTCCAAAAATTAGGGTTGTCTTATATCCAAGGTTGGTTTTCTATTCAGGCCAAATATGGTATATGTTGTATATGGATTATCTGTATACCATTTTAAAGAGGAATCCTTAAGTTTCACATGTACTATTATAGCATTTGTACTCTTGTTGTCACAGTGGCCATGCAGTGTTGCCAAGTCATAATGCCTTATAACTCTTCTTATAAGGGTTATGAACGCTAGTACGAAAAGTAGCTTTAAAATAAGACCTGAAGCTTTCCTAGCAAACGAATATGTTCAAGATCTTCTCGGGAAACAAGCCAGGTGAAAAGACGACCAGAAATCAACGTTTCGGGAGTGTACATCACTCCCAAAACATCAACCTCCAACCATCCCCCCTCCCGGCCTGCTTCCCAAGAAGATCTTGAACAGAGCTATAAAATATCTAAATTCTGTTAACACTCAATAGTCTCTGTGGAAGTTTTGTAGCAATATCTATTATGTGCAATTTGATTATGCATCATCTTTACAAAAATGTTGAGTGACCTAAAAATCTATATCACATTACAGTAAACTCAAGAGCAAAGAATGACATGGGCAACCATCAAGATGTTATTTGCATAACCAAAAGGGAATATATCAAAGAGTAAGCACTTGAAAATGTCAATGTAAACATAATAAAATACAGCTTGTACACGACACTTTTGATCAGGCTTCAAATTTTAATCCAACTTTGGAATAATCTGCATTTCTGTAAAAAATCTTGGGGAACAAAATGTCATATACAGGGGTGAGCATATGTAGCTATACACATATATATAATTACTGTAACACAAACATAACAAAAAATACCAACTGACGTATTACTATTGGGTGGTATGCATAAAACCCAGCAATAGCTCTCAATTGCACTCTAGCAAATGATCGAAGCAAAAGCCTTTGCTATAAATTGTATGCATAAAACATGCACTTTTGCTTGAAGGCATTTGCTACCCATACCTAGTAATTGCTGATTACTTAGTAATAACTGAACTACACGATATCACAGTCAACTCAATACGGCACTTCCAGAACACAAACTACAGATAGACCGCAAACAAAATGCAGTCTGTGTGCGCATGTGCGAGGAGAGCCTTCTCCCCTTCTATGCCATCCAAGAATCACATAACTCCCACCCCTCCCTTCCTGCATTCGACAGAGCGCAAACCACACGAAGTGAATGTATTTTAACGCGGTTTTGAGTTTCAAAGTTAACAGAAAATAATTACTCAGTCACGACCTCACAATTGATCAACAAATAGATAGAATCATAGTTTCTTTAAACCCTGAGGAACAAAGCAGTGATTCGCCAGAAAATGCAAAGAGTGAATCTAACAGTGAATGCGAAAGCAAGTTAAACAGATGACCAGTGCAGCCCACGTGATGGAGAGGTAACCTAAAATGACAGTAGGGGGGGGGGGGGGAATCTAGAGGACTCCAGTGTTGGTAAGCCACGCCTCCAACTGCATTTTGTTTGTGGTCTAGTTATACATCAAAAGCATGACCTTGTTTATAGCAGCAGTACAGAATGTGTCCACACACTTAGTGTAGAAACAAAGTACAGACAGTTCTTAGTTCATTGACTCTCCCATTAGTTTTCAGGTTGTAGTATTGCTGTCCAATGCAGGACAATTGTTGCACTCTGCTTAGCAGTTTAAACAAATGGGCAAATGAGTTAACATACTATCAGAATATCAAATGAGATTTTGCAAGGTAAGAATATTTAATAATACATTCCTTATAAGTAAATACACACCTAAATAAAGGAGGTAAGTTATATTTGGCTTTTGCAGATTTTGATAAAGTTTTTGATTGAACTGAGTTACAGTTATGGTATAAAAGGTTAGTAGTCATATGATGTCTTAAGTTTTATGTAATGAAAATATATTTTACATTCACCTTGAAAGATCAGTAACCAAGAAGTAATGCAGGAGAATGGGGTACAACAAAAGTGTCCAATGTTCAATTTGTTACAAGATGATATACTGCAACATTTAAAGATAGATCATGATTTTATGCCAGTTACTGTTAAATGGAGCAAAACTAACTAGGAGTAAAAGCTAGCATACAAGTCCAATTACTTATTTATGGACATTTCTTTACACTACTAGAGAATTGAATTTAAAAATTTTACATAACAACATAAGTGTGCAACTTGAAGAGTCAAAACACTTGTTTTCTTGAAGAATGACCTTTGTGATTGAGTGTGTATGTTGAAAACCACTTAAAATTTATAGGGCTGTTTTGCATATGAGATCCTCTTACTGGGTACAGAATTAACACAGAAAACAATAATTACCCTAATTATCTAAAGAATTATCTTCCTAATTCTAAAGAAAACATTTTAATCAAAGAAAATGCACTGACCTTTGAACCAATTAATATTCAATTAGATTTATAACAAATAGTTACAAAATCTGAAACTTCCAAATCTGTACTAAAAGCACTAGCATTAGAAACTGTGAACAATAGATACCCACCCGAAGAATGGTTACATATCTACACAGATGGATATAACTTGGGACAGCAACTCAGGAGCAGGAATTAAGTGTGTACTGTTCTCATTCTATCAACCAGCAGGATACCACAAAACAAATTTTGATGCAGAAGTAACGGCTATTCATATTTCACTCCAACACCTTCTATACAGAATTGATAAATTCAGAAATGCTGTCATACTTTGATTCTAACGCAGCATTATGTGCAATAAGTTCATATAAAATGAGGTCAATCCAAATTAAAGAATGTCACAAAATAATCCAAACAACTTCAAAAACTACAGAAAAGAATTATATTACAGTGGATACCTGCAGATTGTGGAATTGCTGGAAATGTATCAGTTGATTTTCTTGCCAAAAAAAGGTGCAAATTTAATTCAGAACAAAAGTAAAAACTTACCCTTTACATCCACAAAAAGATTAATCAAAAACAAATATAAAAACAAACAAAACCAATTGATATCTAACAATGCCAAAGATAAAAGATGGAACATTTTAATTAAAAATCCAGAAATTATTCCAGAAATCCCACGTAAAGCTGCAATAGCAAATTTTAGATGATTATTTGACCAAACACTTACACAGAATAGGAATTTATCTGTGCAACAAAGAGGAAATGACTGAAGAACATCTTTTAACCTGTGAAGCTCTACCTGCCAGACCCACTACACAGAAATATTGGAGAGCAAGAGAGCTAATGGTTCCATTGCCAAAGCCTAGCATTTGAAAACAACAATAATTACCCTGTAGAAGACCGACTAGAGCATTGTCAATCAACACAACATGTATGCACTGAAAATACTAATACTGTGCAACTAAAATGGCAATATACAAATGTATGACAAAACAAAATGCAGTAGTAAAGATTAGGATTAGTAATGATAACTGTTTCTTAGATGACATGCCATATTTTGTTTTCTTTCTCTTGTAGTTTTTACCAATGTTTGATACTGTTCTGTAAGGCAGTAGCCTATTATGTCATAGTTCTTTTATGTAGAAGGCTGTTGTATTACTAAGTAAATTATGATGGTGTGCTTTTTGCAAGGAAGAGGATCTTTTTCATATGACTAACTTTCACTCTTTCCATCAAGGCTAGATTTGTTTACCCAGAGATGTTCCCACTTTTAAGTTTTACTGTATATGAATTTATTGGTAGTATTGTGATGTGGAGTAGTTGGAAGACATGCAGCTTGGCAACAGCCACCTAAGCTAGGTTATCTAACAGATCACCATATGTATGGTACTGATAACAGTACCATAGCTCATGACGGGGCAAATAAGCAAAACAGATTGTTCTTAAAGCGTTTTGTAGTAAGTCACACATGGATTTTAAAGCAAAACAGACAGAGCTAAGTTTAAATAAGTTAAGAATATGCTTGCCCCAGTTCATTTCCTCATCAATTTGTAACTCTAGAAATTTCATACAACCCACTTTATTGTAACATTGCAATAAGTAATGTTTGGTTCATGAATCACTTTATTCTTAGTTCTAAATTGAGGACATGATTTATCATAATTTAGAATTAATTTGTAGATTTTGAACCAAATACTACAAATGCATTTGTAGCTATTTTTAAGAGTTCTGCAAAACTATTGTTTTGGAATGTTCATTGACATTAAAATGTAAATCAATTTGAAAACAAAGATTAATGGACCCAATATTTACCTCTGAGGAACTCCAAGGTTGATTGCACCTGTATCTGATTCTTTATTGTTAGCAATAGCTTTTTTTGTGTTCTCTTTGTTAAACAGAGTTCAAACCAGGTAACTGAGAGTTTATCCAGGCCATAAAAGTGTACTTTCTGTAGGATAATGCTATTAAAGGCCTTGACCAGTTCAGAAAAAGCACCTACAAAGACTTCCTAGTTATTCATCAAATTTGAGACTATATATGTAGCATTGTCAGTAGAACTATCCTTCCTAAAAGATGTTTGAATTTTGTTTTCATAAATATGGTTCATAATATAAATATACATTGCTGTTTCAAAAATCTATGATAGTGAGGTACGCATTGAGATTAGTCTATGATTAGATGATGTATTTTCCTTTTTTAACAAGACTATTGCTAACTTTAATCTTTTTGGGAACATTTCTGACAAGAGCAAATCATTACAAATGTGACATGGCTTTACTCAATTATTCCTTCAATTTCTGAGGGTGTGGTAGGCGTTATTTTAAATATACTTTGAATATTAGTATTTGTTTTTTAGTAAATCAGTGCTTTGATCACTTTTGGTGATATCTGTTTTAGACAAATTTGTTTCAGCAACATGTAGGAAGTATATATTGAAGTATATAAACTGAAGTGGACAGTTAAAAAAATTATGGTTAATGTTCCATACGTGTTCCAGAGTTGTGGCATAATTTTGAAAAGATGTAATGTTCATATTGCACATCTATAATTTATACACATAATGAAATATATATGGAGAACCTTAAGCTGCAAAGTGCAGCTTAGGTATATTTTTATATAAGCAGAGAAGCGCTCAGCAAAGCCACGTAAAACATGTAGGTTGAATAAATCCTGAATGTCCCCCTTTGTAGCATAGATGGTAGCATGTCCGCCTTATGTTCAAGAGGTCCCAAGTTCAAATCTCAATCACGGGGAGTTGTCTGAATAAGGCCACTTCGGCAGGTTCCATCAGCCTTCGTGCGTGCCTCCAATGTTGGACAGACAAAATTTCTTACGGGACATGTTCTAAAGAGCCGAAATTTTATGCTGTGTTATTACAACATAGCTTCTTTATACGCCAGTATTCTCCTGTAATGATTATTCTAGGGTGTTAAGGAAAAATAACTGCAAAATTACAAATATATGGTTGTATGAAGTGCTCTATATCCTCGAGCCTGGCTCAGTTTACGAACGAGGGAAGAGACATACATAATTTAAATTCCTTGAACAAGCAACAACGCTGCTGTTTGAAGCATTCAACTTAAGTCTTTAGCATAGTTAACAGAAAGAAATTACTTACCACTGCGAACTACTAAAAGCACTGTTGTATGAAACAGCACACACATCCAATTATTTCTCTCCATTTCGTAAAACCCGTATGCAATGTCGAATTAAAATCCACAAAATATGATAAGATCTACTGAGTGCAGATGCAGATAACTCTCACATTAACTGCATAGTTTCTTAAACCACGCATGACAATTGTGTTGTTAAAACTTAGGCCTGTAAATCATGCGGGAGTATCGATGTCTGTACGTTGCAACCATTGGATTATTAGATGAAATGGACGAATAAAGCAATCCTGTTCAACATTTTTAGAACTTATTTACAGTTTTTATTTCATTGTACATTAAAATCCACTATTCACAATTCACATATCACATATCACAAATCTGCAGTCAACAAAAAATTCGCTCCATAGTTCCAAGTACAGATTGGATCCAATCAGACGGTTCTGAACGCATTCCCAACTAATGCCAGTGCCAACTTTTGTAAACCACACGCATCAATCGAGTACGCCTTTTATACCTGTTCAGAGTTTTATAATATTGGAGGTCGGAGAAACTAATACTTAGACTGTTATTTTACGGTTTTCATACTTCCACCCACATTTTAACACTTCCACCCTGCTAAATTTCTGAAAAGAGAGAGTATGTCTCATTTCCTAAAACCTCTGTTAATGCAGACCAATTTATTGATTCACCTATTTTAAAATTATTAAATGATAATATTTTATAAATATTACGCGGTTTTATCATGTCGATATTTATTTGAAGTCTATGAATCTCAATATGAAAATTTTACATACGATGAATATTGATGAAAAGTAGTAGTGGTGGTGGTGGTGGCGGTGGCGGTGGCGGTGGCGGTGGCGGTG